>CM024703.1:17256637-17653447 GCA_014182845.1 Corymbia calophylla
TACTATGGTCTTAGACAGATTCCCATCTCAACAAAAGGTCCTCAACCCCAGGCCTATCTTCATCTATTATCTATCATGTTGAATTATTACTCCAAAAACAAAAAAAAAAACACAAGAGAATGAGGCAACCACTCTCCAAAAGATGTTACAATTCAAACCATTTGTCAGAAGTCTCTCTTCACAACAAGGTTAGACAATTTCATTCATGGAAACTGCCATAAGACCTGCAATACCAGCCAGGTTAAATCCTCCCATGATGGCTACAAACTACCAAACTCAATTCATTCAGGCTCAAAAATATCTACAGCAAAAACCCTGTGTAACATTACAAGGTGACTAAGCCACATTAGCACCAGTGGATCGAACTTAAGCTAATTCAGTTCGATGGACAACGGAGGAACGCAGTCCACTACATCCCCAACTAGCAGTAGAAGCCAACAACCAAGACCACATATTCCAAAGGCAATTGCTCCCTCAGTTTGAGGTTGTCATCCAGATAAGCATAAGCCCATAGACAAATGGCTAAAAGTGCCGAACAGAGGCAGGGCGGGAGCCAACAAAAGGCCAGGTCGGTTACAAAAGTAACGTGTGGAGCTATTCGGCGGGTTCGCTTCTTGGGAGACATGCGCTCGCACTCCCCTGCACTGATGATCCGGGCTTCAGCGTACTCAACCCGCAATCTGCACGCCATCATCAACCACCACCACCTCAATACAAATCAAACCCACCAAAGCACAAACTGCCTGAATTAGTAACCTCGGAATCCACTTCTCGAAGATCAAAAGAGAGAGACTGGTCGAGAACAAGGAGAAGAAGCAGCTGATCACCTCCGCAGATGTAGCTGACTGGTTCAGCTGCTGAGGGTCCAGGATTCTCTTTAGGTTTCTTCCCGGTGCGCGCGGGGGAGCGAGGTCATGGAGACTCCTTCCCTTGAAATCGCTTCCGAGAGAAAGTGACCAGAGACGACGCCTCAAAAATTTTTTAATACCGTTTTGTGTCGCTTGATCGTGGGCTACCGGCCCATTGATCAATCTTCTCACCGGTGCTGGGCCGATTTCGACCCGAAATTCGGATCCGTCGGAATCGGATCGCAACGGTTTGTTAAACGGGTCTATCCACCCAACTTGCGTTTGAATACCAAAAGGCTTAGTTTGGCAGTCATGATAAAATTCAAGATAGGATAAATTTTATCATATTCCGCGTTTGGTACATGTTCATGACATGATAAAGTCCGATATAAAAAGATATAAACCGAGTGAGATAAAGGTGTATAGGATTTCTAATATCCATATAGAAAAGTTATTTTTTCGAATAACAAAAATTTTAAATTAACAAAAGTAAAATATATTTCAATATAAATAATATTTGAATTCTAATATAAAAATTCAAAATTCAAAATAAAAAAAAAAAATTAGTTATTTTAATTTAATCTTATTTTTATTTATATATTTGAATTTAAATATATATTTATTACATATTTTAGGTATTTTAGTATTTTAGGTATATTATTATAGTTTACTATTTAATAAAAATTTTATGAAAGAATGATTGAAGGGGAAAAAAGAATTAAAAAAGATAGGAAAATAAAATATAAAAAAAAAAAGTAGACAAAAGTGTTACAAGACATTTTCCCCATGTTTGTTTGTAAAATTTTTTGTTCATTTATACTAGTATGTCGCTCATACCAAACAATGTATATAATGTGAATATATCCAATTTTACTACTATAGTAAGCAAACAATAGATAAGATATAACAAAATCCTAGATTTCATATTTTATCATATCAAGTCTTATCATTGTTAGGAATCCAAATGACCAAACATAAAAACTCTTTACTTTTGACAAAGGGTAAACGACACAAGTGATCTCTCGAACTTTAGCTCGATGTGCGATATAATCCTTAAATTTTAACTTAATACACAATGTCGTCCCGAAACTTTTAATTTGTTCAACGTAATTTTATATTTTTTGATACTTGTTCAATTTACGTAAACCGTATAAAATGTCTAATATTGTCTTTGAATTTGAATTAATAGAAAGAAAAACATTGAGCATTTTATATAGTTCATAAACTAAATTAAACATATATAAAAAAACCCAAAGACCACGTCAAATCGAGACCCTTTTGTCTAGGTGTAAAGTCATTTCTCCAAAACTCTCCCAAATGCACCCTTAGTAATTATAGTAAAGGTAATTCATCGTGTCAAGTCGGGTTGAAAGTTGGACTTAACTTGTCTCTCATGTCCACTTTTACAAAAAAATGTACAGTGCTTCTCAGGCCAATCACACCAGGTCTAGATTATCTTGAAATCCCTTCGAGTCTCCCTTTCCTATCTGTGATTGAGCATAATTGAATCGGTATTCGTATAATTGGTTAGTGACTACTAGCAATTTTCCCAAAAACAAGCAACCTCTGCTCCGAGGGATAAAATATTGAAGAATCGCTGCACGCAATATTGCCTTCTTCCTAATGAAATTCTCGACGTCTTTGCAAAATCCTTATAAAATCCGGACCGTGTCGCCAAATGGGCAAGCAGGCGATAGTGAGTTTAGATTGGACTCCTTGCAAGAATTACCTTTTAGTTTGTTTGGAGTCGTATGAACATGAATTGAGTTCTCATCTGCAGCTCCATCAACAGAAATTTCTAGTCCACGTCGCTCGTCAAAGTCAGATTTGGCAAGTCCCCTCCTCGGTTCAAAGCTCGAGCACGTAAACAATGACGTGATCAGGCCGTGAAATTTCTTCATCTCTCCAAGAAGTGAACCCCACCAATATCCACTGACCCCTAACGCAAGTTTGAATCTTCTTTTTAAGCCGATTTTTCAAATCGCAACCTCGCCAAAATAGTCAACAAGGACCGGTTTTTATCTGCCCGCTAATGTTGACTCGGGGATCTGCTGAGCAATGGCGAGAGCGGGGCTGGCTTTTCAAGCACGAGAAAATGCTGAGAAAGTGCGGCATGCACGACAGATCGGAAGCTTCTATTCTTCACTAAATTATTGAGAACCTAGAGATACGATCCAGAGAAGAAGACAAGTAGTATGGAAAATTCCTGAGCCCACCAATGGTCTTCTGATGAGGTTTGTCGTTCAGATTAACTTATTTATCGAAGGGCTGACTGAGTGGTTAAGCTCTTGATTTGGCGAAAGGTTCGGATACCCATGCTGTAGAAATTTTCCTTTTTCTTAGGTTGAATGAAGGTGACGTGGGAATTAACAGAACCCCAGAGCGGCTTTTATATATTCCATGACCACACTTTCCTTGCGGAGGGACAAGAATAACAAAGAAAAAGAAAAAGGAAGCTGCTTTCGTGGGGAGGGAGAAAGAGAGAGAGAGAGCAGGAGGTGGAGGAGGAGAGATGAAGGAGCAAATCATTGGGAGTCCGTTGATGATGAGGTCGTACGAGAGCACTCCGAGAGACCCTTCTCCTCCTTGTCTGAACCGGCCAGCTTGCTCCAGAGCCCCTCTTCTTCAGATGGCTTCAACTCCTTCAAGATCGGTATGCAATTGCTCTGATGCATCCTTCTTTCTCTTGCACAGGCACTAACCAAAGATGATAGGCTTTAGCTGTATAAAAATCAGTGGAATTGCTTCTGATGCACCTTGGAAAGCATGTTATTACATAGTGTATAGTCTGCTAATTTAATGTCAACTGCCCTCTTGTCCCCTGAGGTAAGCGTGCTAATCTTTGCTTTTATGCAGCCGCCTGTGGTAATTACAGGGCTTTTCCATAAGACATGGGTCATGGCTTTCCTCTCTCTTTTGCTTGAAATTCTGCTGAATTTTGAGGATGTCCTATTTATATATGCTATGTGGTTGTCTATCATCTTCGAATCGTCCCATGTTGATGAAATCGCTCTTTTGACCAGAACAATCTCAGTTGCTAAGATCTCATGGTGAATCGGTAGTTTAATGTGAACTCCTATCAAATTATGATGCTGGAAAGGACAAAACTTATTTTGAATTCAATAACCTACATAACTAGTGGAATCCGGCATGCGCAGATGAAGAGGATACCTACCCGGGGCGCCAGAGAAAGTTTGGCAGGAAGAGCAGCAGCTTCGCCTTCCGGGTCCGGGACCACGGTACCATGCCTACCACAAACATATTGAGATTCGCAGTACGAAGACTCGTACACTTAAGAGAAACGAAACATCTTCCTTCATAGCGAATGCTTAAATGTTGCAGTGAAACTGGGACCCAAGTTGTCGGAGACGGTGAAGGGCAAGCTGAGATTGGGGGCAAAAAATTGTGCAAGGAGGAGGGAGGGAGAGCATATTCAAGCACGTGTTCGGGATGGAGGAAGGCGAGGAGTTCCTCAAGGCCTCGCAGTGCTACCTGTCAACCAGTGCCGGTCCAATTGCAGGCCTCCTCTTCATCTCCACCAAGAAGATTGCCTTCTGCAGCGAGAGATCCATCACCTTCCCTTCCCCTAACGGGAAGCTAGTTAGATTGCCTTACAAGGTACTCCAGAAACACAAATCAAGCAGATAGTTTCTCCTTTTCAGGGGTTGAAAAACTGTGATGGAAAAGTGGGTTGCACTTATGTAGAGGAATACCTTTTCAGTTTGCAGTTTGCATGGATTTTCTGTTAAAAGTGAAATAACAAAGCTCCAGCATCTACTCTAAAGAACATAAAGTACGAAACGAATCAATGAATGACATGTACGGTTGTTGTAATCTTTGCAGGTTCTGATACCGACGGAGAAGATAAAGCGTGTGAGCCGGAGTGAGAACGTGAACAATCCCGCGCAGAAATACATAGAAATACTCACAGAAGACGACTATGAGTTCTGGTTCATGGGGTTCTTGAGGTACGAGAAGGCCTTCAAGAATCTCGAGAAGGCCATGACAGTGGCTAATCGGATGTAAACGAAGGCAAAAGAGAGATGATCTTGTCCCCCATAGTGAAATTAGCAGACTCCTCTGTGCTACTGTAATGTGTTTCGGATGCAGGGCATGGGAAAAATGCCCTGCAGCAGAACATCCAATTTTGTGTCATCAGCACCAAGCACTCTTAGATGGGTGAATATCTGTGACTATTTTCTAGTGTGCAAAATATATTCAAATACAATCCGAAGCAGTTAATGTTGTTTCTTGAAATTATTCAAAAATAAGTGTGTTAGGATCTACAATTACAAGAAGAGAAACCTATGTTAACTCTAGAGATTTATTCATTTTTCCTAAAAGCATGTAGAAGTGTCTATCTCTTCATCGAATCAAATTAGCAAAAGGTGTGCTTTCATGAGCCCATGCTAAAGTTTCAATTAATTTCTGCCAATATACACGCCAAGAAATTAGAAACATAAATCTAGTAGCCCAAACAAGATGTCCAAATAAGAATATCCAAACCCAAACTGATAAACTATTCATACCAAAGGGGTTATATCCATTGATAAGTTGTGAAAGAGTTTAACGATAAATAATCTCTTAACCATCCTATCAAATAAGTGGAAAACTCATTAAGCTGTGAAACCCCTGCCATAACACGATGCGTTTCCAAAGCCAATAAAAAGCACATGCAAGAAATAACGAGTGCAAGTCACTTAACCTATTCTTTCACTAGCAGTTGAAAGGATTATAAGAAATGTATTCGATCAATTTGCATATGTCATTAACTCCAATGTGATTTCTAATTTCTTCTTTTTAAGGGATGGAATTTTCAGCTCTTGAGCTTCTTATTAGAAATTTATTCGAAAAGCCCTTACAAAGATCAGATTTACATAAAGTAAGTTCCGGTACGGATTTATTTAGCATTTAAAAATCCCCTTCCCCTTCGCGTGTTGCCTAAAATATGCGTTGCATAATCTGCATGCACTTAGGCTTATACACACGCGCCTCATGCCTTCTTGAACATGACCCTAAACGGCTCGTCGCTCAGGGCCAGACGCCGCGTCCCGCCGTCCACATAAATCCCGACGTCCCGACATATCACCTTGCAAGTGTCGCACACCGTGGGACAAAACACGAGCTTGTAATCCTCGTCCAGCTTCTCGATCTTGAACCAGTTGCTTATGGTCTTGCGCCCCGGGTTCCCCAGGACCCCGCCGCTCTCGATGAAGTACTGCTTCACCGTCTCATCATAGGCACCGAGCCTCCACACCGTGGACTGCACGCAGATCGTCGCCGCATCAAACCAGATGTTGAGATCAGTTGAGAGGCGGATGGCGCCGGTGCCAGCGTCCGCAGGGGAGAACTTGGCAGGGAGGCCGTTGGAGACCTCCTGCTGTTCTTGGACGACTGCAAGCGGGCAGGTGCCGCTCCTCGAGGCGCCCAGCGTGAGGCCGCCGCCTCGGCCGCGGACCACCGGGAGGATGTAGTAGCCTACGCCAGTCTGGAGCTTGTGGCCGACGGTGTCAAGGACCGGGACGACGATGCATTGGAGGGTTTGGGGGAAAGGAGAGGACGAGGAAGAGGACGAGGAGAGAGAGTGGGGTGAGAAGTGGTGTTTTCATGTCCATGTTGTGATGTGTGGAGAAAGGTTGGTGAGCCGATATGTATATATAGGAGATGTGGAAGGGTGAACTGTAGATAAATGTGGAGAGGATTTGGACGAACAGATAGGGGTGACGTGGGTGAGATTGCAGAAGGATGCAATGATGGGGGTTTGACTTTGACCCATGCTATGATACTCAAAACTCTGGCTACGAATGAAACGTCGGGGGGAACTCAAGTGATGAAGAGGACGACTTGCTACGGATCGAGGGCCGGGGTTGATCGGTTCTCGAAGGCCGGACTAGTTCGATGATGGGGAGGACAAGTCCAAGATAATTTGCAAAAGGTCAACGCCCCTTATCGTCTATAAAAGAGATCTGTCCTTGGCCGTATACGATGGACCTTTACCGATTTGAACGTGTTTCGGTCAAACAGAAGACAAATCCTCAACCATCACGTGGCGTCTTGCCACATTGAGCGGATGAGAACACGGTTCACCGCTCGATTTACTACATCATGCACACCAAATTCTGCGGACTCCATCGTGTCGATAAGAACAACTTATCGAGATCGTCATATGTACACAAAACGAGCATCGTAAGACCTCGAATGCCGTGAAAATGCATGCTCAAAGCTGGACAATTTCGCCTCTTACTATCCGATCTTGAGCTGTCTTTCCGCTGATGTGTCGGGCTGCGGATTGGAGTTAAAAACAGACCGAATGGACTCTTTCTTATATCTGATCACTGTGACACCAAGAAGAAGTTCATCTCACATAGGCTTATGTGGATATTGATCTGGATCACAGATTCACAACCCACAATCAAACTTAAAGTCGAGAGAGAAAACACCATCTTCAGGGTAGTGTTTAAAATTTTGCAACCCCATAAAAGATTTTTGGAGGTACCCAGTAATTGTGAATGGTAGGTGATAGTGGTCCCTTGTTTTCCACTTATTAAAGCTGATCGAACATAAAATTTGGTGTAAAAAACTGGTTATACTAGAATGCACGATAAGGAGATATGTATATAATTGTGAATGGTAGGTGATAGTGGTCCCTTGTTTTCCACTTATTAAAGCTGATCGAACATAAAATTTGGTGTAAAAAACTGGTTATACTAGAATGCACGATAAGGAGATATGTATATGATTGGAGTGTGGTAATGAAAAAAGAAGGTATAGTTGCAATGAAGAAGAACCAAGAATGTATATGTACCGAGTACATGTAATTAGAGAATTTGTTGAATCTGTTAATAAATACGACAGCAACTATATATTGGAGATGCAACCAATGACAACTGAACCATTTCATGGCACTTTCTCGTCCTAGTCTAATTTGCAACAAAATGAAATACCTGCTGCAAGTTGCAGTAGCTTCCCAACATTGTCAACTGCTTATAAGCCTTGACGTAATTGACCCTAGGCTTGTCCCTTCCCTAATGCTGCAGGTGACCAAAAAGAAAGATGAGTTTCATGATGTGGCCACAGCATTGCAGCAAAAGAAATGACATGAAAATACGATGTAAGTGTAGATTCGCGAGAATACAGTAACAGCAACAAAAGGTTTAAAAAATCTCTGTGACGATGCATATGCAAAAGAAGATGATGTTTTCATAATAATAGTGACAATAATGATAGAAAAATCTCATCAATGACCTCAGGCAGTCACTTATTATGAAATATGAATTGTGTGATTAAGCTGAATGAAGTCTGAAGAGAGATATATGAAAAGGAAAGTCTTTGTAGAAAGTCCGAAGATAAATTTATCGGCAAATATTGTCCTAGCTTCATTTTCAACACTACAGAGATCCAATAAACAATCCCATGCTCTTTCTAAGAAAAGACTTTCTCTATATTTACCCTCACAACTCCATAAAAAGAGAATACAAGTCAGATCAGCTCATCCATGCATACAACTTGATAACTTTGTAATTCCATTTTCTCATGTTTCTTCTGGCAAGTATAAACCCAAAAAACTGTGTACATTCAGAACGAGTAAATAACACTATTGTGCTGTAATTACAGGAAAGCATTAAAGTTTTACCTATACATAATATCTCCGCTATGTGTTGATCTACGGCAGAACCAATCAGGAAACAATTTCCCAAGAAGCTCGACCTGCTCTTCAACCTCCTCTGTAGATAGGATATTGCAATCATCAAAACTGAAGTTCAATATAATATAATTGAAGTTTGATATAAAGTAATTACAGAGCTAAAGCGCATTTACATACTTCTCTCGAGAACTTCAAAGTTATTCATTATTATCTTGTGCACAAGCTCTTCCTTTGTGATTGAAGAGCAGCCAACTGACTGGAAAACATAATTTACTGTGGCAGCAATTCCATTCAAGTAAGAAAGGTCCTGACACATTCTTAAACTCCTTTTCGTCGAAATTTGGTCCTTGGAAAGATGACCTCTCTCATTCTCCTGCAACAGCAAATGTCAAGGCAATAATAGGCAGGCAGGCTGTTGCGAAGCAACAAGCATGAGTTGTCTCTAAGAGAAGTGCGCAAAAGTAAAAATAATATCACTGAGAAAATGCAAAATGAGCACATAATTACCCCCAAAAACATAATGAAGGTCTACAAAAGCACCATAGATCCTGTTCATGTAATTAACTCCTAATGCAATTTTCTGTTAAAATAATATCTACCGTTTAACTTCACGATTATGTTCTTTTGATACAGATTTATTTATCTATTTGAAAGCTCATAATGCTCTGCTAAGATTCAACTAATAAAAGGAAGATGACTTCTTTTTAGTCCTGCATTTAGCAAACGATTCTCAAGAAGCTTCATCATCATTGACCAGCTTTTTATCTTATTATAAACGAGCATCTTGAGGGGCATCATGTCAGCTTGTCCTAAATTTTCAACTTCTACTTGGGGAAAAGGGGAAAAGGAAAAGCCGATCCAATTTTTTCAATAATGCAAGTAAGGGTGAAGCAAACTATATTACTTTGTTACACACCTGATGCAATACTGCTGCAAAACCTGAGAGATTCTTTTCTTCCACAAGTTTCAGAGAGCATGGGCTGAGATCATGGACATGCTTGCAGGTCTCTGATCTATCCATGGAACTTCTATCACCTTTTGGGGAAGAGAAGTCCAGAGACCTTTTTGCGGGCTTCTGACATGACTGACATTGTTTGCTACTCATTGATTCAATATTGTTGTCACAGCTAGATATTGATCTCTTTGGTGTCATCTGTGCCGGTGTGTCAATCGTTAAATTTCCAGGAGATGAGGAAAACCTGACGGCAGGACTTTTCTTGGTGATAGGATCAACAGATGAACATGGATAAGGCGATTCAACAGAGGGAACAATGAAGCTGGACCTACAACAACTGGAAGAAGCTTCTTCCTCTTCCTCCGTACTGATATTATTGTGGTTGATTACACCGATAGGTTCAGGGCATACGCCATTTAAGTGTCCTTCTTGTCTGCCTTGCCATTCGCGACTGCTAGGATTGGTGCATGAGGAAGAAGAAAAGGTAACTGGTGATGCTAAAAGTTGAGTTTTCTCTGATACAGCCATCTTCTGAGAAAAGTGTCTGCTGAAAGACTCGGGTAAACCAGATGCCTCTGACAATATTACACCATCAGCAACTGTTGACTCACGTTGGAACACGGAATCTCCAGGAGTATCTTTGATGTTGGTGATCTGATTGCCGTGGTGAAAAGGCCCAGGTAACATGGCCTCTGGAACAATACAAGCCTGGTGGAGGATACAACACAATGGCTGGTGAATGATCAAATGTTCAAATCTCCATTTATTTTACCAGAAGTTGAATGACCACATAAAGAAAGTCAATGTCAGAAAGATCTATACAGTACACTCAACCTGACATGCTGATGCAGGAGCATAATCCTATTTTAGTAGGTTTAAGTTTTTTTCTTCTTTATTTAGTCTTCTCTCATATAATTTTAGGGCTATAAGTGGTCATGTGAATATTTAATTACGGTCGATTGTTGAGATTACAAGTAGTTATTTTAGATCAAGGGTTGAGATCATCTTATGTCTTTCACCCTAGTATAAATAGGTCTTTAAGTTTCTTAGTCATTAGTATTTTGTTTATTCTACCATTTTATTTGATCAAGTCAACGCATTTTCCTTAGTAGAGTTGGAAGAATATATAATCAGGTCAACCAATTGATTTACGTTGTGAGCTAAAGCTCTCTTACTCTCTCAAAGTGTCAAACCTAGAACTGCAGCATAATTTGAGGACTTCAGTTCAGACGATACAGAACTTTACTTCTCATTCCCGATCATTCAAAAGAGCAAAACCACTATCAATTTGTCAAAAGCTTGTCTCATTCCATTTGTCAAAAGTTTGCCTTATTCAAATGCTTTCCACGATGATCTTAAACAAAAATTACTAGAAAAGGACAGCAGTACCTCCAGATGGCCAGTGAAATAATCAACAAGCCTTGACATGAAAAGTTCCCGCAGTGCCACGAAGCCAGATTGTTCATGGCGCATCTCTATGGCATCAAGTTGCACTGTGATTTTCATATCTGACCTCATGCATAAAGTTTTCTTATCATATATAAGGAGCTTCTCTATCTGTATGACTTCGGGAAGTATGTATTTAATCTGTGCAAGATGGCTGTATAGAAATTTTCTGAGGGAGAGAGAGAGAGAGAGAGATAGGACATTGTCAGCAATTAAAGAAAATACGCACTGAGAAGACCCCAAATAATAATTGCTATGAAAATCTCATTTGTTCATCAAATTCCTTCTCTTTCTGACCGGAAAGAAAAGGAACCATATAAGGGACTATAGTATATACTACACTCAAATCATCAACATCAAGTAGACAAGATAACATACTCAGCACATTTAGAACTTCAATCACAACAGCCTTGACTGGACGAAAACCTCTTTCTAACATGACGATGCGCGTGAAGGTGATATACTGCTAAAGCGAGGAACGGCAGGGAGGCTCCAGGCGATTACCTTTTCGCAAGAACTTCCACCTGAGCACTGACATTCCAAAACGTGGGAGACTTCTTGCACAGATTAAGCAGCCTCAGCGAGCAGGTCATGTGATCGAAGAGCTCCGAAATTGTCTTGTACCTAGAGCTATTACAAACATCACCATCATCCTCACTACGCCCCAAAAAAAAAAAAAAAATCCTCGACGGAACAAGCAAAAAGCATCGTCCAGGTCCTTACTCATCTGCGACTTCAGTCTGGCTTCGCAGAGGCTCGCCGATCTTCAGAGGCGTCCGCAACGCGAACGCAGGTCCTTCCGAGCTGGTTTCCATTCCGCTTGTCTCGCATTTCTTCCGATCCATCACTGAACGGCGATCGCACAGAATCGAAGCTGATCGGATGCCAAAAAAGGATCGTAAATCGAGGAATGTGCGGAAGATCGAAGCGAAGAGGACCTGCCTGATTGGGAGAAACCCTAGGTTCCGTCTGATCTGAGTGAAGAGAGAGGCTGAAGTCAGGAAGGGGAAGAGAGGGAAAAGAAGAGCGAAGATCCTTTTAAAACTGATTTTATCGGACGAAACTGCCCTCGCCCGACGATTGTAGAGACCGTTAGACTTTTGTGCTACGCGCGCTCCTGTTTCTACTTCGGCCAGGTGCATTTCTCGACCGTTGCGACGCACTTTTGCTAATGGACATCGACGGATTTGGGCCATCTTGGAAACGCGGACCAGGCCCAATAAGGTTTATTCGGTGTGAGTATACAATATTGCTAGCGCAACCAGATTTCAGAGGGAAAATTGTTCAAGAAGTATTAAATTTATTGCATTTTTATTAATTCTACCATAAAATTTTTCAATTTTATCAATTGAGTTATAAATATATTTTATGTTTTACTAATTAAGTCAATCCAATCAACTTTGATTAGAATTCGCTGAAGCAAACTCCAACCAACACTCATGGTATGGTTGATGCTAATGTGAACAAATTTCAATAATATTTTTTCAAATTTTTTTATTAATTTTTCTTTTTTTCCTTTTTGCCTTTTTTCTCTTTTTCTTCTCTTTATTTTTTTCAACTGTGGTCGACAAGGGTCACGACCCTCGCCAAAAGACCACTGTAGTAGTAAGGGAGGTCGCCTTCACCCTCAACCGTGTCACCCTCACCCATGGCCGACAAGGACCAAGTGACTCTCATTGGTCTCACCCAATGGCTAGCAATAGTTGCTGATCGAGCCTCGATTGAAAAAAGAAGAAGAAGGAAAAAAAAAAAAGAGAAGGAAAAAGAAGAAATAAATAAATTTGAAAAATATTAAAATGTTATTAATAATTGTCCATTAAGAACGGTCATACCACATATGATAGTCAACATCTATGTCAACAAATTCCGGCAAAAAATGACCGGATAGACTCAATTAACAAAATGTGAAGATGTTTAGGGTTTAATTGACAAAATTAAAAGATTTAGAATTGAATTGGCAAAAATACAATAAATTTAAGACATTTTGAACAATTTTTTCGATTTTAGAAGTTTTATTCAATTGGTAAGGTCACTAGGGTCTCGATGATAATCAAGGCCCTCTTTTGGATCTTTCTCTTGAGAGTTGCAACCAAGGCAAGGGCTTGCAAAGCCCTCGTCAAACTTGCCTTAGGTTATTGACAATCGCCAAGGCCTCAATGACTTGTGAAGAAGAAGATGAACAACTAAAAAGAAAATTTAAGAATTCTTTTTAAAAATCCATAACAACATCGTTTCGCTTAAGATCAGACATGTGAGGCATTACTAGTATCACGTAAGATGGCAAGCACTTATTAGACTGCTACATTAGCTCCGGTCTAAATTGGCCAAATGAATTTCATCGAAAAATCGTCAAAAGTTTCAAGGTTACATTGGTCAAATTAAAAGATTTATGATTGAATTTGCCACCATATAATATATTTAAGATTTTTGGACGATTTAACTTTTCTTAGTTTTAAAAAATTAAGTAAATTTAAAATTTGCAAAAAGGAAACATCAAGATAATTATATCCACAAAAGTACTATAAGTTTCACCGATTCAATTTCTCGTTTGGTTAACCATTGGGATTTGCCCTAATACCACTCTTTTCACATGAGAAGAAAGAGGTGGGAGATTCAAATTCCGACTTTCTTAGGGGGACTAGGATGAGGACTATTTAATTTTAGAAGTGGATTTCGACTTTCACGCCCTGCAAAGAGGCAAGACAAAAGTCTGAGCGCTAACATAGAAGTAGAATATGATGTAAAGTAGGATCAGCAAAAAAAAATTTCTTGTTTGGTTTTCCACTCTCTTTTCCTCTTTATATATACAAATTTTGCATGGTTTTCACAATTTTCAAAAGCAATAATGAATAAACAGAGTTTTTTACATTCTTTAGTCTTGATTTCAAATTTTAAAAATATTAATAGCTTAGGTTTTTCCTATGAGGTGAGTGCTTCTATTTCCCTTTGAAAAGCCAGTGATTCCAACGTAAGATGTATTACATCTGAGGATAAAATCGTGCTTTAAAATTCACAAATAATAGAATACCTATATATTTATTTATATTACTATCACTATTTTGTGACTTCATTCTCTCTTTCCTTCTCTCATTTCTCTTTATTCTCGATATATATATGAACTTAGCTTTTGCCGGATTTGAAAAACATATCTCAAATTTTATGAATCACAATTTGATCATTCACGTTGCAAATATGTACAATTTACCTTTTCAAGAATAGAGACTAGCCCCTTTTCTCATTTTTTCTTTCTTCTTTCCTTGTCAACTTTGCCGCGCTTGCTTCAATTATCGAGTCGGTTAAATGCAAAGGTGTGCATTGGTTCCAATACAACCTAAAAACCAAATCAAATCTGCTAGTTTTAGGTGATTCCCAATTCTTATAAAATAATGAGACCAAATCACGGAACCAGCTTGAAGGATATTATCTTTTTATTTTTTATTCAATGAGGGAAAAATGTACAAATTATTTATGAGCGTAATTTTTTTTTTTTAAAAGATAATACCACAGGTTCCTAAAACAATCTGGGAATTAGAACGAGACTAGTTGGTCTAATATAATTTCAAGGCGAATGGGATTGTTTACTGATTTTATAGTTTAGGAATTGACCTTGATTTCAGGATGAGAATTGACTTACTTGAAAATCAATCAGTCTTGAAAAATATAAGAGTCTCTCTCTAGTACGTTTGGTTCTGCTGTTCAATAATACAAATCCCTTTCGAATCGGGGTATCTTGAATTTTTGCGTTTAGCTTGGGCAATCCACGTGTTACGAAGAGAAGGGGGAAGGAAATATAAAGATCAATCAGCTCATCATGGAAGAGGAAGTCAACCTGATAACGCCATCCTCGTCGGACAACGACTCGATAGGCATGCCACGTAAGCATGGGATGGGGGCCGTCTATTCGTTTTACGTCTTGGTTCGATTGAGCCGTGAAATGGATCTTCAGGCACGGACACGTGGAACCAGCTCCATCCAGCTGGACCTTGACTTTGGAAGAGCAAGACGAGATCCGCAACAAGAAGTCTCCGTAACCACGTCTCGCGCTCCTCCCACGTGGCGATAATCTAGCCGTCCGCTGCGTTCCAGTCGACCTTCCGGAGGGACACAGACACCGCGTGACGTCAGCTCGCGGCCCAAGACGGTAATTTCGCGGCGGGGTGGCAGATCGGGGACCCAAGGGCACTCCACCACGCCAGACGCGTGTCGATCTCCGGATCGCTCTCTCATCATAGTATTTCGAAATAATCTCACCGTCCATCGCGAATTGACCAATCGGAGCCCGGATTCAGATACGTGGGGGGCGGGGGGCCTGGGGCCTGCAACGCGTGACGTCATGGGCGGGTCGAGCCACGTGTCCGTGTACGTGGGAGGACGCGAGGCGTTGGGCGGTGGCCAGGTGGCGCGTCTACTTGGGGACCGGGGCACAGGTGGGGCCCCACTTGTTGCCGTGCCGAAACGTGGAGGAAGATGTGCTGGTTAGAATAAGATTTTTGGGTCGCGCCGCGCCGATAAATCCCCGAGCCGTTGGTTTCGCCAAAAAGCAAGCGATTGGATCCTTCCTTCCGTCCCCCACGATTGTATTCCTTTGTTTCGATTGTAGATTCTCGGATACTCGCGATCTAGTCGAGATTGTTTGTTTGCTTGGAAGCTGTCCTCCAATAATTTTGTCGTCATCACGTGTCGTGTTAAGAAAATTCAGGAATAACCCACTTATAACTCCACTTTCGAAAATATCGAATACAAACACGAGTTTTATATTTAAAAGCTTTATACTTTCGTTATATATTAGTTTAATAAAATATACTTTTCTTTGAAAAAGTTGCCCGTACCCTAAATCCTATATTTTCACACTCTTCTAAAATGCTTAAAACCAACCTAAAACCAAAAAAATCAAATTGCATTAAGGGATAATTTGATATTTTCGATTTGAGGTTTTGCATAGACATGTATAAACCGATCAAAAGTGACATATTTTTTTTTCTATGTTTTCCACTATATAAGAACGAACCAATTGAGGATATACTTGATAATATTCCAAACTTTTAACCCAATTCACGAGATTAACTAATAGAATATTTCATGAACACATATCTTAGGTATTTTGGGGTAGACTTCCTCATTATTAACAAGAAAAAAATCAACATCTATTTAACGCATCGCAATTGGATGTCATTCTTATCTAAATTATTAATGATCATTTTATGGTAGTATCATAATTAAATGATGTCTTACTTGCCCATACAAATATATGAGACAAGAATAAGAACACATGTTAGTACAAGATAATCCTCGATATCTCTTTAATTATGTTAAAAAACGAGTCATATAATCATAGGAAATTGGTAATAAATATATCGCTTTAGGGGAGATCAACAATAAAAGTTATCATTGATTGATAAATTGACGATATGTCGTCATGCTATTCGGATGTCTTTTGATGAAGAGAAAGAAAAAAGCATGATCACTTAAATCCTATAAGAAGTGATAACTTAGTTCCAAAATTTCGAAATGATATTACGGATACGTAATTTAGTTTATAAAAACTCATTTTAGAAAAATCAAGAGTGATTATTTGAAAAAGTGAATGTGCATCGAGCGTTGGACGAGATTCTACCACGTATCGTGTAAATTAATAGCCAATCAGAGAAAAGAAAGTTTATCGATCTTTCTGTTTTTTTCTTTTTCAGCATAACGTTATGCTTGCCGCTTGGTGGGTCATTTGATGTGTTGGCCACGGACACCGCATGCAGAACACGTGTCCAGCAAAGGGGTCGTGCTCCTAACTAATAATTGCTTTCCCCCCGAACGATTTGGAACCTGCCACGTGTTGGTTTTAGCACGGGCAGACACGAAAGTGTCAAAAAGATGAAATTTGACCTCGGTTGGCTTGTCATTCTCTGACAGTCGTTTGAATTTGAAATCGAGATACTATTGTTAACGGTCGAATTTAGCACAAAGAAGAAAAATTTTACCTGCATGCTTATTTTAGTTAGTCGAGTGGTTTCGTCGTTTTGTCGCGCAAAATTAATAGTCAAATTTTATTTTTCATTTTATAAACCTACATTCAAATCTCATAAATCAAAAGGGTTTGGATATAATGGATACTTCCTTTACCTGCCGCAAGGATGTTTATGTGTTAAATCTAGAATTAACATGAAAAGATAATATATTTGTCCTTAATTTTGTGATGTTATTATGTGCCTTTGGGCATTCTTTTTGGCCATTATTACATTCTTTTGGATCAATTGTTGTTTCGTATGCTCAAATTCGTCATCATGAGAGAGTGTTTATGTAGATCGTGGTCTAAAAATGTCAAATAATTGTGAAAATATAAAGATAGGAACATCGCATTGGCTATGTAAACTTTCATGGGATTGCCAATTTAGATGAAAGCGCGGCTTAATTTTCAGAAGTTCTTATTTAAATATTCAATACTCCCCTCATGCACATGCTGGATTTTAATCTATGACATGGAAATATATAACAAAGGCCTATTATATAAAAGTAAATAAAATGTCACCACCAATTATTTTAAAAATTTGAGTTATTCGATAAATCTACGATGGAACATTCAAATATTTCGACCTTAATCATTTTCCCGATTCTATTCCGCTTATCTTCATATAAAATAAATGTAAAAAAAAGGGAAGGAACAAGACAATGGTATAGGGTCAACAAGATAGAAAGGCATGTGTTTTTGATTTGTTTTGGAGAAAATTTCATGATAATAAAAATTACTTTTTATGAAAAAAGATGTTTCCCTTTTACGGTTAGTAAATTTTTTTTTTATCAATATTCTCTTTCATCGTAAATATTTTTCCGTTAAATTCTAATTCGCGAATTATTTTTTCTCAAATCAAATATACGCTCACCTTCGGTGTAGTTTAAACGATGGAGACTGAAATATTTCTTTTTTCTTCCGGCTCATGGAAGATGTGACTGGTTTTGACTAGGTAAAATGAAATGAGGAGATACACCCCTCCATGAATATGACTGTGATGGGAACACAGGAAATGGGAATGACAAGGACGTGGAGAAGATCAACAGTGCAGTAGAGAGAGAGAGCTTGAAAGCTTTAAAAATGGTGGCGAGTGGGTCGTCGCGTGTCATTGGATGACATGGGTCTCCTCTCACTTTAAGATAACAAAAAATAATATCGCATCTTCTCAACTATCAACCCATTTTTCTATTCCCTCTCTGTCAACAGTTCGATCGGAACCTTCCACAATCTCTCTCTCTCTCTCTCTCTCTCTCTCGGCGAGCGATAAGCTGTGTCCTTTTTCGAACATTGCGATTGCTTCTTCTCTTGCAACAAGCAAGGTGGTTTGTTTTTGGGGTTCGTCGCCGTTCAAGCTTCGGCATTCTTTTTGAGGTAGTGATGAAAGTAGTGTTTTCAAGGCCTCGGCGTGCGTATCCATGGCTTTTGCAATTCAATATTCGCTGCTCCAATAAAAAAATGTTGTTTTAGTTTATTTGTAGAAATGCTTGGCGATGTAGTTACTTCATCAATTGCTGGTTTTCTTGTTCTCTCCGCTTGTGAGGTTGCTGCATTTCCGTCCTGGTGATCGCGGGATCAGCTTTTTGATTCTTAGTTTTTCGGTGAATTTGAAAAGAAGAAGCTCTGTTCTAGTCTCTTCTAATTGGAAATGCTTCTGGAGTCGATGAACTGCGAGCTTTTTGCTTTTGAGTTCGTCCTGTTCCTTCTCATGCAAGTGTCGTGCGCAGGTTGCGTGCATGCGCGCGCGGGTTTGATGCTTGTGCATGTGTGTGAGAGAGAGATTGTCTCTTGGACATGTTAAACTCAATCTGCTATAATGTTAAATTGAATCAGTTGTGTTGTCATTAGCAGATAGACCAAGCCTCTAGACATGGGATGCTTGGTGTCAACACCGGAGGTTAATGGTGGTAAGAGAAGAAAACCACGAGACATTGGGGAGGTCTCGGTCTATGTTCCGGGTCTCCGGATTCCTAAACCAGTCGATTTTTCTCAGTCACTGGGTAGCAATTTATCGAGGAATTTGGTGCAACTCCTGACTGCCCTTAGGACCCGTATAGCCATGCTGGCCAGTGAAGGAGCTCCTAGAGTCAACAGATTGACAAGAAAAAGTGCCACTCAGCATGGTCTACCCTGCACATTAGCCTTTTTTCTTCCTTTTTTTGCTCTTTCACATTACCATTGTCCGTGGACTCAATTTGTTGACCTGCTCATCAACTTCTTACAGGAGGTTCAACTTTGACTGATCTGCAGCAGGCTCTGGTAGATTACTTGCCTGTACTAATGGGATTGGCCAAAGAAGGTAAATGTCAAATGGTTTCTTGTAATGTGCGTGATTGATGAGATTTACTGATCTTATTGGTAATGTATATGCCATAGGAAACCATCTGACGCACAAAGTACAATTTGTTTGGGTTAATCAGGAGGATGAAGTAGAGGTCAGGAACTAACTGTGTGTATTCTTGTTTCTGAGGTGCCATGATAGGCTTTGGTGGATTGACGTGAGCTGTAATCTGCAGGAAACTGCAATATCTAATGCTTGGTACGAGGTTTTGTCAGTTTTGCATATGATGGCAATGGTATTGCTGTTACAAGCTAACATAATGCTCCTTCCAAAGACATCAGCTGATGGCATTCAGTCAAAATTCTCGGAAGGTTGGTACTACAAGATTCCTGTATTCACTAAAAATTTGCATTTGGACCAATAGGCTTCAGTGATTTTCTAGTATATCTGGGCGGATCAAAGAAAATGCAGTGGAGTGTAATTCCCTTTCTTCTTGTTCTCCTACGGTTCATAAATTATAGCTCCACAGTAACATTTTATAGGAGTTAATCCAGATATCATGATACATGAATGTTGCTGTGCATTTTAATTGGTCCAAAAGGCGGTTATGAGATGCTAATGATTCTGCACTGCTGCTGTTAAGCACTTACCAGAACATAAGAAATGAAGATTTCAGTTCCATACTACTTTCAACACCATGAGGATCAGCTTTTAGTGTACGTGAATCGAGTTACCTAAAAAAGCTTCTGTTATGGCATAGCGACTTCTATGCAGTTATGCTTATCATAGAGAACTACAGTTTTATTAGACAGGTTTGTCCTTCATTAGGCTTTTGAACTACTCTGGGCCTCTGTGGAGCTCCGTAGTTGTAGGAGAATATCCTGGACAAATGATCATCCATGGGTTACAATAAAGGAATGTGGAGAAAAGGAGCTTGATCTTTTTTATATGGCCAGGGAGACCAGTGGAACTTTCAGCATAGTTTACATGATTTAGGCATGAATTATGGGGATTCAATAGCATGGATACTGTGAGAATTAACAAGAGAAATGATTTTAAATTCAGGATGAAAAAAAAAAGATGGGAGGAACCTTCACTAGAGGGAAGCTTGTGCATTTCCGACTTCCAATTATAGTTCCAAAATGACAGATCTCGTTATAGGTCTGATAAAGCAGTCTGATATTGTCTACTGGCTTTTTATTATTATATTGTTCATACGACTGTTAGGCTTTTTTCAACAGATCTCTCACTTATCATCAGTTTTCTTGTTCCTTTCCTCATAGTATGTCTGACCTCCTCCCTATCTCTCTGCCACAGAATGTAGGAGAGCATCTGTCGATGTTTTTCTAAAGGCAGCTGGGTTCTTGGACTATGCAGTTCGGCACATTCTTCCACAGTTACCAGCTGAACTCAGGTTGTAAGGCAAACATTACATTAATACGCCACTTTATGGGCAGTGAATGTGTACTAACTACCTTGATGGTCTTTTGCATCTTAGGAGAGAGTTACCGGTAGATCTTCAAGATGGAGTTCTTCAAGCACTTTGCCTCCAAGCACTGGGGCAGGTATTCCATTTATTTTCCTGAGATGTAGTTCGTGAATCAAGTTGCTAATGCTTTTGACCAAAAAAAAAAAAGTTGCTAATGCCTAACAACTTTAGACGGACTCTCATCATTGAAGTATTTTCCTACTTCAGAGAACCTGCATTCATATAAATTTCTGAATTTATCGTAGAGAAGAATAGTGTTAAGGATAATGTCTGGCAGTTTAGATGGAGATTCAGTGATCTATATATCATTTTTGTTTAATCACAGGGGCTAAAACCTTTAAAACCTGATAGCAGTTTGAGCACTTTATGCGAGATTTCTATAAACAACTTTATGTGAACTCAAAGATTTAGTGAATTCATGGGCTAGGTTTGACTCTGTCAGGAAGAGACAATATAATTTGCAAAATCCATCTGATCCCAAGGCAGTGGTCCTAAGATCAATTATGTCAACTGTGTGCCCGTACTTGGTACTCATATTGATTTGAATATGCTGTGTACACCATATTTCTATTTGAAAAGAATATGCGCACTGGACAAACTGCAAATTAGGGGATGATCCGCTGTGTGGGTGGGTGGGTAGTGTGGTGCTTCTCAACATGAACTCTTTTTCCCTGTTTGAAGCGTTCTGGCATATTGAACGATATCTCTTCACTTTAGTATTAGTGGCATAATTGTTTTTTCCAACTCGTTTTTAAATGCATGCTATTTCACTCTAAGTTATTGGATAATGTTTTGCAAGAACTGATTTAGGCTGCTGATATTCAACTTGGGATGGCTATAGACAGTTCCAAAGCCACTCTGGCGGTGAAGCGTAGGCTTGCCTGTGAGATGGTAAAATACTGGCAGCAGGTAAGACCTGCCAACTTTGAACCAATTGCTTGGAGCCCTGATAGAATCTTTTAAAATGATGTTTGCTTCATTTTTTGACTTCTTTTTGATATGATTGTATTCTTTTAAAATGATCTCACAACGCTTTTTCACTTTAAAGGCTCAAGAGAATCTAGTGAACTTTCCCTTAATGAATGGTTGGGGAGAAAAGCACTGTCAATATGTTACGTGGAAGTACGTTGAAGCAAAGGTATTAGCATAATTCCTTCTGCTTAGCTCTTTCAGCACTGTGCTCGATAGTATGCATGTGCGTCTTAAACTTTCAGGATGAAAGGGATCATTATCATACCAAATCTTTGGTGTATTATTCTAGGTTGAATCAGTTTAGTGTTTAATATCTGACAGAATGAACATACTGGGTTTCTTGTTGACTGCTATTGTTGCACAGTATCTTTCATGTGCATTTTGTAAGCCATGCGTCCAAGCTATGTTTATTTCATCACCTTTAAAGCCAAATTTTACAGACAATATTATCAGTTTGAAACTGATTTTTATTATCTTATTTGGAGAGGCTATAGCCTATACCACACACATGGACAAGATTCCTTGCTTGACTGGAGATCTCATCAGGAGGCACCAGAGGAAAAGTGCTCCACTATATGACCTGTAGTTGGTTCTCAGCATTCATTATCATATGAACCTTCAAACAAAGATTATCAAACCAGCGGTTCGAAAATCACTATCCCCCTGCCTTTTCTCACAACCAATGAAATAGCTGCCTATTGAACGTATAAACTTGGGTTTGCTGCTTCATATTGGTAATTGACTAGGCATGGAAAAAGGTGATTGTTAGTTGATTGCATTATCATTGTTATTATTTAGGAGATACTGAGTTAGCATGCCAAACCAGAGACTAATTAGTTTATTTGGGAACAGCTAGGAAGAGAGAAATTCAGGTCAAAATAAGGGGATTAAATCCAACATGACGATTGCTCATTCTTCCATATCTAGGGGGCATCACATCTCATATTGTTTCATCTATAATTATTTTCTCAATGCCAATATATTTCCACCAGGCAGCAGCATATTATTTCCATGGTCTGATACTTGATGAGGGGAGGTCCCATGGAATGGCAGCAGCTGCTTTGCAGGTAGCAGTTGAGTCTCTCGAAGAAAGTAAGAAGCTCTCTGAGGCATTTGACACAACACCTCCTCTGTCAAGGTAATATTGGAAACTTTCCTGTTTGCTGCTTTGGTTAGTTTGCTTATTTTCTCAGTGAGTAAGTGGAATTAGTTTTTGACCCCCCCCCCCCCCCCCCCCCCAAAAAAAATTGGAATTAGTTTGTTATTTCTACCATGCCTACAACTTTGCTGGCCACTTTTCTCCATTTGATCAGAAAATCACTTTTTTCTGACTAAGTAAATCTGATAGTCCATCAGATAGAGAAGGAATCTAGGTTTAGAACTTTGTTTATGGCTAAATAGTAAACCATGACAGAAACAGAATCATTTGGATGTATTCAACTTAATTAAATCAAGATTTGTCTCATTCAATGTTTATAGTTTGACAATTTTCCAAACCGTGTGAGTTTTTAAATGACGAGTTAGCCACCCAAAGTAGATATAAAACCCATGAAATACCCCACTCAGCCCGATGCATCAGGTCAGATCCAAGCAAAAAAGCAAGGTGCCTGCCAAAATGTGGGATAGTTCACACTTGGTCGATTTCATCTCAAAAACAGAGTTTCTACTGCAGTAATTATACTAAGTGCAGCATTGCATGCTCATTTGTGGCTACTACCCAGCTTCACTTGGTGCCCTGGTCTTGCCTTTAGCTGGCTTTATCTGCTCAAGAGTGTGAGCGCATTTCCTGTCCATGCCTCAATATGTGTACGTGTGTGTTTGAGAGAGAGAGCAGCATTTTCTCTAGTTGGAAAATAGAACCTAACAACTTCTCTTGCTGCAGGAAACCCCCGCTTTGGGGAACCACAAAGTATATCTCTGAGAAAATCCCAAAAGATGCTTCCGCCAAAGTGCGGATAAACAGAGATCTGTACTCCCAAGATAAGTAAGTCCTTCTCCTCTACCTATGGAAAATGTGAAAGAATCTTGACATGAGCAAACTAATTGATCGCATGCATTACTATCATGTAGCAGGACTACGGGGAGTGCACCGACCTTGCCCGATTTTGCTTTAGCCTTGAAACCCGATGAATACCAACTCCCTTCCGTGCATAGCTGTTGGAATGAGGAGAAAACAAATAGGAGCAGGCTAGAGGCCAACCAGCCCAAGGGCATAAGATGAATTGTTACATTATAATGTTCAGTGAATACAAAGACGCTGCCGAGCTCAGATATGGAAGATACAGAAGCAAAGTGGATCATCAGAGAAGTTCACAGAAATTTTTCTCGATTAAGTTTCGGTTTTCCTGTATGTTTTTAGCTCTGTTTTTAATATGGTCACAGCCAGTTCAAGAGAGGCCTGTGAAATTGTACAAGTATCTGTGTGAGTGTAATTTGTTTCAGCTCCGGTGGGAAAGTAGTGGCCTTCTCTTCTCAACCAAGCAATTTGGTGGCTTCAGTCGAGCGGAAAATTTAGCTTGTGTATCGATTGTGAAAGAAATCAAAGTATTGTGTTTGAATGTAAAGAGCGGACTAAGTCGCAAATGTGTTTCTGGGTATGCCGTTGCAGAATGCAGAGTTGGATTATGCTATATGATCAATCCTTTCTCTTTTGGATCAATCATTGTTTTTTTTTTTTTTTTGTATTAATCAATAGATCATTTAAAAATGTATAATGAAAATCCAGTTTTCGTTACTTGACCTTTTGATTATTGAGACAGTTGGATTTATTACTTATTATTCTATAGTGTTAGCAAGTTGGAGTTATTTATGCATTTAGTCCATGTAATTGAACAAGGCTTAACCCTAAGCTTATAATTATTTCTTTTGATCTCAATAATATTAATAATTCTCTCTTTACCAACAACAGAGACATTTTTCTTTTATTTTTATTGTGTTTCTGTTCCTTAAAATATCTTGTCAAGCCTATCAATATTTTCCTCAATTTTTTCTACTTTTTATTTGTTTAGCATCACTAACATTTACTTTTGCCAATATTGATTTTCTACTTAAATTTAGATTTCTTCCATTTTCTCTCACGAATCAATGACAAAAGAGAGACTTCTTTCACAAAACAAAATGGAAATAAGTATGTGCATATCATACATTTGTTTCACTAATTTACATCAGAACCTTTAATGAGTATTAAGTACTAGGCAATCTCATGAAGTTAACCCCCAGATAAATACGGCGGGTCGTTTAAAGCAATTGCGAGAGGTCGAAGGATTCATCTTCTTCTTGATCACCCACCGCACGCGTTTTTACACTACGCAGTCATTCCCGATTCGCTTCCCGCCGTTCCTTCTCTAGGCCGAGCAAGAGCAGCGGCCATGGCGGAGAAGGCTGACCCCGTGGAAGACGCGAAGAGGAGGTGCGCCTGCCTCGTCGATGCGATCGGCCGGTTGCCTCCCTCGATCGCCGGTTCTTGCCGGCGCACGCTCCTCAAGCTGGCCGAGTCCGAGCTCTCTTTCCTCTCTCGACGCGCTTCTTCTTCTTCTTCCTCTTCGGATTCGCCTCTCAGGTCAGTCTCCCTGCGTCCTTCTTAGCTCGCGGTAGTCTTTGACGGTTGGACCGTCGGCGCTCTCGATCTCTACGCAAATAGGGCTAAGAATCCCGTGCTTTTTCCCCATGGCTTGCAATTGGATCGTTGCTATGCTTGATCGTTGATTTGCCTGTAGAGTTCAAGTTGTATCTTGTTGAAGAAAGAGGATGAACTCTATTTTCTTTGTCGAGTTTCGTTTTTAGCTTTTTCCCGTTGGTGGACTTGTAGAAGTAAATCTTTGTTTTGGGTCGAGGAAAATCTCGGGTGGTTTTGCAATCTTCTGAGGGATATGTGTTGGCAGTGTTAATATTGGACACCTCGAAGCTGTTGTTCACATTCTCCGGCATCTTTCGGTTACGGGAGTTTCACGCGTTTGCAAGCCTATCCCTCTGTTGCCTGCAAGCGGCAAGGCGCGGAGAACTGATTCTGTTTCGAAGACTGCTCATGTTGATATTGTGTGCACGCTGAAAGGAATACCTGTTTGGATTATCGTATCTGATAGGAACCCAAAGTATGTAAGCTGGCACGATGGCCATAAAGGCAAGGGATTGAGATTGAGAATTCAGCAAGTTGTTGATGCTGCTCAGTCCTCACCGATGCTGAGGCCTTCATCAATTATTCTTTTCTTTTCACGCGGTGTCACTGACTGCATTCTCAAGAAGATTGTCGATGAATTTCGGGCCATTAAGTATAAAATGGAAGCTGACTTCCCCCTTTCCGGTGTTGGTTTTTTGGAGGAAATGGAAGGTGAGTGGATAAATATAATAGCAAAGTCTTACAAAGAGTCAGTTGCACTAGAAATAAAGGTGGATAATTTTGAGAAACCAGCTCGAGATCCAGAACGGGGAGCGGGAGAATCAATTCTGGGTGCTGCAGAGACAGAGAATCCAGAGGGAAATGTGAACCTGAGTTATCCTAGTACCTTTGACACTCTAATTTCTGGCTTAAGACCTTCCATGAAAGGGAATGATATGGCTTCTACTAAAACAAGAGAGGTACTAAGTGGAGGTGATCTCATTAATTTTGATACGACAGCTATAATTGCTCTTGTATCAGACATTAGTAATGGTGGTGCGGAGAAACTTTTGAATACAGCAGAAAGTGAGTTGAGTCAGCGGTTCAAAGGCAACTTGCCTTTTGTGATTGCACAGGTACATTAATTTTACTGTGTGAACTGATGGTTTCTCCTTTATCTCCTAAGTGCTACATTCAGCACTGGTAATATCAGCTTTGCCAATTTCCAGGCGAACTCTGAGATTCGGAATCCAATCCTTCCAGAGCTGGGCGCAGTAATTTGTGGAAAGAATGGCGTGATATGTGAAAGTGTTCTTTCAGAGTTCCAAGAGTTAATAGCAATGTATGGAGGGACCAAGGAGAAGCTAAGAGCAGATCTGATACTAAAATGGCTTATGTAAGTTGGTCCCTTGTTCACTTTAAGGATTAAGATGAGGGTGTTAGCGAAATCAATCTTCTATATTTTCTAGTCATCATGTTTGCTTTATAGTTATTGCGTCATTCTCGTCTCTTAATTGTAAAGGATATATTGACCAAAAGCAATTTACTGAGCTAACAAGTTAAATTTGCAACAGTGTTGTTCCGGATAATCCGTCAGATCGCATGATCGGCCTTCCAACCACCAGAAAGCTTGCTAAAAAGAACAAGGTCATTTTTGGCACTGGAGATTACTGGCATGTGCCAACCTTAACCGCAAATATGGCTTTTGTTAGAGCAGTTTCTCAGACTGGGATGTCTCTCCATACAATTGAGCATAGACCGCGTGCTTTGACTGGAAATTAGCTGCAAATTTTTTTCTGAAAGTGGCCTGACATATGTTTGCGAGTGTACTTAAAGGTAATATGTGTAACTTGACTTGTATATAGACTACCTTGAGTGACGTGTTGCTTTTCTGTTGGACATATTTTCAACTATTATTTTACTGTTAAAATGCTTTCAGAAAAACCTGCCTCGATCCCACCCCAAGTAGCCTGATTTAGTTTCCTAAAAGTGTAAGCGCACTGTTTACTTCACCATTTTGAAGTCATGGAATTTAATACTTGATTTTGTGGAAGATAGATCTAGCATTTTAAACAAGACATTGTCACGACATTGTTTCTAATAGTGTAACACAAAATCTTAGTATATTTTCGGAATTTATCTTGGAAAAAGGTTAGTAAATATTAGATTAATCAATTCTTGACCTAATTCAATGCTGATGTTATTTTTATGACTACTAAAAAATTCTGGACTGCCAATTTAATCAAATTGGGATAATGTGTGGCGAGATGTGTCGGACTTTCTTTCTCTGTTCCTGTGAGACAGCAATATGTTGGATACATTTCCTCTGTAGCTCATTATTTGCACTCAAAATATTTAATTTTCAGATTCTTGGATTATCATGATAGAATTGAGTTCCTTTGAGGTGAATATCCGAAATTGATGGCATTTACACTTCCCTTTTTCTTTTTAGTGACAGAAACATAGTAATGTTGTGACTTTAATGTCATTTATCTGAGGATTGATTCATGTGCATCGTTTAAAATGGTTGGAGTGAGTTCAGAAAAAGAAAATATATAGGTCAAATCATAGTTTCTGACAATCTGTAGCAAAATGAATCTTCTCTGTCAAGAGAATATAGAAATTGAGTTTACAAAAGAAACTGAAGAAAAAATAAGTAACTCATGACAACTAGACAATTTAAAGCTTCATCCCAAAACTACACTTGCTTGCTTTGATGCTGATCAAGCTATTGGTACTCAAGCTATCCACCACCAGGGAACATCGGCCCAAGATTCTAACCTTCCTCAACTTCATCGTGCCTAGTTTGACTGACACCGGTGCAGCAATTTTTAGATCAAGAGGGATTTGTCCTGTTTGCTGTTGCTGCTGCAGTGCTGTCATTATGGTGCTCCCGGAATCGCTTTGGCCAGTCAAGGTAATGTCGAGTCTTGTTGTGTTCTGGTGACCTTGGTAGAATCTTGGCAATGATCCTTCACATAGCTTATCATTTGTATACCACACACTTAATCTGCCACCCTTCTCATAATAGATTCCAATCTTTTTGTTTGGATTCGTGGCCGTAATCTTCACGTCAAATTGTGCATACAGGGTCAGGTCGAGATTGAGCCTCAAAGCACTTATTTGAAGGTGGTCAACCGAATACTGGGGAAGTTTTGGTTGGAAGACAAAGTAAATTACTGCTGCAACTATTCCAATGATGATCAGTATGAAGAGGAGGAGGCTAATGATACAGCACAAGAACCTGCAGCAACAACCTTTTCGTTTCCTTGGATTCGGGGGAATCACGGGTCTGCCACCTTGCAATGGAGCAGCTCGATGAACTTGCATTCCTTTTTCTAAAACAGAAAAGCCTGGTGGTGCTGAAGGTGCCGTGGCGCTTGTTGCAACTGGAACCACCGGATGAATTCTCTGATTATCTGCCATTGCTTCAGGTATAGCAAACTTAAGCTGACGATGCATTCTGAAATTCCTGCTGAGTGTGTAAGCACCTTTGGTAACCCAGACGAGTTTCTTGAGGAGCTGAGTTGGTTGATTTGTTCTTAAGAGTGAAATATAGGATCACAATTCTCCAGGTACTCCAACTTCCCCACCTAACAACACGTACAAGAAAAGGGCAAGTTTGCGTGGGGTGGTTCATCTAACGATCGTTTCGTTTGATTGTGTACAAGGGTTAACTACACAAACAAAAGAAAGATGCCTTCCGCTGATTTGAGTTTTAATCACTCAAAAGTTGTTGCTTTTGACCTACTTTTGGTTTCGGCTCTTTGACACTTTGGAATTTGTGCCAAGTGGCTCTATTCGATAACATCAAACAGGATTTTCTACACCTGTGCGTTCGGTACTTCGGGGCGTGCCAATTCGCCCAGGAAAACCGCGAGATGGTATCAGTAGAGATTCGGCCTCTTTTTTGACACGTCAGATGTCATCGAGGGTCTACAGAAGTCAACTATAAGTTGTTAATAATACATCCTGCGCACCTGTTTATTGGGATAATTCTACTCTTCCGTTTCAAGAGTTTTGAAGTGTCGAAATCTATTGGGACTTTTTTTTTTAACCAGATTATCTATCGGTACTTGCTTGAGTTCACTTTTATGAAATTGCGGATCCTTTTTTTTTTTTTATGATTTGCAAATTATCAAATTTTACCAATTATTATTTATTTTTCTTTTATACAATTTGTAGATCATCATTTGAACGACTTACCAACTTTCTTCTCAATCATATTAGCAGCTCTTTTTGGGTTCCAACTCTCACTTGAGTTATTTATTAACGTTTAGTTGATTATTTAATTAATCTAATCAACTTCTGCTATCGTTTGTCGATTCATTATCTCGGTAGCTCTGTAGAAAAGTTCACAATTTAAAGAGATAAAATGTGGGTAAGTAATTCAAATGAAATTTGATGTTGGTAATCCAAACTTAATTAGTTTTAATTTGACGAAAGTTGAAAAGTCGTTCTAATTTACGTTGGAAGTTTCATATCAAAGTAAGTAAATTTGAGACGTTAATAAATTATGCAAATAACAGTTGACAAGTTAGTACTAATTTTAATAATTTGCAAAACTATAAAAAGAATTTGGTAAAATCACGAAAGTATTGATAATTTACCATCCAGTTACCTAGAAAAAAGTCATACGTATTTTTTTTTACCAACAGTTCTTTAACACTTTTGAATGCTAATCGAAATTTATCACCATAAAAATTTCCTACTCTTGGACGCAGAACAATAAAATTGTGCTATTCCTTATTGCCATAGTCCAAGACAAGTAGTTAAATGTTTTCTTTCAAACAGGGGAATCAACATGACTTTGGCGAATCGTTATCTGACAGGATCAGCACCTCAAATATGGATGGAATTGTAATGGTGCCAAAGGCATTCAGATGGCAAAACCGTTCTCAGATTTTCGTAGTCTCAAATTGCTTAGTTGCAAAAGTTCCTCTCGGCAAAGAGTAAATTTCTCCCATTCATGATAGAGGGAGAGAGAGGAAACCAAAAAAAAAAATTTGTTCCGGCCACCAAAGTCCCCTGCCTTTCTCGTGATAAAACAGGCTTCCATAACATTCGTTCTAAGCCTCGTGCATTGCCGGGAGTCGGCAACTAGACCGGCCTCTTCATAAGCAAAAGCCATCTACTTTGGCATATGGAGGACGCAGCGCAGACATTTGCCTTCCCTCATGAGCTCAAAGGCTTTGTTGATGTCCTCCAATTGCAAATTATGGGTGACAAACTCATCCACCCGGATTTCCTGCATGACAACGCCAGTAAGCACATTCTTAAGACGCATTGAAGGAGGTAGTCCTTTTGCTTTCTGTTACCCTGAACACGGATGATTCTTGGCAATATAGATTGCATCTGTGGTGGGTGATTTTTAACCAGTGATGGCAAATTTCTAAATGTCTTAGTAATTGGATGTTAGTAACTTCCATTTTTTTCATTAACAACTTCCTGAACATGTCAAGAATATGTAGGCTTTTCCCTTAGGCACATATCAAAAGGGAAAATGCAAGTTGCTGCAACAGGACACCGCTTCATGTCTGTAGAACTTAGGGATGAGCATAAAATCTCACTACCTTGTTCAAGTACTTGTCGACCAATGATGGTATATCGGATTTTGGTCTCCATCCTCCGAACAAGGAACCTCTCAGTGTCCTTCCGGTGAGCAGCAGTCCGTAGTGAGCTGTTATTTCTGGCTTTGCTTTTGGCACGCCAAGGGTCACCGTTAAACCCCATCCCTTAAGTAAACATTGGACAAGAGATTTCACCATCTTTCTTTCGAAAACATTCCTTAAATAAAATGGAGGTTCAGTGAAAGAAAGGGTTACATCACAGCAAGACTGCAACGCAGTTGTTGTTGCTCTTGTATCGCCAGCGCACTCGAAAGAGTAATCAGCACCCCCATCAGTTATCCTCTTGATGACCTAAGCATTAGAAATTTCAGTGATTAATTCTCTCCAGAGATTGGTTTCGATAGATTATGCAAATCATAACCATTGCATCATACTTTTGGGATAAAATACCTCGTGAATGGGTTCATCATAGTCCTTTGGATTGAGATACATATCAACTCCAAAATCTTTTGCTGCTCCAGCATGCACAATCACCATCAAGGCTAGTTCGGTGCACAAGATAAGTTCTCAGAATGAAAGAAAATATATCTGTTTGTGTACCTTTCTCACTCTTCTCAGGATTAATGTCTACGCCAATTACTCGAGAAGCTCCCCGAATTTTGGCACCCTGCACAACCTTTTTTAAGAGAAGTTACTAGAATAATGGGTGATGCTTGTTGGATAAGGGAAGAACAGAAAGTTATCTAAAGCACTTACGGAAAGACCCACGGTTCCGAGACCAAATACTGCTACGTTTGATCCTTTGGATATGTCAGCCACATTCCAAGCCGCACCTAGACCTGTGTAATGTCATTGCTCAAGAATGTCAGCAGTGAGAACTTATTGTACTGTGACCAACTTGATTCCATGTGCTATCTGGTAAGATATGTTACCTGTTGCTACTCCACAACCGAGAATACATATTTTCTCTAGAGGCGCCTTTGGGCTGACTTTGGCAGCACATCCCGAGTGGACCACTGTATACTCACTGAAACTTGAAACGGCACAGTAATGATATACAGGATTGCCTTTAATGGAGAAGCGCGTCTTTCGGTCGCTGTGCATTACGCCGCTCCTTTCCAACCCAAGTGCTCGGCACATGTTGCTTTTATTGGATGTACAGTGCCGGCATCTCTTGCATTCGCCTATGAACAATGTCAACACGTGGTCTCCTTCCTTGAATTCGGTCACTCCCTCTCCCACACTCTCGACAATCCTGCATAATCAAGTTAATGACAAGTTAACATAATTCAATGATAAAAGCCTTAATGTAGTGTAGAATTGTCCTTTTTTCTTGTTGGATAATTCAGCAATCTGTTTTTTGATCAAGAACCAATGCTGGAAGACTAGTCCTGCTGTCTCTAACATGAGCTATATTGACCAAGATCCGTTCAAATAGGCTGTCATATAATATTTGTCATGAACTCAAAGAGATTAGCAATTTCATATCTCTCAACTCTATGGTAACTGTATGACTGATCACAAGCTGAAGAATAAAATGAAGCAGCACAAGGGGAAAGAGGGAAGAAGCATAATACCCTGCTGCTTCATGGCCAAATATGCGAGGAAATATGGGCTGTACAGGAAAAGAGTTCGCTGGTTTAGTCAAGTACTAACTTTGTTCAGTAGATAGAATCATAGAAATGTGAATAGAAAATATCATTCTAAAAACTAAAAGATCGATCAAAAGAGTTATGAATATGTGACTTCTGGATATTCATAGCTCCCCAAGTTCAACGAATTATCTCATATCAAAGGAATAAATTAAAGAATAAAAAAGAAATCAATTTAGAGACTCCATAGACTTATGTCACAGGTTGCTTCACCAAAGACAAGGAACTGATAGGCCAATATCAGAACAAATGGGAGCTTGCTGGAAAAGTAATTTAAAATAGGCAGAAGCTGAGGAGTTTAATGTGTAAGGAACCTGAATATTACTTTCGAAATCAACTAAATAAACATCACTCCCGACTTGGCCATAATTCACCATGATTCGACAAATTATTGGAAAAGCAAAACAATGGACATCTCCTCAATTTTATGCTTTGGAACTCTCCGAAACAGTTGAAACTCCAGAGAAGAATTCACCTTTAACTCACTCATTTATCAAAAACATTTGAGCATTTTACTCTACAATAAATAACTCAATTCCGAATGCAGCATGCGGGCCTAAACACTCCCAAGTATGACCCCATTTTCTGAGAGCAGCACCTTTCCTCATATGTGGTTCGAGATGGCATAGAGTCGAGAAAGAACAAAAAGATAAACCAAAAAGAATGATTCCCTCTTTAGTCTTTCCTCCACTAGCTTAGCCTCTCGAAATGACAGCGGTTGGGATGATACTCTACTGCACTCCCTTGTCATTCCACTTAGATAATCTTCATAGTACAGCAAAAAGTATCTATCTCATTCTAAAGGCTTAAGGCCGAGCAGCATCTCTGACTTAACTTGATATCATACATACTGAGAGTGAGCTTTCAGATCAACTATCTGTTTTTCTTCCTTGGATGTTACAAAGAGTGTGTTTCTTTTCTGGGAAAATGTCACCAAAAACCCTAAACTATGCCTTCTGTGACAATTTTACCATGAATTTTTTTTTTTGTTATCAAAAATCCCAAACTATGCCACTTGTGACAATTTTACCTGAACTATATCATTTGTGACAATTTTATTCCGAATTTTTTTTTGTGCTATCAAAAACTCTAAACTATGCTACTTGGACAAATTTACTCCAAATTTTGTTGGGTTAAAGGGCATTTTCGTCATTTTCTATTCTTTTTCTTTTTCTCTTGACAGGAGGAAGCTGGCGAGGCCGCCCTAGCCGGCGTCGGAGTCGGGCAAGGGTCACCCAGGCCTGGGCAGCCCTGGCCGGCGTCGGGGGAGGGCGGCCCAGGTCTGGGCGACCCTCGCCGGCGTCGGGCAAGGGCCACCGCTAGAATCTTTAGTATTTTCTTATTTATTGAATCGTAATTGTACAGCAAGAACCGACTAAACAAATTGATACCAAATGCCACCAAAGTTCTGAGATTATTCCATTTGGGATAGCCTTCATACAACAGATAGGTTAACGTATTTAGCTAATCAAATCTGGCCATCTCCAAAAAGAGAAAACAAAGAAAAACTCTCATGCTTAAGGCCCAATGCAGATAATGGTTCTGGTGGATTCAAGATGCAGCTTGAGAACGCACGATACATGATAATTTTCTTTAAAAAAAAAATGTGAATAAGATAGCGATGGCAGGACCAGACACTAAGCCCAATTCTAAATTTACTGTCGGGCCCAGCTTCGCATGAACAATGCCTCTATACTTTCTCTGTTTAGATATCGGGCACAGGCAGACGGAAGAAAAGAAGAAGAAGAAGAAGGGCTGAGAATCGATGACCTGGGATTCCCAAGCGGCGACGTCGCTGCCGCAGAGGGAAGTGGCGACGACTTTGATTCGGATCTCCTGAGGTTGGGGCGGGCTCACTTCCACTTCCTCGATCACCAGAGGCTGTCCTGCTCCCCATGCCACCGCAGCTAATTTTTTTTTGGGTTTCAATATGGAATCAAGAAACACATGAACACCCAGCAAGACCCAACAAAAGAAAAAAGGCAGAGAAATCAGAGAATTCTCTCAAAAGCAAAGGAAAAGGTTCAAACCTTTGCATGTGATGACGGAGGGTGAGGACGACATGGTGGCTGGAAAGAAAGCGGGAGGCGTGGGCGCTAGTGTTGGGTGGATGAAACAAGAAGGCAAAGCAAAGAAGTCGGTTAGGAAGATGATGGATCAACGTAGCCTCTTACCAACGTTGAATTTCGTTTCTATAGTGTCACTTGGTGTTAGGTAGGGGGGAGAGAGAGAGGGAGAACGGGGGTAGTAGGTGAGCGAGAGGGGATTGATGCTTCTACTTCTTCTTCTTCTCTTCTCATTCTTATTTTCTTGAAATTTTCTGACTTATAGGGAAGCCACTTTGCGACCCAACAGTGAGATTTGGCATCTGCTCGGTCGGTCGTGGCTTCTTGTAATCCAAGATTGTTCTGGGCAAGAAGTGTCAGATTACAGTTCCATCGGTCCACAATCCCCGAAAAATTTACTCGTCTCGTCTAGGGACTTACCGTTTCTGGCCACCGCATAGCGAATTGTAGAGAAGCTCTTAGAACCTAACGAGAATTTCAGTATATTTATAATAAATTTAACTTAAATGAGTAATAAATATATCAATTTAAGATTTTTCGTAGTATTAACCCTTCTTCTTTGCTCCTTGTTGGTTCCTTCTAAAAAGTTGAGATCCTCTTTGGAAGTTTCTCTTCCTACCGATTTCAGTCGTACCCATTGCTACTTCATTCGTGCTCGAAGGCAACGAAACCGGTGATGACTCAACGTTGGTTAGGCTAAGCTGTCGAGATCGCAGTTCCAGAAAGATGGTTCTACCCACCATTTGACACGACGAAGAGCAGCCACAGCATTTACTTATTACGCCTTCAATACAAAGATCTTTTGATGCTGAAGAGAAGAGAATTTCCGCTTAACAGCTTAAAAAAACACTATTTAGAGTCTGAGACACAAATGTTCATCTCACTGATCCGCCTTTAGATGGCAAGAGATGGCCAGATTTTTCTAAAAGTTGAGACATACTAATTGCTACATCTACGTGAAATACAGCTAACCTCCATCAATCCAAAATCACAATGCATTGGTATGCCTAACTGTTTGACTTCTCGTGATAGAACTCACTCCCTGAGTCATAGGCCATCTTCAGTTTCGGCGAGTTTCATTTTTTTACCAGGACATACATTGCTACTCGCTGGCTACGATAATCTGGATGGAACTGTGCCTGATCTACGCGCCCAACAACGAAATACTTCATCGCAGCATCCAAGAAGTATTCAAGGATACTATCTGCCAAGTAGAAGACTAATCAATATATATATATACCCCTGCCCAAGGCACATATTCACACTCAAACATGCGCGTGCGCATGCACGTGCACATACACACATACACACAAACGGAAAGCATACCATTACGAAGTTCTCCAGCCAAAATGATGGTTGTTTGAGTTCCAGAAAGTTGCAGCAATGTCTCCATCAGATCCTCAACCGCTCCCTCACTGTAAATCACATCGGATCCCAAAACTGACAAAGCAATCACAGTTAATCACATAGAATTTATAATTTCCAGTTCTTATGAATGAACAGGAAGCATCTGAAGAATATCATCAACCAAGAAAAGAGAAACTTAGAACATATATACAGCTTCTTTCACAATCACACGATTTTGCAACAAAAAATTGTTGTCGTTTGATGAAGAGATAGCGTTTCCTTTCCAAAAAGAAGGTATAAATTATAGTTCTGCCAAAGAACCATTCGTCTTTCAAAGATGAGTAACGATACAACCATAAGCAGATAATCCATTGAAGAAAGCCCTGTGGGCATTACTTAATTCCTGTAGCTGAAGGACTCCCTCTCTGTGAATGCTGAAACTGAACCCCGGGAAATGAAAACAATGACATGAGGAAAAGGCATGGGAGCTTAATTAGGGAAAATCCTTGAATCGTGAAAAGTAAGTTTCTCCTCTAATGAGAAAACCAGCAAATGCATTAAAGACAGGTAAGCTCAAACTAGATCAACCCGCGCAGAGGCACACAGGCGCAAAGAATTGAAGGTAGGAGGAAAAGCTCCATAGAAGATAACCAGTAATTAATAATTTAATATGTCTTTCATACAAGATTTGAATGCATAGAGAAGGACAAAAAATTTATCAATTGAGGGAGAAGAGACACAGCACCATTACCATAGTCAGGTAAAGGCTCAATCAAGTCTCTGTCAGGATCATCTCCCCAAATCAGCTCTTTCACTACTGCAGATCCACGCATGTCATCATGGTTCAAATTCGTTTCAACATTCTTCCTGAGAAGCCTTAGTCTATCTGGTAGATCAGTAAGAATCACTTGAGCACCCAAAAGAGCCGAAATACAGCTGAAACCAAAAGTAAAGCAACCTCAAGTGAGTAACACAACCACTCAACCAAGAAATAAAATACGCAAGAATACAACTAGATAGGTCAGCATATCCAACTCATTGTAAACTTGTAACATTCTGCGTAAGTTTGTGAAACAAGGAGTCGAAGTCATTGTAAATCAAGATTTTTGCAATGAGCATGAAGTAAGAATTCGAGTTTCATTTGATGTATCTCAGGACTCAAAGATTATGATATTTATACCCAACTAATCCACATCCAGAGCCCAGTTCAACAACCTTCTTGCCCTGAAGAAGAAGCATCCCGGAATCCACAGCATGTTCCAAGAACTTCCCCAACACAATTCCACTATCCCACATCACTGATCCAGTTACTCCAGGGGTAATCTATAACCACATCAAAATAAATCATTTGAGACAAGAAAAAAGAGAAGCTCCGTAGATTCTCATTCATACCACAAAGATTGATCGACAAAGTTTCTTCCCTCACACGTCACATTGTTTCGACACACAGGTCAATCGCTCGACCTGCCTGCTTGTTCATCATTGAAATCCAAAAGGTATGCAATATCTATCTTTCACGAATCCCAATTTCCATTCTAATGACAGTTGGATTAACAGCTCACTCAGATAATCGAATGGACCGATCAAAGAAAAGTTTTGCTTCCACTCAACCCCAGCGAGAACGAAGGCAACTCGCGAAATTGAAAAAAAGAAGAAAAGGAGTCAGTACCAGAGAAGAAGGAGATTGGAGGATGGAGAGGGAATGACCGCAAGCTTCGATGGCGAGGGCGAGAGACGACTGGGAGACGAAGGCGTTGGGCCGGGCGAGGGTCGGCTGCTGGATCCCCCACAGCAGCATCGTCTCCGCCGCCGCCGCCTCTCCTTCCTCGTAGCAACCTCCGGCGCCGGCCAGCAACCTCACCTTCCCTCCGTACGAACCTAGCCCCACCACCGTTTCGCCGTCGTCGTCTTCTTCGAGCTCCTCCGTACGCACAGCGCTCGCAGCCGCCATCGCCAGCACCACTACTCGTCTATTCCCACTTCCTCTCTTCGCTTCTGCTCCGTCTGCGTTTTCATTTGTCGCAGAGTTCGTAGGGTGACTAGTACAGCGAAACTGCAGTTCAATTTCGTGCAATTTTCCATTTCTTTTTTTTTTTGCCTTTTTCCATAGATACCCTCATTTTTTATTTCAATTTTCAGAATCATAAAAAGATATTTAGATTGTTTTACGTGCATTTTAAAAAAATTTTCCTCTTCATAATAATTTACGAATTATCAAATTTTCTCATTTTCCATTGACTTTTACTTGCCATTGTTATAAACACGTCGAAGTTATTAACTTTTATAGGAATTTATCAATTTTTATCTAAACTATATAGTACGTATTTTCTAATTAATGAATTCCTTTTTAATTGGACATTTGTTTTTTTTGTTTTTCAATTCATTGATTTTTGTTATTGTTTACCAAATTTTCATTTATCATTTTTACAAACATCTTTATCAATTATCATGTAAGACTATTTTTTTAATTCTCGCATGGTTTGTCAACTTTAATCTATCAGCTATTCCTAAATCAAAGATAGTAGTTGATTCATCTTTCCAAAGGTGAATCTCATCTGACATGATCAACACCTAGAAATATGGATGAAATTTTGATTATGGTGCTGAAAGGCATTCAGATGGCAAGACCAGTCTTAGATTTCAGAAGTCTCAATCTTTGCTTAGCAGCTCAGTTCCAAAAGCTCATATCAGTAAAGAGAATTTCTCCCATTCACATGAGAGTGAGAAGAAACAAATAGTGATTCTGGCCATCAAAGTCCTTGCCTTTGTCCCGGTGAATTAGGCTTCCACGACATTCGTTCTTCGCCTCGTGCATTGTCGAGAACCGGCAACTACACCGGCCTCTTCGTATGCAAGCAATCTACTTTGGCATATGCATGACGCAGCGCAAACATTTGCCTTCCCTCATCAGCTCAAAAGCTCTGTTGATGTCCTTAAATTGCAAGTCATGAGTGATAAACTCATCCACTTGGATTTCCTGCAGAACGACCCCGTTAAGCACATTCCTTATACATATCTAAGGTGCATTTTCTATTGTTCAAAGGGAAGTCCTTTTGATTTTTGTTAACCTAATCACGGGAAATTCTACAAATTCATTGGCTATATAGATTCTTCATCTGCGGTGGGTGACTTTTAGCCCGTGACTGTTAATATCCAAATGTCCTAATGATTCGATGCTAGTAACTTCCATTATTTTTCCATTAGCAACTTCCTGGACATGTTGTCAGAAAGGGAAATGCAAATTGCCGCAATGGACACCACTTTATGTTCATTGAATTTAGGTATGAGTATGAAATCTCACGACCTTGTTCAAGTACTTGTCGACCAATGATGGTATATCGGATTTTGGTCTCCATCCTCCGAACACGGAACCTCTCAGTGTCCTTCCGGTGAGCAGCAATCCGTAGTGAACCGCTATTTCTGGCTTCGCTTTTGGCACGCCAAGGGTCACAGTCAAACCCCAACCCTAAAGTAAGCAACATCGGACAAGAAGTTATTTTCGTTCGAAAAACTTAACCCAAGACGAACGAGGTTCAGTGACAGAAAGATTACGTCACAGCAAGACTGCAATGCAGTCGTAGTTACTCTTGTATCGCCAGTGCACTCGAAACAGTAATCAGCACCCCCATCGGTCATCCTCTTGATGACCTGAGTACTAACATTGTAGTGATTAATTTCTCTGCAGAGATCGGTTTTGACAGGTAACTACTGCATCAGTCATACGCGAACCATAACTGCTGCATCATACTTTTAGGATAACATACCTCATGAATGGGTTCATCATAGTCCTTTGGATTGAGATATACATTTACTCCAAAATCCTTTGCTGCTCCAGCATGCACAGATCGCTATCAAGGCTAGTTCGATTCACAAGATAAGTTCTCAGAATGAAAGAAAATGCATTTCTTTTTCTTTTCTACCTTTCTCTCCCTTCTCAGGATTAATGTCCACACCAATTACTTGAGAAGCTCCCCGAAGTTTGGCACCTTGTGCAGCCTTGATTCAGAGAAGTTACTAGAGTAATCGGCGATGCTCATTGGATAAGTGAACAGAATGTAATCGCAGAGCTGAAGCACTTACAGAAAGACCCACGGTTCCAAGACCAAATATTGCCACGTTTGATCCTTTGGACACGTTGGCCACATTCCAAGACGCACCTAGACCTGTGTTGTAACATTGCACAAGATTGTCAGCAGTGAGAACTTATTGTGCTGGGACCAACTTGATTCCATGCGCTATTGGGTAAGATATGTTACCTGTTGCTGCTCCACAACTGAGAACACATATTTTCTCTAGAGGTGCCGTTGGGTTGATTTTGGCAGCACATCCCGAGTGCACCACCGTATACTCGCTGAAACTCGAAACGCCCAAGTAATGATATACAGGATTGCCTCTAATGGAGAAGCGCGTCTTTCGGTCGCTGTGCATTACGCCATTCCTTTCCCACCCAAGTACTTGGCAAATGTTGCTCTTATTCGATGTACAGTGCCGGCACATCTTGCATTCACCTGTGAACAACGTCAACACGTGGTCTCCCTCCTTGAATTCGGTCACTCCCTCCCCCACACTCTCAACAATCCTGCATACGGGAAATTCTATGATATAAGCATTACTTTAAATTTTCTTTGTTCTTCGCAGCGTATATCAATTTGAAAAAGCAAGATTATTAGGTTCTATCTCTAATGTGAGCTATATCGTCCAAGATCTGTTAAAAAAGATGGTCATATAATTTTTGACATGAACTTGAAGAGATTAGTAATTTCGTATCTCTCAAATCCTATGGTAACTGTATGACTGATTGCAAGCTGAAGAGAAAGCGGCACAAGGAGAAAGGGCGAAGAAGCACAATACCCGGCTGCTTCATGGCCAAAAACGCGAGGAAATATTTTCTGCACAGGAAAAGGGCTTGCCATTTTAGCAAACTACTAAGTTTCTACGGAAGACAGAATCATACAAACGTTAGAAAATATAATTCTAAAAAAATTAAAAGATGGATCAAAAGAGTTGTCGATATGAGACTTCTCAATATTCGTGGCACCCCAAATTCAAAGAATTATCTCAGAGCATAGGAATAATTTGAAGTAAACAAAGAAAATGAATATAGAGACTCCATAGGCTTAAAGTGGGAGGTTGCTTCACCAAAGACGAGAAACTGAGAGGCCAATATCAGAACAACCGGGAGCTTGCTGGAAAAGGTTTTTAAGATAGGCAGAAGCTAAGGATGTCAATGTGTAAGGCTCCTGACTGTTACTGACAGTTATACCCGCCAATCATCCCAAGTGATAGTCAACCACGGGCTTCTCCATTTGGCCGTGATCCTAGGAAATGACGATTTATTGGAAATTCAGAATGGTGGACAATCTCCTGTCCTCAATATCGAGCTTCGGAATTTTTTAAGGCATTTGAAACTCCTTAGGAGAATTCACCTTTAACCATCTCAATTATCGAAAACATTCAAGTGTTTGAGTCTACAAGAAATAACTCAGATGAGTTTCTAACAGCAGCACCTTTCTCCATATGTGGTTTGAGGCGCCACGGAATCGAGAATGAGCAGAAGGATAAAACAAAAAAATAAAAAAAAATGATTCCCTCTTTAGTCTTTCCTCCACTTGCTTAGCCTCTCAATAGTACTCTGCTGCACTCGCTTGTCATTCTAATTACATTAACTTCATAGCACAGCAATAGGTATCTGTCTCATTCTAAAGGTTCAAGCGCTTCCTCCGAGCTGTATCTCTGACTTGACTTGATATTATACGTACAGAGAGTGAGGTTCAGATCAACTCTCCGTTTCTCTTCCTTACACGTCACATAGCCTCCCTCAGTAGAGTAGAGTTAGACTTTCTAACAGTGCACTTATTCGATGAGTGATGTGGCAGATAGGTGAAGTAATAAAAGAAACCAATCATATTTCCAGAGAATGGGGCCAACCCATCTCGCTAAAAGGACAAAAATAATTCTAGTACTTAAGATCCGTAGCAAATAATTGTTCTTGCGGATTCAGGACTAATATTAGCAGGACTAGACACTAAGGTTGAACGATGCTTCTATACTTTCTCTGTTTAGATATCGGGCTCAGGTTGACGGACAAAAGGATAAGAAGAAGAAGGGCAGCAATGATTACCTGGGATTCCCAAGCGGCGACGTCGCTGCCACAGGGGGAAGTGGCGACGACTTTAATTCGGATCTCCTGAGGTTGAGGCGGGCTCACTTCCACTTCCTCGATCACCAGAGGCTGTCCAGCTCCCCATGCCACCGCAGCTTTTTATTGGGGGGGAGGGTTTCAACGTAGAATCAAGAAAGACATGAACACCCAACAAGACCCAACAAAAGAAAAGGCAGAGAAATCAGAGAATTTTCTCGAAAGTAAAGGACAAGATTCAAACCTTTGCAAGTGATGACGGAGGCTGAGGACGACATGGTGGCTGGAAAGCTGGAGGTGTGTGCGAGTGTCGGGCGGGAGAACCAAGAAGGCAAGCGATGAAGCAAGGAAGAAAGGAAGATGATGGTTCAGCTCAAGCCTCTTGCTACCGTTGATTTTTGCTTTCTTTAGTGCAATTTGGCCGTTAGGTAGAACAGAGACAAGACAGAGAGAGATTGGGATTAGTAGTTGGTGATCGAGAGGGGATTGATTCTTCTTCTTCTTCTGTTTTCATTTTAATATTCTTGAATTATTCTCAACCTCTTGGGAAGCCACTTTGCCGACCGAACAGCGTCATCTGATATCCCAGGACAATCTTGTCCTGGGCCAGATAGTACCATTGTTGCACGATCATCGGAAAATTTACTCATCTTGGCTAAGCGATTCAAGTGAAACTCATCGAATTATTGCTCCTCTTTGTTCAATTTGCCATCTCATATCTTTCGCTCTTTTGGGTCTTTAAGATTAGACAATCTAAACTTCATGTTATGTTTACGTCCGCATCACGATACCAATTGATTCGACGACAAAAGAAGCAAATCAACGATTGAATTGAATGTGATGTTCGAGTACTTTCGTCAATGATTATAAAGTACTACTGCAACTTCGATTGAACTGAATGTGTTGTTCAAGTACTTTCCTCATAATTATACAAGCCCACAAGTCCCTACAATCTCTTCTTTCACAATTGGTTTGTTCCTTCATTAATTTCCCTCCCCGTCACTCCTTGGTGGTTTCTAAACCGATTTTCATCGACACCATTGCCAATTCCTCCCGCGCTTAAAAGTGGAGATGACAATGACTCGACTTTGGTTGGGTTAAGCTGTCGAGATAGCAGTTCCAGAAAGATGTTCTGCGCACCCTTTAACCAGGGCAAGACAGCAGCAACGGCATTCATGTATTACGCCTTTAATCCACGGATCTTTTGATGCTGAAGAGAGAGGATTTGGCTAGACAGCTTGAAAATACACTGCCGAGATAGTCTGTGACTCCAATGTTCTGTCTTTACTGATCCACCTTTAGATGGCGAGAGATGGACGAATTTTCCTGAAAATCAAGACGTACTAATTGCTAAATTGATGAGAAACGCAACTACTAATCTCCATCAAACCAAAATTTCGATGCATTGCTATGCCTGTCTTACTTCTCGTGACAGAACTCCCTCGCTTGGTCATACCCATCTTCAGTTTCAGCGAGTTCATTTTTTCAACAGGACATCCATTGCTACTCGCTGGATGGAACTGTGCCTCATCTACCCCACAGTGAAGTACTTCATCGCAGCGTCCAAGAATTATTCCTGAATTCCATCTGCCCAGTAGAAGATGCATCAATATATGTACCCTGCCCAATGTACATATTCGGAAAAAAAAACGGAGAGCATACCATTGCGAAGTTCTCCAGTCAAAACGACGGTTTTTGGAGTTCCAGAAAGTTGCAGCAGTGTCTCCATCAGATCCTCAACTGCTCCCTCACTGTAAATCACATCGGATCCCAACACTGAGAAGGCAAGCACAATTATTCATGTAGAATTTGAAGCCTCCAGTTTTTATGAATTAACAGGAAGTATTTTAAGAATATCATCAAAGAAGAAAAGAGAATAGACTAAAGCCATATGCATGGTTTCTTTCATGATCATGCAAAGTTTGCAATAGAACTGTTGCCGTTTGTTCAAGAGATAGTGTTTCTTTCTCAAAAAGGTGGTATGGATTATAGTTCTGCTAAATAATCATTCTTCTTTCAAAGATGGGTACTATGAAAATGTTAGAAGATAATCCATTGAAGAAAGCCCTGCAGGCATTACTTAATTCTTGAAGCTGAAGGACTTAGAATTCATGCTTACATTTCACCATTTCAATAGTTCTCCCTGTGTGTAAATGCTGGAATTGAACCCCAGGAGTTGAAAACAATGATATGAGAAAAAAGCATGACAGCTTAATTGGGGAAATGCTTGAATCATGAGAAAGTAAATTTCTCCTCAACTAAGAAAACAGGCAAATGCATCAAGCACAGGTAAGCTCAAACAAGATCACCCTCTGTAGCTCTATAGGCAAACACAGGCCCAAAAGATAAAAGGCAAGAGGAAAAGCTCCATAGCAGATACTGGCAATTAATATGTCTCTCATATAAGATTCGAATGGATAGAAAAGGACAGCAAGATTATCAATTGGGAGAATTGATAATACAACACCATTACCATACTCAGGTAAAGGCTCAATCAATTCTCTGTCAGGATGATCTCCCCAAATCAGTTCTTTAACAGCGGCAGATCCCCACGTGTCTTTCGTGTTTCAAATTGGTATCGTCATTTTTCCTCAGAATCCTTAGTCTATCTGGAAGATCAGTAAGAATCACTAGAGCATCCAAAAGAGCCGAAGTACAGCTGAAACCAAAAGTAAAGGACCCTCGAGTAGTAAGGCTAGATGATTAATTGTGATATGTTTGTGAAACATGGAGTTAACTTCGATGTAAATCATAATTTTGATTATATCTTTCTTTGGTTGCATTTGACATTATTATTTTTATGTAATATTCTTATTTTAGTTCTTGTCATTGCAATATATGATCAACATAAATCATCTTTTTTAGTATCTTACATTACATTTAATTAAAATTTTAACCTCGTTATATGTTGCTGTAATTTTATAAATTCACTACTGAGTACTAATTTTCTCTTATTCTTCATTAAGAATCTATATAAATTTTGAAAATTCTATGCAATATTGAAAGGTAATTCTTCAACATATTATAGTTGAAATTGCGATATTATCCAAATAATATATACATATGAAGAGCTTAAAGTAGGTTATTTAGATGGATATAGATATTTATAGGTTGGATTAAAAATGAAAGTATTCCAGTAAATAGGTTGGGACGGATATGGTTGGGTATGATTACTAAATCCGTATTTTATATAAATGGGTCAAAATAGGTTAAATTAATCAATTTTATATCGGATCATTTTCGATTTGATCCAACCCACCCATTTGATGGCCCTAAGTATGATCATTGTTTTCATTTTTGGGACCCTTGATCCCATGTATTCCTGTTGATTTAATTTGCAAATGCAAGGACTTGATCAGAAAAGTTATATTCAATGATTTAATTAAACAAATTAGAAGTTTAAGAAAAAAATCACAAGTTAGATTAAAAATTGACTTTTAGTCTTTTTTGTTTATTTTAAATTCTCATTAAGTGGACTATAAAAGTTTGTTCAGATCGAGGTAAGTTCTTAAAAGGCCTATGGGAAATAGAGGGAAGAACCCTTTGGGGGAAGGTGACCTCTTATGTCCCGTTGCAAAATGATGGGGCTTACTCTTACAATGGAAGTAAGTCAGCTGATTGTCGTGAGCCTCTCTTTGAAGTGTCCCCTAGCATTAAACTCAAGGGATAGATATAGCTCCCACGCCTTGATAAATATAGTGGCTGGAGACCTCCTCGTACGATTGGGACATAAGCAAGTCCTTAAAAAGTTCAAGGGAGGAAATACGAGGAAGAACTCCCAAGGGGTGGGACTCTCCACTATCTCTTGTATTTCCTCCTAGGTGGAAAAGAAAAATATCCACTTAGGAATAGAGGGGTGGAGAAGGTAGACTCGACGTCATCTTTCGAGGGTGGATACTATCGAGTAGAATGGTATATTAGCCTTTTGCACCAAGGGTGAAAAGGTGAAACTCCAAAGGATTCCTATTAGGTTGACATATGCTTTGCACAATAGGGGTGAGCACATTGGACTGTCCGAACCGAAAACCATCCGGACCGGACCAAATCGGTTGGTTTGGTCTTGTTCCTAGGAACATCGGTCCGATTCCCGGTTCTCAATTCCATAAAAATGGAACCAATGATTTTCGGTCCAGTTCCCAATTCAGAGGGGGGGAACCGGACCGACAGACTGGACCGACAATTTTCTATTTAAAATATATTTTTTTAAATTTATTAAAAAATGCAATAAATCCAAAAATAATAATATTTCTAGTATTTTTTTAAAATTTTTTTTGGCTAAGTGGTTGGTCCTAGGACCGTCCGGTCCAGTCCACGGTCCCAAAAAATGGGAACCGGTCCTCCCGGTCCGGTTCTCGGTTCCACCTTGGAACCGGACCAAACCGAGAACCGATCACCCCTATTGCACAATGTCTAAATAATTGAATAGTCGGCTCGGTACCCCTGGTTATTTAGACATTGTGCATAGCACATGTTGACTTTTACTTTTTTTGTTTTTATATTTTAAATTCCCCTAAAGTGGACTATAAAAGTTTTTGGTACGTTCTATGAAATTTCTAGCATGTTAAGTTAACTTAAAAAATCATGCGTTAGCTAAAAGTTTATGCATTGAATTTTAAGTATTGATTGTAGAAATATAAATAAAAAAAGTGTTGCAATTGGAAATTGAAAAATCCAATATTACTAATCTCTTGAAAATATAGAAAAATTGCCATTATTGTAAGGTTTTATCAATATATTTGACATGATTCTAATCATAATAAATTATTTTTCTATAAAATGAATCAAATAACTTCATTTACCAATTTGAGTGGATTTTCTATTTAATTGAGTCATTTAATTTAATTCTATTCATGGTTATCAAACAAGCTTATCTCATTAAGTGTTGAATTTTCATTTTTTAGCACTTAATGGGGGTTATCAAAGATGCTAAGAAGTATCACTGTATATTGATTTCTACTGCCATATCAGGTAGTCTCACCTAAGTTTTAGCATTACCAATAAAATTTTACCATTATCCTATAGATGTTCCAATATATTAAAGGTTGTTTACTGATACTTACTATTACTCTTTACCAGCAGGGAATAAGTTATTTACTATGGATATGAAAATTTATTTGAGACAATCGGTAAGGATAAGAGATTTACGAAATATATTTGATCATTACCAAAATTTACTTCTAAGCGCTTATAATACTCATATTTACCAAGGGAATCGGAAAATTTCCAACCCAAAAAAAAATAAAAAATCTTATTCATACTATCACCACTGTTATGGAAAGTTTCTAACCCAACAAAATTAATGATTTAAAAAATATATTTCTAAAAATGATTATCTATATCGCCCACAGAAATGAATAAAGAAAAAATATTTTTCATCATCTAAAAAATTGTTTAGACATAAATTGTTGTCAATAATGAAAATTTTTCATTGATTAATTATTTCAAGTTATATGAGGAATCATTTTTAAGAAAATGTTTTTCAAATCATTTGTTTTCCACAAATAAACAGAGCCTAACTAATTGCAAATTCTGCTCTGATAGTTGAATGGTAGTTATGAGTTAATCGAAACCTCTACTAATGAAATTCATCAAATATTATAAATAACATGCATTTTTCCATAAGAAATGATAAATTACTACTTAATCAAATTCATACTATGTCACAGTATATTACACACTTTAAATGAGATCGTCTGGTAAATATTCTGTTAAGTGCTAGTAAATTCTACCCAAAAGAACGTTGGCAATTCGCTGACCCTCTTGAGTGGAAAATCCACGCCATCTATTCATCCAAATAATAAAAGGAAAATACCCACAGAAAAAAAAATCCCCTCTTTAATTATATGAAAATTTCCCAGTGTGAAGACACCAAACAATTTTCATAACAATAAACCATAGGAGCACATTTAAATGGTTAAAAAATGGCCAAAATACGACTAGACCTTATTGCTAAATTAATTTAAACCATGTGGTCTCCCAAGTAGAAAGCACCTTCTCGATGGACCTCCAAAGTCACAGAGCAAGAGCGAGATGATTAGAAAGAGAAACCCCTATTATAAGAAAAGGACATGGACCAACATGGCACTTTCGAAAATACATCCATAGTAGACATAAAATAAATGATCACGATGTCCATGGAAACAACAAAATAAAAAATTATATACTGTGGATGGTCAAAGGCCTTAACTAACAACAGGCTTGCTTAAAGAAATGAGGGCACAATCAATACCCAGTCATCACCTTTGGCTTCTGCATTAAACTATGGCGCACATCATGCACGATCGAGAGACATGGACATGCACATGCATAAACCCTAGTGGGCAAGACTCTTGCATATGTAATTGCATACAAGCAGGTCTGGAGTGTTTGGCCACTTTGAAGGAAGCCAACCCTTTTTTCCTTTTTTGAGGCTTTGGCACGTCTGAGTCATGATTTCGATGATGAGTGTGGCTAAGTTTCGGCAGAATTTTAGGCTTTGAAATTTATTATATTGCGAACTTTTACGTCTAAACCTTTTTCAAACTGTCCTTTGCACGTTCCTTCTTTGACTGGGTTTTTAGTGGCTCCAGAATCCATCGATAAACCCTAGTTTTCACCCTCTTGCAATGACCTTGTTATCCTCGCGAAAGGCGACATTTCCCGCGGGCGTTGATGGGTGAAAGAGTCATATTGCCTTAAAACGCATGCATGGAGAGGTTAACGTAATTATACCAAGAACCGCACGAAAGGTGGGGAAAAAGCACGAGTGAGTTGTTTCTTTAGTCTCGAGCTCATAACTGGTCAATGCTCTCTCTCTCTCTCTCTCTCTCTCTCTCTCACGAATTATGATGCGCAGATATTACTCGAGCAGGTGGCAAGTCCAATGTGGCCTGTTGTAATTTAAACGTTAAACTATGCGAGTCAAACTAGTTTTGAGTTGGATGATCAAACTTGTCTTCTTGGGAATCTCCCCAACTTGAAGCTTACTCACCTGGTTTTATGCTGTTCCGGTGGAACAGACGTTAAGCATAATTAATAACAACTTCAGTCTCTCTCTCTCTCTTCCTCTCTCTGTCTCTCTCTCTCTGTGCGCGCTTGCGAATATGCAGTTTGAAGCCTTCTCGTGTATAAAGATAACGTTTGAGTGGTTTCGCATCGACTATCAGGTCTCACAGTTTCTTCTTGAAGCATTGGAGGAACTCTGAAAGTTACTGAAGAAATTTCATACACCAACAAAAGAGAGTTGTTGTTTATTTGACAGATTATGTTTAATTTTTCTATTGTCTAGATTCAGAGTAGGAAGATCATATATTCTTTCTGGGCACGCCTCAGCCAAGAAGCATTCCACATCAAGGTATCTAGGAGGTGCTTTCTAGTCTTCTTTGCTTTGCTTTATATCTACACTCTTGCACATGCATATGATGCATATATTCCATATTACTGCACCTATTATTCATTTCATTGGACATAAGCTCCCTCGGTTCCCTTTTTAATTTGGTAAAATCATATGGAGATTATTTTAGTATCGCCTATCATTAGAGAATAATCTTTCTAGCTTCCTCTTTTACTCCATTCAAAGTTTTTTCTTTTATCCTTCCTGCTTTTTGCTTCATTTTGTTCTCCTTCATCCATATCTTCCTAGGCTCAGCTGTAGCACGTACTCATAATCATGTCCCTTCTAGAGAATCGAGCTCATCTTTTCATGCTCTCTCTCTCTCTCTCTCTCTCTCTCTCTCTAGGTGCGGCGGGTCTTGTTCTTCTCCATAAGATAAGAACAAGCTTCTATTATATGTGAAGGAGAAGTTCATATGTAGTTCCTGCACTGACCTAACATGCTTCTATTACAAGTGTGGAAGAAGCTAATATGTAGTTTTTACGCTGACCTCTGTTTGGATCTCTTCTTTATATTTATGTGTTACAGTTCTCTATTCTCCTTGATGATTCAAAACTCGAAGTGTTAAGGAGAGAAGCAACTAGAGATAAGCCAGTTGTTGTGTGCTTCTCACTTCGCTTCAAAGTTTGAAGCCTCTCTGCCATGTGAACCCTGGATTGTCGTTGGAGGTGAACGAGCCCAGAAGTCTATTTGCACTTAATCTACTCTTACACACATTGAGGTACCCTCTCTATTATATCTGTTGAAGGTTCTTCCATGGTTGAGTTCCTTACCGATATATATCTCCCCTGATTAACTCCCCTAAATAATCTTCCCATTACAATCCTCCAATTTCAGGGCAGTTTGCAACAACTGTGAAGCTCCTAATATAATAACTCCCGAGGGTTTGCAAACCCTAATCGTGACTCTCATCACCTTTTCCATAAAAAGAAAAGGAAGAAAAGAAAAAGAAAATTAGGTTTTTGATTTTGCTGAATATGGATATGATAATTTCACTCTTGGGAGATGCTATAATGATATATAAGAGTTTATCGCGGCTATTGAACAACACATGACGAGCTTTTATTTGCAGATGAAGCGAAGAAAAGCTACCACCCCTGTTTTATGAGTTATGACCCATTGTTTTTGAAGAGTTATTTAGTATCAGGTGTTTTGCTGCATCATCGGTAAGTTAGCAAAAGCTTTTAGTAAATGCTTATTAGTCTACTTTCTAATGATAATTCACATGTCATCCAGGCATATCAATCTCTCTTTGTTAAGAAGACAAAAATTACGTACCTAGGGTTCGAAATAATCATAATAAAATCAAATCAAATCAAAAGAAACATTGTAAGACTTCAATGAAAATTGACATATATGCCAAGCTTATATATCCATGAAATCGAAGTTAGTATCTACTAATTTTTGTTTTTTGGTCATAGTATCCACAAATTTAGTCCCCTTATGACCGGGTGACAATTTATACATACTGTAGAAGTATTTCTACAAGTTCATATGCTCTTCAAATATATACAGTCTTCCTTCATATATAGGTTTAAGCTTTTAAAATAGGTTTTTTAATATGGTACTAAAGTCATATTTTACCACGATTTATTTTGCATTTACGACTCCCTATTCATCAAATTTTGTACGCAATTCCTAATCTGGCTTGGATATATGCCAAGGTTATACATTGGTCGAAATTGACATATATACCAAGCTTATATATTGGTGAGCTAAAATTTAATATCTACTAACCTAGCACTCTTATTACAGGAACAACAACTCATACATACGAAAGAATGAATCTAGATAATTTCTGGTGGCTTTGATAGCTATTTATAATTTAGATCAATTCTCTATTGTCGTTCTCACCATTTAATAAGGAATATATGGTAATTAAAATTTTAGCACCCTAGCTAACTTCACCATTTTCCTTAAAATAAACTTCTTTATCAGTGAGATCTCGCCATCCTTTTACCGCAAAAAAGAAAAGAAAAGAACAGCAACGACCATGAGACTTATTATATATTTTCTCCTGATCATCTAACTCGGGGAATACCGATTGCTAGGAGCACGAAATAATTATCAAATTTGCTCAGGTACAAATACATACGTGGCCACCTTAGGTCTTCGGAATTAGGTCAACGAGTGTGCTTTTGCCAACCTAATAAACAACATCTTATTTATACTCCCTCGCTTTCTGTGCTTAATATAAATTTCTCGAGTACGTATATAATATACAAACGTGATGCTCCACTAAGTGATAAAGCCATTGCACCAACGAAACAATGAATGACGACGAACGTCGTTTCACCAGGTTTGCTCCGATCTCCATCCCGAGCTGAGCTAATCACCAAGATGAGAGGAGAGACGACCGGTTCAGGAGATCATTGGCCATTAAGCTGTGCGATCGTCCTCGCGACGACCCTGGTGCTTATCACATTTCTCGTGAAGTTAATTTCGGAGACGAAGAAGAGAAGAAATGGGAGAAGAGGCAGCGGTGGCGGGCACAAGTTGCCGCCGGGAAGTACAGGGTGGCCTCTCATCGGAGACACCTTCGCCTGGTTCGGTGCAGTGGCGAGTTCACACCCGCCTCGTTTCGTCGAGCAACAAGCCAAAAGGTATGCATGCGTATATTTCCTTGGCCCAAAGGACAGGTGATTAGGTTGAAAAGATTCACTTTTTAAGTCTTCCTCGTCATCAATCTTTGTTTTCTTCAGATAAGCAAAATCTTTCCACATCGAACTCCTTTTTACAATGTTATATTATGCTGCCGAATAGATACATAGGCCTCCATCATGGTAATTGTTTTAGTTTTACGATAGATAAAAAGACGATAAAAGCTATTCTTGTTGATTTTTATTATGCTATGAACTATGTTTATTGCGATTTCACTTGATATATCGTGACTTTGGCTGACTTTGAGTATTCAAATATGTCATGGTTAATCTTCTAAAAGAGAAGATGCACATGAGATTAACGAAATTTTCTCCGCGAATGGGTCAACTCTCTTTTGAGCAGGTACGGGAAGATATTCTCGTGCAGCCTGCTGGGAAAGCCGGCGGTGGTGTCGGTGGACCCGGCGTTCAACCGGTTTGTGATGCAGAACGAGGGGAAGCTGTTCCAATCGAGCTACCCAAAGTCATTCCGGGACTTAGTGGGAAAGAACGGCGTGATCACGACCCAAGGAGAGCAGCAGAGGAAGCTCCACGGCATCGCCTCCAACATGATGCGCCTGGAGAAGCTCAAGTGCCACTTCCTGGAGGACATTCAGCTTGTCATGCTTCGGAGCATCTGTGAGTTTCCAGACAATCAAGTCATCGTCCTACAAGATGTTTGCAGAAAGGCAAGTTTAACTGCTTTATTGCGGACTTTAATAACTCTAGGACATGAATACTCTTGACATTGAGCTATTTTATGCTGAGTTACTGATTTGGTTGTTCAATTTTCTGGGTTGATGATGAATCAGGTGGCAATAAATCTGATGGTGAATCAACTGCTGGGAATGACCAGCGAGTCGGACATCGACGACATGGCTCGGCTCTTCTCCGACTTTGTCGATGGTTGTCTCTCTCTTCCCATCAACTTGCCCGGCTTCGCCTACCACAGTGCCATGAAGGTAAATTCATGTATTTGCGGGATTATGTTGTCAATATTTAATCAGTAAGATTGACATGATCAATAGACAGACTGGACGCTAGACCTAAACAATAAAACTCCTGCCCAAACCTGCTTATTATTTATGAGATACAGATTTTCTGCATGGCAAATGATCAGGTATGGGTGGACTTACTTAGAAGGAAATTGCTTGTTTAGGCTCGCTCAATTTACACTTTGTAGTTGGATTGTTAAGGTGAACATCGATCGAGTTCAAGCTTATCTTAGGCCTAACGTGTTGTCTAGGCCCGCCTAAAATATTGTTTGGCCCATTCGACCCGAGCCGATTGGTGGGTCAATAGGCCTATAGATCAAGTTTACTGGTTTTCGACAAAAAAAAAAAACAGTTTACTGTTGGATTTGGTTGGCCTAGACAAATTTTATAGTCAGGTCTAAGTTTTCAACAAAAAGGAAGAAATTTTCTGAGTTTTTTACACCAGGAATTAGGACTAAAGTGATGAGATCATGTGCATATGCGTTTGGTAGGCTAGGAATAACATGGTGAGCAAGATAAACGAGACAATCGTGAAGATCAGGACACTTGAAGACTCAGCAGAGGTGGGCAACGGTGTGCTCGGAAGACTGCTCGGAAGACTGCTCGGTGAAGAGAGCCTTCCCGACGAAGCTGTTGCTGACTTCATCATCAATCTGATCTTTGCTGGGAACGAGACCACCTCGAAAACCATGCTTTTCGCCGTCTACTTCCTCACTCAGTGCCCCAGAGCTTTGAAGGAACTCCAGGTAAATAACAAACATGCCCAAAAGAATAATTAGCCCAAAGAGAAAAAGAAACTGCGTTCTTCTCTAGTTCATGGAAAAAAGAGATCTTCTTTTGAAAGGGTGAAATTATGGTTTGAGCAGGAAGAGCAAGAGGGTTTAAAGAAGAGGCAGAATGCAGCCGAAGCTGAGATGCTCACATGGCAGGACTACAAAGCAATGCCCTTCACACAATGTGTAAGTCATTCCTATAGCCTTTTCCCTAGGAAATGAGGAGGGAACTGTTCATAATATTTCCAAAAAATAAAAATAAAAACCGGTTTTCGGATTTATCGTATCATTGATGCAAAAACTCCTATATTCCAGCCATCTCCATCAAGAATCTACTTCCTAGTCCAATGCAATCCTAGAAGTTGCTCGCATGTTACCTGTCTATCGATGATGTTAACGACGTTTCCCGAGTTTAAAAGATAGTCTTGACAGCAAACACTCAGAAACCCTAAAATCTTTTGGTGCAGGTGATAGACGAGACGCTGCGACTTGGGGGGATTGCAATCTGGCTGATGAGGGAAGCTAAGGTGGACGTCGCGTATCAAGGTCTCTAAATTTTTTCTTTGTGGATAAGAATGAATTACTTGCTTATTAACGAATTAAACGTGCTGGATTTATGATAATACTGCTTAATACAGATTATGTCATCCCCAAAGGATGCTTCGTCGTCCCATTTCTCTCGGCCGTTCATCTGGACGAGGACCTGTACCCGGGAGCCCTCGACTTCAACCCTTGGAGATGGTTGAACCCCGAAAATCAGGTCGGTCCACGTACGACAATTTGACTTTTACAGTTAAATATTGTCCAATCGGTGTTCTTAAAAATTGTAATATTTTTTATTAAGTACTTAGTAAGAGTTTTCCAAGCATGTAATAAGAGTTTTCCAAGCATGTAATAATTTAACTCTTCAAATATACATTTGTTTATATATATTATGTTGTAACATGAAATAGGAGAAGAGAAATTGGAGGAATAGTCCATGCTATGCACCGTTTGGTGGAGGTGCTCGATTTTGTCCTGGGGCAGAATTAGCTCGCCTTCAGATTGCTCTCTTTCTCCATTATTTTGTGACTAATTACAGGTTATTTTTCTATCTCTCTCTCTTTTTTCTTTTATTAAAAGAATGAGCATCTTTGTTTATAAATTTAATTAAATTTGATAAACTCGAATTTAAAATGAGCAGGTGGACCCAGTTGAAGGAAGATCGGATGTCCTTCTTCCCGTCGGCGAGGCTAGTCAATGGATTCCAAGTGCGCTTGAACAGGCGAAGTCAACTTTGATCTATTCCCCCATGTGGCTCCAGAATTGCTAGTGTTGTAAATACTTCTTAATTTTATGTTCTTTTTTTTTTTTTTGCCACATTTATAGAAATAGAAATCTCACTGTTCGTGTTATTTTCAATTTCTCTTGCGCTTTTAAGACAAGAAGGTAAAAAAGGACAAGCCGATTCGAAACTTTTTTTGATTAAAAATCACCTTAAATTTGGGACCAACGGAATAATACACAAAACACATGATGTTACACTTCAATGATTTCGAAGTGGAAAAACGAAATTTTTGAATTTTGCATCGATTTAGGTTCACTGCTTTCTCTATAGCTAAGTTGTGCACTTATAATTCGACAATTATTTCATTTTATGACGAGAATTATTTGTTCAGGATTTTCACAATATCTTTTTATCCAATTTATATTGGGAAACTTATAGTGCAGCCAATAATTTTATTAAAACAACGGCTAATTGTTAATGTGATGACAGATCAAATCAAAAACTAAATGGCGCAAGCACACGCTCAGGAATCAAATACATGACATTACAATTTTGGAACACCATCACTGGATTGATACTATGCTTGTTATCATTCTCCAAAATGTCATTTACATAGAAGAGTGTTTGAAATATGCAGAAACTTCCATTTCTACTTAGCCTCGAGCACGGATCGATCTGTGTTCTTCGCCGTGTTATCTAGTCATTAATAATTCTCAGGTGTTATCTTAGATCGAGGTATGCATGATCAACCTTCCGGGTATCGCTCAGCATCTAGATGTCCTAGGGCACTTGAGAGCGCCCGACGAGCTGGTGAGCGACCTCACGGATTGCGCATCACCGACTGTAAAGCTCTGTTGCTTATTGTAGCGAGGCTTTGCGCCGCCGAGCCTTCCCTTTTTCCTGAAAGAAGCTCCGTTTTCAAACACATCCCTGACCGAGTAGAAGCTCCAAGCTCTTTTGCTCGCATGGGTTCCTAGTCTCCATGTAACCTGCGCATCAGTATCATCAAAATCACCGATCTTATCGATGTCGTTGGTCTGAATGCAGTAGATCCGTGTTCAAATATGATCTCTTCTCGCTTACCTCCTTGTTGCCTCCTCTCGGTGCGATGAACAGGTTGGCTTCGCTCTTGATGCTCGGGCCTGAGCTTCCTCCGATCGCATACTGTTCCCATCCCTGGTACAAGTTGTTCGCCACATGTGCGTATCCGTGTCGAACCCTAGTTCATATGAAGATTGGATATTTCAATGAGCGAAGCGGAAGAAGGAAATGATCTCCGGTGGGGCACAAACGACAGAAAACCTTAAGCTACTACCTTGGCATCCGCTGGTTGCAATTAGGGCCGAAGTGGTTGTACACGATGGTGACCTTCATGTTGCGGTCGCGGATGTAGCCATCGTCGTGGCCGAGGAGCATGACCTTGTCCTGGTCTCGGAACCAGTTGTTGGAGATGGTGACTTGGGTGGACCCTCGCGTGACATCGAGGAGCCCGTCCTGGCATGCGTAGAGCGTGTTGTGGTCGATCCACACCTTCGATGCCGTCACGAGCCGGATGGCATCACCGTCTACCTGGCCGAGGGGCAGGATTTTGGAGTCTGGCCCGATCACCTGGCTCGGCGGCTGCGCTTGGCAGTGGTGGATGTATAGACCGTGGATGATTACATCCGTGGCCTGATCACGAGCAAGTAATTTCTCATAAGCACCCAGCTCAGTTAACCGGGAAACTAGAATCATGCAGGAAGGATTGGACATACCTTGTAGACCAATAAACATCCACCTCCGGTGATGTGAACATTCGCGCCACGGCCGTCGATGGCCGTGAAGCTGCTCACAAGGAGCGGTTTCTGGAGCTTGATGGTCATGTCCCTCTTGAACGTGATCCACACTTTCCCATTTACCAAAGTGGCTCCATATCTCAGCGTCCCGGGTCTCGGCCTCAATGGGTCGTCACTCGGGTCGGTAACGGTGTACCGCATGGTCCCCCTGCCAATGTTGCCGGTCATCTTCCCGCTGAAGCCAACCGAGCATGTAGCCAGCTGCTGTCGCTGCCTCCGCCAGTTGGGGTTTAGCCTCCAGCACTGGTCGATGGCATTCAAGCCGGACGAGGGGCTCCGCTGTGATCCATGGGCGAGGCCCAGGGCCGGAGAGAAGAGGACGGCGATGAGGAATGCCAAGGCGAAGTGCCGAGGGACGGTGGGCGAGGTGCGAGGGGAAGCCATGTCAGTGTGTCTTGTGAAAACGACACGTGAAAGGGGGAAGGCTTATAAAGAACTGGGGAAAAGCAAAGGGAAAGTGGTTAGGAAGGGTTGGTTCTAGAGTTTGTTTTTCCGGTTTCGGAGTTGTAGGAGCGGATTTGATAGAAGAAGCTTGAAATAGAATGGCCTGCCTTGCTTCGGCGGTTCACATGACCGCTTTGCCCCATTTTGAGAATTGCACGAGAAGGTAGTTTTACGATGCTTATCGAAGCGTACGAGCTCTCAATTGTAGTCGATAACTAGGAAATAGTGATTTTATTTTTGGGTCCTCAAGAGGAAGTATCATTGCAAACAAGCTACTCCACGAGTAAACTTTTGGGACGACACACAATTCTAGTAAGGTCTTTTCTGGCTTTGGGAATTTAATTTTTTAATTGCTTCAAATCGTTTCGTTCGATGGGGTCCCGTCGATTTTCAAATTCAAGCAACAAGCGGGTAATCAGTAATCAGGTCGTCGGAGACTTAGAAACAAATTAGGATTTCAGAGAAATAAGAGTACAACGTATCCGATGTTACCCAAGAATACAATGGAAGTTGCATTTTATATTTTACACATGCACGATCACCTCAATTATGAATGACAACCACAAATTGGACCAAAAAGGGTATCAATTTATGTTTTTTGGCTGTACAAGATCTGATGAACTTTAGATCGACCAACCAATTATGATAGGTAAAAACAATGTATTCAGATGAAGTTGTCAAATTTGAAAGTATGAAATGTTAGAAAAATAAAGTTAAGGGAAAATTATTCTATTCTACCTTTATTTTCTTAGAAAATCAAACCTAAGGTTTCATCTTAGAACTTTCCATAAAATGTCCTACCCATGAAAAGCAATGTAGCATGAACAGTCTTTGAGAACATAAAGTTTTATAGGTAAATTCTACATATTTCTTGCTAGTTTAATGCTAAAGAGTCTAAAAAGACAGATGCGAAGCTGAGGAAATAAGGGGCGGACCGTTATCCTGAGTAGGCGAAGAGCTACGTGAATTGTGGTGTTGTTCTTTGCATGTTGACGTCCTAAAGTGCTCCCGACACCCTTCATGAACATTACAAATCTTCGAAGAGACCCCCTTCCTCACTAAGTCACAATACAAACCTCGCAGCTCAAAACAGCATTTTACCCCACCAGAACCTCTGTATTAGATGAACAAAAAGAAACTCTCCCAAGTCCTCGCACAAAGCAATGCTTCCGCACTCAACTCTAAAGAATTTCGCCCTCGCCATGCCCCAGTTTCTTGGTATTGCAAGAGACTTAGCTGCGCAAACTTTGTGAGGCCAGTTGATTGTCTTTGGGGCTCTGAGTCTTCTGACTGCATGCTTTTGAAATGATAATGCAAAGTTCATATTTAACTTTTGAGTGAGCCGTCACTTATTTGTTAGGAAGGCCAGAGCCAGACCCCGTGCTCCACAGAGGATGCCGCTGAAATCCGTTTACATGCTCTCTCTCTCTCTCTCTCTCCATAAACATACAAATAATACCGGGAAGACTAAAGGAGGACATCCATCTATTAACCTCATTTGATAAAAACAGGTTCCTGGAAAGTCCAAACAATTACCTCGAGAATTTACAGTTTCTTCCAGATACTGACAATACCGTCTGCAAAAGATTTAAGATTTCCCCACAGAGATGATTTTCTGGATACGTCCGCATCATCGCTCCTTCTGGATGACAGTTTCTAGTCAGCATGCGACCAATACTAGGATGGTAATAATTCATGACATGCAAAGAAAAAAATTTCACATCTAAACTCCTATGTACAGAGGCACAGTCATAATTGGATAACTCATTATTTGATGCTTATCATGTACCGCATGGGTGTGCTCACTATAACGCACATCCATACATGACCATATGTGTGCACACATTCGTGCCTGCTTGAGTTATGCACTAGTGTGCACACACAGAGATTGCATCCAAGAAAAGCACTGACATACTTGGGTCTTATGCAAAAATACACTTCTCAATAGAGAAGACAGTCAATTATGTTCCCATAGCAGGTTTAATGCATGCCGAATAAACCCTAAATGCACACAAAATCATCACAAGGATTGATCATTTTCTATCGGGAAGGCTTTGCCATTTATAACTATAGTATTTTTACTCTTTATCATTTGCCAAGTTTTATATGAGAGTCAATATCTCCAAAAATTATTGAGGCTGCATGTAAAGATTGGAGGAGCATAATTAAGAGAGGTTGCAATGCAGCAACGGATACGCCTGTAATACCCTATTGATGACATGATAATAGGCAGCGTGACTTACTTAACAAATTCTTCTGTCTCAACATCATGTGAAGGCTCCTTTTGCAGCTCTGGAGCACCGGAATCTGTCAAATTTTCCCTGGGAGAATGCCTAGCATTATCTTCATGTGGATGAACGTCCAAAGAGACATTCTGTACTTCCATTTTGACACTACTCTCTGCTACACTATCGCTAACATCATTCTGTACTTCCTTCCTCTTAATATCCTGTAATTTGTCATGACTCAGATGAGAAACATCCGTAATTTCTTCTCTTGAACCCTGACTCTCGGCAACAACAAGCATCAACCTATCATCTTCAACTTCAGTCACAGCATTCACAGACACTTTGCTGCTGTGGCTGTCAACTTTAGTCCCGGATTTCTTCACAAGATTTAGCTTGGGACCTGATGATATTTCAGTTCTGCTAGTCGATTGAGATAACTTGGATTTGTGCTCTAGCTCCTGAATAATCTTTCTAATGACATAAAAAGAACCGCCAACATGATTCCTAGCATCAGAAGCAGTTGGAAACTTCCCTGCGTTCTTTACTCTGTACCTGCAAAGGCAATTCCGGTAAAAATTCTTACTTGCTCAAACGGAGAATAACAATTTGCATAATGATGATCAGAATGCCAAAACAAGCTGCTTTCTCCGCTATTTTCAACATAGATGGTCACCGCCAGTCAAAACAATAACCTTCCACAGAAGGATATCTGCATCATATTGCTCTCCAGCTCGACTAATCTAAAATGGGAATGAAAGTACATGAAAGCACTGACTATTCTTTGAAGTTAAAAAATATGTTAGTCGGAAGCAACATAAAGAAACGTGATTTGACAGGACACCTTTTCTACTAGATTTGCGGAAGGAGCAATGTCATATGTAGAAAGGAGAGCCCCTTTTCAAATCCAATGGACAACCGTCAATCTATTACCTGGCCTCGTACCATTTACCAACAGAAAAGCAACAATCATTTCTACTCTTAAAATTTTCTAGGAAATGCTCTCAAAACTAAAAACTCATTTCAGCATATCGCTACAAATGATCTGTATGAGAATCCTAAAATGCAAATCTCCTCTGGATCCATGAAAATCTGCAAAAGAATGTAACTAGTGCTAACACCAAGGCAATGAAAAATATGTTCTCAAGGGACAGAGCAAAGAAAAACTTCAAAGTAAAAATGCAGTCTACTTCACTTTTGAGAGCCTCACGAAACAAACAGCCAACCTAGAATTAGTAAACATGGTCTTCTAAAGAGAAAAATATCTCAATTAATTTTGTATAAGAAGCATCAGCTCCATAGAGGAAATTTGATAGGTATTCACATAATAACCATACATGAAGAGCATAACATAACAGAAGTGGTATAGATGTACCACCTGCTCTTAAAAACGGGGTAAAAAGGATAGATCATTATTATACGTACTCATTAACATAACGTTCCACCATAGCTTGACGTTCATCTTTTGGAATCCGCTTGCTGCTTTTACGAGAATTTGGTAACTCAGAAGAAACAGATGTAGCGTTCGATATAGTGCACCACTGAACTTTTGATCCATGACCATTGATTCTGTTGGTCAATACTGTCAGATATCGAACTAGAATTAGACAGATTATGATGGGAAAAAGGAATAGTCAACCAGTTCCCATGCAGAATGGAAATTTAAAAATCGAATATTAAAGTTTTCAATACTTAAAGATGTCGAGAGATGAAAGTACATTCAGGAATCATAACTGGATGCTGATTTCTCACAAATGCTCATATCTAGACCTAGCCTGAGTGCAAAATTAAGTTGACGTGTGCAAAGGCATAGGCAATTGATTCTTTTTTCTTTTTTTCTAATTTGGATACTGACTAACCACATAATATCTACCGACCAAAAAAAAAAGAACACATAATATCCCCCCTAGTCAATCTCTTGATATGATGCATCAAGTTGCCAACAACATTAAAAGAACCCCTTCCTTCTACCGGAATAATCCAGGTTTTTCTCCCAATAAGGCTGATATAGCTGCTTAAGAAGTGCCCAATTCCGATATCATCCCTGGTAACTGCCCAGTCACAATGTCGGTATGTCTGTTAATATTAACTGCAACAGGGACATCCACGTACCCCTCAAATGACAACAACGACACCCTAAATTTTCACAATATGTCCTCGAGCAAAACTAATTCACTAAACCAAAAAGAAACTGCAATGTCGAACTCCCGATATATCACCTATACACATGTCACTCCCCCTCAAGGAAAATAGATGTTCTGGGTTCTCCACAAAAGGCACCAACATCAAGCAGAAGCTTTTCAATCCGCTTGGACCCATAAGCAACTTTTGCTGATCTTATCACACAAAACTTCAAGCACTACTGGCAGTGACTTGAAACATATCAATCCCAACAAAGCATAATCCTTTCTAGCAAGTCTTTTTCTCATCTCATCTCACATCGTGACTTTTCAAGCCTCGCTGGTTTTTCTTTGAGCCATACACATCAATTCGAGAACAAAACGAAGGAACCATTTGCATTTTGCACATGCAACTGACAAAAAAAAAGAAAAGATGAGCCCTCCATCCAAATTAGAACGTCTTCGGGTCTGAGACGCATGACAGACCCGGCGATTCCCTGAAGCGCCGGCCAATGAAGTTGACGGAAGCAGACAATAGAGAAATAAGAAACCGGAAACAGCGGAAGAAGAAAGATCATAGAGCAAATGGTAGGAAGGGGTGGGGGGAAAAGATACCAGCTTTAGCAGCGCAGTAACTGAGGCGAATGGTCGATCGCCGTCCTCTTGCTATGATCCGCAAAATCCTCATCTTCGTCTCTCAGCTTCTTCTGCTCATCGCGTGCCCGGCCCCCCTCTTCTGCGCGCGAGACGCACCACTGTCACACCGAAAGAGAGAGGGTTTTTGAAACCGAGAGTGTGAGGGTTTTAACGAGTCGGCGAGTTCGTACAAACCGGCGGATGAGTTAGCGAGTTGATATGAACCGGTGGGCGAGTTTTAGCGAGTCTTCGGCGTTGCCGTTGTCTCTTCGCCGGTTGTCTTTTCCAGTTTTACCTAATAGAGATTTACCAAAATAAAGAGAAAATTTTGTGGTTTATTACATTTCAAAATGAATTTAATTGTAGATTGTGAAATGTCCAACATGGATTTAGACATTGATGTAATAAGATTATAGTTACGCTAGATTATTGACTTCATTTTGATGTGATTAGGATGTTATCAAGCCTCTCATTAAGCACGGATACTTACTATTAATTATTCCTTTGTTAGATAAATATTATAGCAAAAACAATCTAAAATCTAAAATATGCTTACAATTACATAATTACTCTAAACTTTTTTTCTATAACACCAAAATCTCAAATTTAAAATTTATACTTGACACATTTACCCTCCATTAAAGTTTTATTAATGAGAATCATTAAAAATCCATCTACATAGATGTCAGAATACAAATACTATTGAAATGAATGTCGAAAAGCAAATAGTATTAACATGACACTCATATAGTTAGACATTGTTTTGGTCAAAACATCGTCTATTGAAACCTTGAAGGTACATGTGTTATACATGTACATGTTTGAAGTTATGTCACAAGGAAAAATTTAAGATAAATATATTATAGTGAATATATTATAATGAGTATAGCTTCGATTTTTTTATGTCCAAAAAACATGTTCAATGTCAATATATTATAGTGATCATAATTTGAAATTTATTGTGCCTTTTTTTCTAGATATTATTTCGATGACATCAAATTTTTATTTGTCTTCGCCCTTGAATTTGGTCTTAAATTAGGAATTTGAAGCATAATTCACATCGAATTTTCTTTAATTAGCATCACTGCTGCTTTCTGTCAACAGTTTTCAAAGACTGAGTAATTTCGACCTCCTCCTTTCATCCAATACAAAACTCGAACATTGTTTTGAGTTCAAGGGCCGGTCATCCGCATCCGTTGAGATCTCAAACGAGGACCATGAAACGTACGGACGGAGGAATTCTCTGCAAAGTATTAGTATTTGTCACCTTCGGTATTAGTATTTGTCATTTTCACATGACATTCATCACTATCGCCACACAGCACAATCTGCAGCTATCCCAAGAAAGACAATCTCGCCATTTATCAGTGGATAGCAAGGTATCAGTCCCCGGCGGCGCAGACAGATCAAGGCTAGCAGCTAGTGCACCGTTAATGCCACTGCAAGGATCCTGATTGTTAATGCACCTCTCGTCGAGGCAATATTTTTTCTGTGAAGTAAAGAGGCACTCTAAACATGTCATCACAGTTTGTCTCCCCACATTATGTAGACACGCAGCACCAATTGCTGCGCAGCTCCCGCAGATCAGAACATTAGATTCAGAAACTGATCCTGCACAGAGAGGGAAAAAGATATACACTCAGGAAACTCAAAAAACTACACAACACTCACAGGAGAAACTGAAGCAATCCAAGAAAATCACAGCAACCATTAAGAGAAACTAAGAACATCCTGGAGAGCTATTGCACAGAGAGAAGATCAAGGGACTTGAAAATTGTTACAATGCACATGGAGACAAACTGTGATAGAGGACACACAATCATGAGATTCATTGAGATTGATGTTCGTAGCTTGGTCAAAACCATTGAACATCCCCTTTATGGGAAACATGGTTTACAGATGATAACCCCTCCTGATGAACAAGCAGAAAAATCAAGAAAAAAAATATACCACTATATTTCGCCCATCTTTTATGACTGGCGAGATCATGTCTGCATGACGAGATGTTGCTATAAGATCTCTTTGCTCCTGAAAAGCAATCACCTAAAGTTCAGTTCCAACATACATAATAATTTTTGCAGCACTTCAGCCGCACAAAGACTATGCATTCTGACATAACCAGGAATTGAAGATGGCTGTATGAGAGCAAACTAGCTTCTGTTATCAGCAACATGTGATGATTTTGAAACTCATTGCCCATAACCTTTCTGATAGGTTCAACTCATCCTAAACACAGGCAATCGCTGTCTCAATTATATTATGAACAGCTGATACTGCTATCATGTGTCCCAGCAAAATTAAAATCAATGTAAAGGGGTATGTCCACCAGAATCTCAAATCTGGCTCTACATCCCTTGGTCAGTAACAGTACCAGTATATAGAAGTAGAACAGCCTCACGTCCTTTTCATCTTCAAACTTGCCATAGAAATTAAAAGAAGGTTCTCCGTAGTGATAGAATTATAATTATATCCTAACAGTGGGAAGCTAAAAACCCATGGCATTCATAACCTTGAGAAGTCTTCATAAAATAAATTATCCAATGAATATACTTCACTCTCTGTTTATGTCGCCCATGAATTACTAATGTAGACTAACATACAAGGCCTCCCTAACTCAGCACAAAAAACGGCACTCAAGCATAAGACTAGGAAGTTCTACCATGGATATATTTTTTTTTTTCTGTCTAAAAGTTCTACCATAGATATAAAGCAATGTTTTAGTGGAACCCGGATAGCAGATGATGGAAAAGGTAAATAAATTGGTATCTTTTTACCATATTTATCAGATTTCCTCGACTTGTAAATGATTTATTACCATAACAGAGAAAACAAATCCCCTAAAGGAAAGGATCGCAGAAATAGTTTGGGGAAAAGCAGCATGAGAAAATAGAGATTGAAACCTTAGTAACGTTGCTTCCTCTTTTTCTGCCCCTTGCCAGCAGAAGCAAAACTCCTTGTGTATTGCGAATTAAGGAGCTCCCGAGGAATAGGTGCACCGGAAGCTCTTAGAAGTTCGACTAGATCAGGGAGCACATTCTTATTCTCCTCATTCACAAAAACAACTGCCGTACCCTCCTCACCTAATTTAGATGCCCTCCCAACCTGGTGGACATATTCCTTAATTGAATTTGGCATGTCAAAAACTATCACCTGTCTCACACCAAACAAGTCAACTCCCCGACCTAAAATTCCAGTTGCAACAATGACAGGGCATTCTCCTGTTAAAAATAACTGCATGATTTCTCTCCTCTCCTTCATGGACTTCTCTCCATGCATTGATAAGGCTTTCATTCCAGTCTTAACAGCTATCGCATTGGCTAGCAGATCCGCACCAAGTCTAGAACCCACGTACACCACTGCTGGTGGCTTAAAATGCTGCTTGCTCATCAGCACATCAAAAAGTTTCTGCTTCTTTTGCTTTGTCTCCACCCAGATAACTATATGCTTCACTGCTTTATTTGAAGTATTGGGCTTGCCGACGGAGACAACAGTCACATCTTTGACCATGGTTCCCGCCATCTTCTCAACTTCAGGAGAAATAGTTGCTGAATACATCAAAAGTTGGGGTTGTGATAATGCCGTAAAGATCTGCATCACCTGATCACGGAAACCCCGCTGAAGCATGCAATCCACCTCATCCAAAACAAAAATCATGACATCGTCTAGTTCAATGTCATGCTTGGTCAATAGATCTATAAGTCTTCCTGGAGTCCCCACTATCAATTCAACTCCTTCCTGGATGCGATACAATTGTCCAGCCATAGGGTCACCTCCAACCACAAGTGCAGTTTTGAAAGGCAAACCCTTGCCAAGCATCTTTGCTTGATCCTCAACTTGTATACAGAGCTCCCTAGTCGGTTCCAATACAATAGCACGAGGCTTTCTTCCATTTGAAGAGTCCTGCAGGCCATTATTTGCACAGTATGTAATTACAGGAACCAAAAAGGATGCTGTTTTCCCTGACCCTGTATCAGCTGAAACAAGCAGGCTTTTGCCAGTCAAAGCTGCAGGTATTGCTTGCATCTGCACAGGCGTGGGCATTTCATAGCCAGAAGATTCAATATTTTCCAGAAGCTTCTGTGGAAGGTGGCAAGACGAGAAAGACAAAATGGGTGCAGGAACTGAATTTCCCTTCACATGGATGCCAAGTCTCATTCTAAGCACTTCAGATTGGTCAATAGGTAAAGACTGAGATCCAGACTTATCATTGCCATCTTTAACATAATAGCACTCATCAATTGTCGGTAATTTCTTTGATGGATGACCACCTCTGGAAGAGTCAGTAATCCTGCTTAGTAGAGTCCGTTTGCATTCCAAGCTGCAAATATCATCTTCTGTCTCATCACATATGTATTCACCATAGCGGCCACATATCACACATTTTGGGTCTCCAGGGAAAGCCAGTCTCTGATCTCTAGACCTTTCTTTCACTGCATCTGATTTGTCAAGAAGTTAGATAAGCCACTGACCTAGATTCATAACTTAAAGAGAATAGCAAATGATGTAGATATATATTAAGCAACGGAAGTACAGAAAAAGTGTGTTGAAATAGATAATCATCAAATGAAGGTGATCAATTTGAAGTGAAATGACACACCCTGAGTGCAGTTATAGTATTACCGCTAGTTTCATCAGTGTTTGTAACATCCACTGAACTCTGCTCGCAATCCTTGTTGGTCCAGCCTTCCATCACTACACTTTTTCAAACAACACTGATTTAGAGTGAATCAGAACCATGGGCATGGAGGAAACCCTAAAATCAAGAAGACCATAACAACAGATGAGAACAAGGTGAAAGCTCAAACTTTTGATGGTCTTATGAAAGTATTCAACTAATGCCTTCCAAGTAACAACTACTTCCTAATGGACCAACAGAAGAGAGAAACTATTGCTGAAATGCGATGCAGTATTTCTGTCATAATAGAAGCCGTGAGGCTTGGTGAGGCGTTAAAAATCATGATTTGCACATGAGAAAATCAGCAGACTCCCCCAAGAAGCTGTTAATGTTAAGAGGAGCCAGCAAATCGCGGGAGCATTACAACCGCAAACTTAAAAATCAGTTCACACCACTAAAAGCAAGAAAGAAAAATGAGGCAGAGTTCACATGAGGGCTACAAATACAATAGCAGTGGCCGGATATGGCCATGCTCTACCATCTATATTTTCAATCGTACATTTTAATCCACCACTCATGTAAGGCTGCAAAGTCCACGAAACAAATCCACTTCCCAATCCTGCGAACATCAACAACAGGACAAGCGATGATAACCGATGCTTGGAATGCATGCGGAAGGACCTTCCTACGTCTACACAGTCACTTGCATAGACACAACAAGCACAGTTCCAAAAGAATACTCGGGCCGTCCATCTTCTGCCGCCCCATGCGAATTTCAGACCCCCAGAAGAGAAGAGAACACGCTACCGATAAACAGGAAAATCCAAATCTGACTTCGAAATCCAGAAGATCAGCAGACGACAAGAACGCACGCGGCAGAAACTTAATCCCCCTAAATTCCGATCGAGAGAGAGAAAGGAAGAGAGCTTACTGCTTGTCATCGCTTGATCAATGGGAGAAAGAGCAGATGGCGAGAGAGAATTTGCAGGAATCAAATGGCGGTCGGGCTTGATCAAGCATTCAACCGGCCCGCTCAGAATAAGCCCAATTGTTCTTTAAAGCCCGACCCGATCTGGTGTCGGGCCCGCCCATTAAACCATCTTAGTTCGGGTGATTTTTATTTTTTTTTGTCAGATTCAGTTGGCATTGACCCGACCGATATTTCGCCGGAAATAAAAAAACCGTGAGACGATCCAGATGAACTAATTTCCTAAAAATTCCAAATTCTCCTAAAACCATGCTAAAGGATAGATTGAAACATGTTAAATATGTATGATAAGAACATATTAGTTCTCCAAATTAATGTAATTTCCTAAAAATGCCATTATTGTTTTAGAAAAGCCTCGAGAATACTTGTTAATGAAATGATTCTCGCATATTGAATATATAGACAAAGGACTCTTGAAAAATGTATGGATGACACTCACTTACATATGCAATGGTATATTGTGTTGGATATTTCAACAATTTGGAGATATTTATTAGAAATTATGAACATCATGAAAATCATCATTTTTGTAACGTTTTGCAACAGCCGTATGATAGCTTTCCAATGGCATTTTTTTAATGATTTTAATACGTTGGATTTATTTCTTCATATACTCTTCATTATTTTATAACGGCTATATAACAATTATATACCAATTGATTTATAACTGTTTCCAAATGGCTTTCTTTTTCTTTTAGATATAAATAGTTACTTTGGACATAATTGGAAAGTGATATTGATATATCAAAACTAAAATATTTTTATTTTTCTTCTTCTATTTCGTTAAGTATCTTTCATTTCCTTGTTGGGTTACATACATTGTGTTATTCCTATTTCCTTCTATTATTCAATGCGAAATAAAGAAGAAGGTCTATTATGTTTTGGGAAAATAGCCATTACAACTTATCATACCGAGTTTCGTATTCCGAATGGCAGAATTATCCTTAAGAACAATATATGCACGCTTGAGACAATTAATTTAATTTTGTCATCATTCTTTAATAAATTTTCAACAACTATTATTATTTTCATATCATCTAACATTTTTCCAACATATTGTGCATCAAGCAAGCACGACACCCACTACACTTAATGAGGTACTTTGGGTGCGTTTGGTTCGGTTTTGGGGAAATGCACTTGGAAAAATGCAAATACCTTTGGACTAAAAGGGTTTCTCGAAATGTAAATACTGTTTGGTAAATTTTGCATTGTGAAACAATTTTGACCTAAATGCCATTTGTTAAATACTATATTAAGGGACTTTTGCGAAATTTTTTATTAAAAAAAATTGTAAATAAAATTTTTTTTCGAATCCATTTTCCGGCGGCCAGATCTGGCCGTCGAAAGGCCTGCTTGAGGTCAGACAACCTCAGGCAGCGGTCGCCTGGGTCCAGCGACCCATCGCGCGACCCCGGCGACGGAGGCAATTGCCTCCATCGTTGGGTTCGTGACCCAAGCGCGCAACTGCCTGAGGCGGCAACCTCAAGCGACGCTTGGGTCGCGCGACCGCCTGAGGTCGTGCGACCAAGGGCGGCGGTTGTCGGCGGTCTTCGTTAACCACGTGGGGAAGACGATGAATAGTAGTGCAAGTTACATTCCGAAAATACAATTTGCAAATGTATCTCTAGACTTGTATTGAGCTAAGGGACTTTGAGGACACTTGGAGATACGGTTACATCTCCCCAAAATCCTCTAAAATGCTAAACCAAACAGGTTTGCATTTTCCCAATAGGCTTTGGGGCTGAAAGCCCCTTGGGAAAGCTGAACCAAACGGGCCCTCTTTCATTTTCACGTTCCACTGATACAATAAATCCGAACGGCAAAACCAAATTCAAACTCCTAATTATCACCTTTGGAATCGACATAGTTAATTAGGAAGCCCCGAAATTTCCAGCACAGAACATGAAGATCGCTCGCAAATTACATGCAAACTAATGTAGAACCATGTTACTTGCATGGACCAAGACCTGCGCTTGAGCTATTCGTGGGATGTCCGGGATGTTTCCACTTAAGATTTGGGAGCTCCTTATGAAGTAGTAAGCAGAAGAAAGGAAAGGGATAGAGATGGAGATGGGGGAGGGAGGTTTCAGCATCCAAGCTCTCAACGTGGCAACTCCATGGCAAACAACATCGACAAGTGTCCGCATGACTCCAAGCCTCTTCCTTCGTCCATTTTATGCATACACGCCCTCCACTTCTCGCCCATGCACAACGCCCTCTCATCACCAGCCCTTTCGTCTTCATCCTCTTCATCTTTCGTCTTCCACCTTCGATCCTGCTCTTGGATTCTTCACGAACCCCCTCAACGCTTGACTCAGTTTTTGCTATCTCGAGAGTGGCGAGGCAGACCCCAGCATGCCGGCTCCGGCTCGCGCGTACGTGTTCGGGAGGCCCAACGAGGCGACCCACCCGGACTCCATGAGGGCCACCTTGGCCGAGCTCATCTCCACCTTCATCTTCGTCTTTGCCGGCGAGGGCTCGGCTCTCGCTCTCGGTATTATCGATCTTCCCCCTTGTCTCTTTTCCTTTGAATCATCGTCGAGTTCTTGATGTGACTAGAGCACGATGATGAGACTTCTCTTGCCAGTGCATGGTTTTGATATTTCATGCTCTTTTATTTACTCCTAGACCGTAAAAGATGGATGTGGGAAATGGGTTTTACATAAACAAGGCAGTTTTTCGAATATCGAACTACGGGATACTGAGAGGATTCCGTATATCGATTTTGGTGATCAACCTTTTGATTTGTCATTAATCTTTTGAAACATCAAATTTTCACTATACTCGACTTGCCGTCCGAGCACTCATTGTAACAACGGATTCGATCAAGTTTCGCATGCCGACTGCACAGCATGAAAGTTCAAGCTCTCATTTTTCTTTTTTACTGTATCAAAATGTGAAGATGAAATGATACGTGCAAGCCACGGTAAAAATCATCCAAATATATGCTCCGTTTTGTAGACAAATTGTACCCGACATATGCCGGTGTAACGAGACCAGCTTCTTCACTGATAAACATTGCGCTTGCACACGGGCTAGCGCTGTTCGCGGCGGTCGCGTCGAGCATTAACATCTCAGGAGGCCATGTGAATCCCGCGGTCACTCTCGGCGCCCTCGTAGGAGGGAGGATCTCGTTTATCCGAGCCATATACTATTGGGTGGCTCAGCTCTTGGGTTCTATACTTGCCTCACTCCTGTTGAGGCTCGTGACTGCCGGAATGGTAAACACTTGCATGTCTCGACTTCAAATTGCTCTTCGTTTTGTACAGATAGGTCTAGTTTCTATTGTGCCTATATATTGACGTTGAAATTTGAAGCTATATCAAGTGATTTGTCATTTTTCATCAACTCATTTCCTTATTAATCATTATGGAAATGCTTTAGCTCCTTTGAAAAAGAAACACTGTTTTATACGCTGTTTCAGGGTAGTGACAAGCCTAAAATTTGACCTCTGTAGCTATTGTTGCTATTTTAACTCTTAAGTGCCGGAAAATTAATTCGATTTCCTCTGTTCGATTCTCATGATAATATGTATAGCTATTCCTAGCAAGTGAAGAACAAGATGTTCATCTCAACAATCCATATTGGTTTTGTGTTAGGTTTTCGTTTTTTCTGTTTTGAATAATGCTATGTTCATATTATGTTTCCTTCATATGTTATCACAGTCAGTCCTGAGCTTCCAATAGCACACACGAGGACAATGAATTTAGTAAATGGTTGAACCATTTCCGCTGAAAGGACACTTCGATTTGGGCGTCACTGGGCATTTTCCTTCCTTCTTGGGCCAGCAATAGCAATTTGCGTTGATTCTTTTGCAGAGACCAGTTGGATTCATCCTTGGATCAGGGGTGGGAGAAGTGAATGGGCTGATCCTCGAAATAGTGATGACATTTGGCCTGGTCTACACTGTCTATGCAACAGCGATCGACCCCAGGAGGGGCAGCCTGGGCATCATAGCCCCGCTCGTCATCGGTCTGATCGTTGCGGCTAACATCCTCGTGGGTGGGCCATTCGACGGGGCGTCCATGAATCCAGCCCTTGTGTTCGGACCAGCCCTGGTCGGGTGGAGGTGGAGGCACCACTGGATCTACTGGCTCGGCCCGCTCATCGGAGGTGCTCTTGCAGGGTTAATATATGAGTACCTGGTGATACCAACCGAGGCACCACTTCACACTCACCACCACCAGCCCTTGGCTCCTGAGGACTACTAGCCAAGTAATGTGGGTTCAGTTTAGTTTTGAGATATGCCTGTTGATGTTGGGTTTGCATTCGAATGCATTGTAATCTTTTTCTTCTGTGCACTTGTCTGTGTGTAATGTCATAAAGTCACCGTCTCTCCACTCTGAATTTCAGTGCATTTTGCTATTGAACTCCTGTAGTCATGTGAAATAAAGGTTCACCGAGGAATGTTATATAGGATATGAGTTTGGTGAAACCTTCTCTTTGGTCTCTGGTTTTGATTTGCAAATCTTCCAAGTGTCTCAATCAGAGAGTTCATGAATGCTTCATGTTATGATCATGCCACCTTACAAGATTTACCCATCATTGTCAAGAACAATAAGAGAATCATTATACTACCTAGTGATCCCGTTTCAACTACATTGTCTAATCAAGGCTTAAAGGTGGCAAGAGGGCATGATCAGAATCAAAGGAGAAACAACATACAAATGTACCTTGATTGTATCGGAGAAAATGCTGGTGACACCAAAAGAAGGGCTCTTCTCCATATGAACTCGACTCAACAGAATATTGACAAGTGATCATGTGGTATCTTTTCTTTGGCTGTAGAATCTGGCAACCCAGGGTGCAAGCTCAGTGTTATGGGGTTGTCGAGGGTTTACAGAGTAGTAATCTGACCAGTAACATGGTGAGAGCCTCTGGGCGAACTTGCCGTCGGAATAGATGCAGAAGGGTAGCCAATTCTCGCCGCCGTTCATCCTTCTCTTCCGTTCTCTTGGGTAAGCCAGAGGCGCTTGCACATATCTACATGATGCGATAAAACTCAGAAAGCCACATCGATCACGAATGAGAACATTAAACTGCATTTTGGTTCATTTGAACTTGAAGTGATGGCAAAAGCTTCCAGCGCTAGATCATGGCAGAACAAGTTAATCGCACCTGATTCCGTTGAGCACGGCGTCCCAGCAGAAATGGGTATGGCCGAAGACATGGCAAGCTGAACCACTCCCTTCAGCCCCGTGTATGGACCTTAAGCGAACCTCAAGGCTATCAGAACCGATAATTTTCGGGAGATTTGGGTAGAACAACATCCTTTTTTCTGGGCATAACTCTTGTCTGGCAATATGGCAACGAGCATAAGTTAGCCATCATTCCCTGTTTTACTAAGAAGAGCAGATAGACCATGCAAAGGACATAATAGATATCATGCGTCAAGTGGATATTTTCTGCGAGACCTTGCAGTGGTTTGAAAGATCAACTCATGATAATTAATGAGACCTAGCTACATTTGACCAAAGAAAGCAAAATATTGAACTGCCAAGACGTTGTGAGAAGTAAACTATATGCACAGACAAGTCCGCTAACATTGCCGTCAAGTTAATCCCCTATTCTTGATTCTCAAGGCCTGCAACGCACATTGCTCCAGTTTAAACATATGCTATAAATGTATTCGAGACAGTGGTCATCTTCCCATCATTCATTACACCGGTAAAGAGCTGACGCAATATTATCAGGGGAGCTGGACGGTACCTCTTCGGATCTAGATATAACATTATATTCAAGCACAGGCTTTATTCTGTTTAACAAGTTCCTACAATTTTCACCAAACCATTGAGTTATTCCTCTGCGGATGATGCAGAAAGAGGAATGATTTTCAGTAAGAGCTGACCTGGAAGATATGAAGTTCATGACCTCAAAATCACCACCTAGTGAGGCTTTGACAAACACAGATGGCCTTTGGCTAAATCTACACTTAGGGCATAATTCAAATTTCACACCTCAAAGTATGGTACAACACAACCAAATCGGTTTCCAGAACAGAAGATTACAATAAGTACTCTGATCAAAATAAACAGAGCAAACTGAGCTAGGCAGGGTGACAAGGACAGCTAATTAGGCTTCCAATGAGGGTGGAATTAAGACAATACTGCTACGCCAGGGAAAAAAAACTATAGGAATTTGGTTTACAAGGAAATCAATTACCTTGGAACAAAGTGAGAAAATGTGATGATCTGCTCACATGTCTTTTTGATATCTTCTATTAAGTCCATATTATTTTCGTTCATCGCATCAAAGTAAGAAGCGAGGGAAGTATCTCTGTTTGAAAGCTCCTCTGGCCACTTGCATGCATGATAATCTTTACATGCCTGCATGAGGAAATTCAATTTTTTTAGTATTTATGCAGCTAATACCAAAACGACAAACAAATGCAAACCATCAATGTATAAAAGGAGAGAAGGTTCAAGTCCGACATAGCACAGCACTTAATATATGAGGATGAGTTTGTGCTGCACTGTCTATAATTATATATCGATTGCTGGCTATCACTATGCACATCATCGTGAAAACTGAGTAGATTTTTTAAAGCTTGACTAGTCTGTCTAAGACGCTTTTAGAGTTGGACTGTGATAGATATCATGTTGAAGAGCAAAATATATGTCAGGTGATAAAATTGAGATTGCAGGTTCAAGTCATAACAAGCATGGATAACATTATCACAGACAAATTACTCTGTCTGAAATTTATTCTATAATCAATCGGTAAAGACTGTAGCTTACTGTCATAAGTGAAGCTCTTACAAATTCTTACAAGGATAAAGGAAAGTGAATCACCATCTCCAGAGGGGGGATACGGAAACTGGTTAGGTCTTCCTCTCTGTCAAAGCTCTAAAAAGAAGCATAACTCTTCGTTAAATGAAGGCAGAAAAAGCTGAAGATTATCAAATAATGTGTTCTGTAACAATCTCTGAGACACAATGAAATCACTCAGTCACCTCATGATACCAAGAGAGTAAAGGAATGATTCCCAAGCTGCCTATGACCATTGGATCAGTCTTTACACCAAGTCTTTTACATGCATCAAGTAGTTTCTCCAGCTTTTCCAAAGAACTAAACTGTATCATTTCCACATGGTCAGTTCATATAATGTTTAATTTGCTTCTTTAAGAATAAGAGGTTATTAGAGTTTGTGGGTTGGAAGCCTAGATTAATTATGCCAGAGGTCACTAATTGGAAATATGTGGCTACATCATGCCAAGGAGAAAGATGAATACGCCAATCAGATATTACTACAAACCATATCAAAGAAACAGTCGTTTTTCCAACTCAAGGGTAAAGCATGCGATCAAAATCAATATGCCATACGCCTTCAAATATTAGCCTATCCAATGACTTAACACAAAGAGGTATGTCTCATATGAAATGAAGCTTGGGCAGCGTGAATCTAACAATTTCAGTTTAAAGAATATCAGCAGTCTTCTCTCCATTTCTCTTAAGTCAGCTTGGCAACAGAGGAAAGAAGCCACGTCAACAATGTCTACATGCAAGGGCCAAAAGAAGACTCTGTTGAGTAACAGAAAAGTAATTTTAGTTCTCCAAATTCCAAAGATGAAAGATTGAAAGGAAAAGCAAAAACTGTAAATTTCATAAATCATTTAAGGATTTTGAGGTGTATGGAAATAGCCAGCATTATTTAAAGCGCCAGCAATCAAGTTTTAGACTAAGGATAAAGCAACAAGAAACATCATATATTTTTACATTATCTGAGGACCATATACTAACAAATTATACACGACAATTGAGTATAACACTAACAGCAATCACACGCTTTGCCACAGTACTCCATGAATTCAAAAGAGGAGATGAAGGAACTACAACTGTCACTCACGGAACTAGGAATCATTATGAAAGATAGAAGTCACTCACAGAAATGTCGGACTCTCTACGGCACCAAAGATCATGATTTCCAGGCACGTAAAAGACATGCTTGAATCTCTCCTTCAAGAGGGACATTGTAAGGACAAAGTTGTTGTATGTTTCTGCCACGTCACCGGCAACAAGAAGCACATCTCTCTTGTGTTTTGCAGCTGACAAGCATTCAACCCACATCATGTTCTCCGAGTAGTCGGTGTGCAAATCCGAGAGAACAAAAACACGTAAACCAGCGTCATCTCCATTTAGAGAAGGTAATATATCCGGCCTCCTAGTGCAACCTCTCTTCCACATCTTTCCAGGTTTTCTCAAAGGGATGCGTTGGGAAAGAGAGGTTGAAGTGCGCGGTGTCTGAGGTATGCTCATATAAGAGGAGGCTAACCTCAGAACCATTCTAATCCGTCGATCTACACTGAGGGAAAGGACCAACCACCCATAATTAATAAACCAATCACTCAATAAAAGGCCTGAAATTGTGCAAGATATTGATCTGCTTTATAATCATTCAATAAATTCTAGTGTAAGTGTATCATCATCCAGCAATCACACAGCGCGTGCATTTTCACACATTCGACTGGTTTCGCCATCAAGAAACCGAGAAATGAATTCAAGATAAGCATCCCTTTTTAGCTCAAAAAGAACCGTCAAATGTAAACATCGCCATTGCTTAGAAATTGGAAGAGAGGAAAAAGGAATCACTGGTTGCCCTGCACGGAAAAAATTTCTGCCAAGTGAACTCTATCGGGGAAAGAAGACTAATTTCTCATCTGATAAAACAAATTTCTACAGCGACCGAGGAACGGATCCAGAATTGCAGCAGAAGATCGGTGTTAACTCGGGGCAAGTACCTGGGAGTCCCTTGGATTGAATGGACGAAGAACACGAGGGACCAAAAATCAAGAATCCTCGGTCGGGTCGTTGGTTAGTTAATCTGCAATGTCCGGTTCAAGCTACCTTTTCAATCATGTCGTCAACATGAAAAAAGGACAGTCCTAGATTCTCCCCTTTTCCAAGAATGAAAAGTGAACGTCTTTCAAAGAAAGAAGCGCCCAATCTCTCCTCAACCCAGGACTACAATTTTGATTTACAGCAAAGATATCACAATGAAGAATAAGAAAGTAGAAATTTTTATCCCTCAGGAGTCCCGCCTCATCTATTTGCGCTTTTCTGCACTTTCGCCGCCAATAACTTTGGGAGAACTACCCCTTTTATTGGACGGCAGCTATAAATCTGCACATACATTTCCACTTCTGAGTTCGGCTTTCAATTTTTGTATATAAAATGTTCTGTTTATTAATGTTAAGAAAGTGAGAAGGAAATTTAAAATTGGACTTACCAATAGTACTATCTCCATATCATAAAATCAAATTTTCCAACATTATATTCAACTTGTAACGATCCGGTCGGACAAGAGTAGGAAATGGTCACCGGGATCAAAGGATTTGAAGAATGGGCCTTTAGGATGGCAAATTAATTCAACTATTTATCAAATAGAAGAGCGATTCTAAAATACATATAAATATGTGTAAAATTGAAATTAACTCATGAAGGTGACAATAATGTTTAGTTTGACACTCCGGCTAAGAGCATTGTTAGGATAGGTTAGCCTTTGAGAAGGTCCCTAAGACGTCACACATCTAGCATCCATTTATATTATTCCTCTTTCGATTTCTAGGTAAGCTAATTAGCATTTGTCTCCTTTGGGGTGATAACATTTGAGAGGGCAATTCAAAGTAAACTTCATCGCAAAGCAATCTACTCTGCCGCCGGACTTCAATTGCCAATTTCGTTTCAAGAATGCCCTCTAACACAGCTACAGTAAAAATCAAGTGAAACACTTCACAATGCGTCACGTGCATTCGTTCTTTCCAAGCGCAAACAATCCAGGAGCCTGTCAAGAGAGTGACCCTTTTCATTTACAATAAACCCTGCTACATTAGAGCATCACCTGCAACTGATCCTCAAGTTCCATCCTACATGCCCGCGCTTCGCATCAACACGAAGCATAAAACGAGAAAAGAAAGCGACAAAAACGCATGAGATCTAAAAAATCCTGCCAGGAGATCACCACCATAAGTACACCCACCCAAATTCCCCGGTACATGAACATTAGCCAAACCGTGTGTCCACAGCTAGGCTCCTCTCCAACAAAACTTCCTAAACCAAAGCCATCACATTGATAGCAATGGATAGCAAAAGAGCATCAGACCGTTTCCTCCATTTCACGGTGCAACCAGAATTGGTGCTCTCTGCCACATCCTCTTAAGTCACGGAATTAGGTCGGGTTGGTGCCGGAGCGCTCTCTTTGACAAGAAAGGAAAAAGGCCGGTCGAAAAAAAAAAGCTACTTTACAGAACAAGTTTATACAAAAGAGTCACGACTGAAGAAGTTCAAGTCATGATGGTAAACGTTGAGCTGCTTCACCCAGGAATGAGCCGCATAATGGAGCTGGGTGAACTTGAGGTGCTCAATCGTGTCCGGTTTCACCCAGAGGTCGCCTCGCATCTTGTATGTAGCCAACCCAAATGGACTAAGTGGAATCTTGTCAGAATTGAGGCCCCTCAGTTTACTGTCCATGTAAAGAGAAGGATGACATTGATCGTCCTCATAAAAATCATCAGTATTATCTGTGAAATCACAAAAGAAACAGCAGGACATCAGTGGTGGACGTCACACGCAGAAGCTAACTGTTTACTGAAATGACAGTTTTTACCACTATATGGTTAAGAAAAAAAAGAGAACCATTTTGTCACTAGAAATGCAAACATAGACTTTCATTTTGATTCGAAATATTACAAAAGCAACACGATGATACACACATCAATCAAAATTTTGTAAGGATGCTGCTAGTTAAGTGGCCAATGCATGTGTCTCGGAGGAAACCTGCTATTGTTTTCTTGATACAATAAATGACCATGGAGATTGACTGAAATAGTCCATTACATCTTACACACACTTTTTAGCAAATGAACAACGTCGTTCTAAATTTGTCCAACAGGCAAAGCCACAGTGAGTAGTGTACCTAGGAACGATGAGGACAACGTGTGATATGTCAGGAAGCAAGTCAGCAAGTCCTTATCGTTGCTGCCATTTGGAATATGGTAAATTGGATACCTGTCAAGACAAAGCATTAACATAACTTCCATAACCGAAACTACAGAAACGGCTTGAATGACAAAACATTAGTATGAAAAGAACATTGATGACGTTGAACATTTCTTAATTAATGTAGCATGATGAATCTGTGCACACTACCAAAAATCAGCTAAGAATATGGAAAGAAATGCCATGAAACTTACCAAGCTACAGCCATCCAGCTCGCTGGAGATATATCCATGCTTCTAAGAGTTGTCAGTGCCTGATGATCTTTTGCTAATTCGGTTATCTGGGTCAGACAGAACCACGCTTTCATTCAATGAACAAGATCTTGCAGTGGTACATTATAACTAACGACTCTTCTATTCATCGACAAGGGAATGGAGGAAGCTGATATAAGAACGTATGTCTTCATCAATGTGACCAGTCAAAGAGCATCACCTTATTCGACAGAGGAATTCTCCAGTTAGGAGAACATGCCTCAAAGTACTCCAAGTAAATGGAGCCAAGCTTATCCCTCATTGGCCATGAAACTGGCTGGTCTGAGCTCGAATCTTCAGAGATGCTATCCCAAGCCTTGCTTGAATTGTTGCTTAAGGACCTCGATAGCTTATCACTCCCAGTATCATCACTCCAAGAGTCACTTTCGAATTCCACTGCGACATTTCCCTCCACTTTGTTCCTATGACCAAATAAACGAAATCCCAATAAATCAAGTATTATATGTAACCAACACGTTTGTATGCCGTGGATCAAACAATATAACCAGATGAAATAGGACAAAAAAAAGGAGAAAAGAAGGTAGAAAGAATGAATGGAATGAGTAAGAAGGCAATCGGAAGTACCTATTAGAAACGATGGTCTGGTTAGTGTAAATTTGGATTGCCGATAGATAGGGCACATAATATTGCTCAACCGTCTGTCCATTACTTAACACGACTTTAGTACTGGCACCAAATGCACTCCATTCTTCATAGCTATGCCAAAGATCTTTCAGTTCGAAGTATTCGACCATTTCCTTACCAGCAGGTTGCCATAGATGGTTGATTTCCTGAGTGTGGCTCTGCACGCATTTGACGTTAACTATGTTAAGGCAATGGTTGATGTCAATAATTCATCTATCTAGTTTTTCATGATAACAACATTCGGATTGATAAGGACAATTAGCCAGACATATTCAGGATCCCAAGTTGACAAATACTAGTTACCGAGATGACTTTTTGAGTCCACAGTGTGACTCTGAGAAAATAATAGCGGCTTCAATACTCTAAGCCTGTTCAACTGAGGCTTTCTTTCAAATCCTAGAATTCAGGGAAGAGTGGAGGGCGAAATGGAAAAGTAACGCCCGGAAACAGATTAGAAAAGGCAGATGTTTCCGTTTTCCATGCGTAGTAGGATTACCATAACGACAACATTGGTCTAAGCAAACAGTGATATGGTAAAAGGTAATTTCCCAATGCACCCAACAGGATCACAGTTAACAGTCATAACGGATCCTACATCTGTCCGACAATGGCATGCAAATCAGCCTAAAACTATAAAAGACACAGAGAAGTTGTCAGATTTTGATATTGTGTCCTTGCACCTAAGAAACACATTCCTTTCCATCTAGGCAGGGATCCTCACCTAATTATAACTATTAAGATATTCTATTTCTAGATATGGACATGATTGAATCTCTTAAATATAAATTCAGAGAAGTCGAACATAACAAGGATCACTGTGACAGAGAGTGCCACGAGTTTATATCCCACATGTATCTATTGTGCATTCACCATATGTGCTCCACGTGTGCGCGTATGGTGTGCGTAGAACCCATGTCATTGTCATCATCCAAGAAGTTGATTCTTACATGACTTTCTTGCATGACAATGTTGAGAATCAATTGGTTATGCGTGTAAGACTCGACTTATCGGTTGACCCGAAAGCATAGCTTTCCCTGAGGGTTGGATACGCTGATCTTGCACGTTCCAACTCGGCCCAGAGAAAGGTCGGCAATAAATCAGCGGATTGGGTATACCGCAAGTGTAACAGAAAACTTATACATCCATGTTGGATGATGAGTGACGCGTGTGTCTAAACTTCATTGTTTAACCGAATTCTTCCACATCAATAATCTAATGGTCAGGGTGTGAATTATTTATTCCAGCAATGGATCTAATAAAAGTCCTAAATCAAATTAAGCATTTTAACATGCCAAAAACAATTTAGATCGTATCACAGTAGTCAAACTGCACATAATCAGTGCCACACCAGTGTAAACACTAGTCAAGGTCAATTCAAGGTGCTAAAATGATCAAGCTATATTAGTCATTTTGCTGCATTTAATTAGGATAAGAGATGGATCTGGAAGTTTTCTCCAATTATCCACACGATACATGCACTCATTACAGGCATAATCTAGATAGTCAATGGAATCCTGGCCCTTCCCGAGTGGGGCATCCATTGGTTTGATATGACTACGAAATGCAGGAGACCACATAAACAATACACAGAGGGGAAATTGTACTGAGAAAAGGAATATCCTGAGCACCTAAAGAATATTACCAACTACAGTACAAGAAATTGAAGGGCTTTCACGGCCCAAAAGGGTGGACGGCTAGTGACCATGAAAGGCCCACTCTTGACCTGAATCGCGCGTATATCTATCCCTTCTGAGGTTGACACTCTGGATGTCCACATTATGATCACACGATGATCTAATTTTAAATCTCAAGAGACCACCGTGATTGGATCAAGACTTGCAGATATAACAATTTTTATCTAATCACGCATTAATTTAAGCAAATTTGTGCGCGTGTTGATTGGTAGATGAACTGAATTCACATGAATCACCAGCTGAAATCCCTACAACCTTCTGCAATCGAATGAACCCAAGAGAGTTCATCATCATCATCATCATCTTGCACCCAAAAATTTAAACAGAGATGCAGACAAAATTTAAGAAAAGGGAAAAAAATAAAATAAAAATTCTGATTTCATCCAAATATCAGCAGAGAGAGGATTAGAATTAGGAAAAAAACAAAAAAGAAGAGAGAAGAACGCTCCTTTCAGAGTCGATGCCCACGCTAAGAAAAGAAAAATGAAGCGAAAGATTCAGAAACGGGAGAAAAAGCAGAGACTTTTCTCGTCAGAATCATAATTAAATACAGGCGAAGAGGGGGGAAAATTAGAAAAATTACCTGAGAAACCGTTCTTGAAGGAACGACTGGAGTGATTGAGTCAAGAAAGCATTGCAGATTAGATGGGTTACAGCCTCTTGAGAACGCCATCGAAGCCTCCAAATCGAAGTCCCTCTCGAACGCTCCAACCCGACCGAAGGCGGTCACTCCGACGGAATGTAACAGGGGCAAAAGCGGGCGCTGCGAGAATCAGCAGAACTGGCGACTCCGACACATGCCCACATGGCTTTTCACCATCGTGCTTGTCCCGAAAAGGTCAGGTGCTTCAAGAAGCAACAAAATAAAGCAGAAGGATAATTTCCATATTTGCAGAAGTGCGAACACTAATGCAAATCCCAAAACAGGAGGCGACGGAAAAGGAAACCAAAGAGGATATCAGGAAATCAAAGGGGACCGAGGATCAGCGAGCAGCACACATCGTCGACAGAGAATGTCGAAAGACAGAGAGAAACCCACGAATCCCCCCAAACGCAGAGCCTACGATAAATACAGAGAGCCTCAGGCGCAGGCATCAAACGATGCGTCAACGTAATGGGAGAGAGTAACAACAGGTTGCCGAACTCATTACTCGCCCGGATCAGTTAGTGATGGAAGCAGAAGGAGGGGAAGCGAAACGCTCAATGCTGCTGACTAAGCAGATGGAGAGACAGAGAGGGAATTATAAACGAGAGGGAATCTGCGAGAAACGGATGAGAGGGGCGGGGGGGGAGAATAGAAAAGGTGGGACCTTTCGAGGACTTTTGGATTATTAAAAATCGGATCTTTTTTCATATTCTGCGTGCTTTCTCTCTCTCTCTGCATATTTATGCAACGAATTGAGGAAGACACAGGGAGGGATAGACAGAGAGAAAGAGAGAGAGGAGGAGGAGGTGGGAATGGTGTCGGAGCCGTGAGAATTCGCTTCGCCGCGTGTTGAGGAAAGAGCAAGCGCGAGCCAGGCGAGAGCTTTTCTTTCCTTCCGCCCGCCGTATCTCGTTTTTTTCTCTCTCTCTCTCTCTCTCTCTCTCTGTTTCGTTTCTTTTCGTTTCTTGGCGTCACGTTTCTTTGTTTCGATATCTAGTACTGTCAAGACGTTTCGCACGCAAAAACCAGGAGCCCCCACTTATGTACGATGACAAATTTGGTCACATCAAATGGCACGAAAAAACACGTTGTATCTTTTAACTAACATCGATCTACACCAATTTTCATCTGATGAGATAGTAAGATGGCCTAAATGGATAGGTGAATTGGGAGCTTAGCGTTCTGTACGTTTACCTAATTTCGCTCCAATTCGGGTGTGTATATGCGCGTGCGCACATCTCACTTGAAACCTCAACAATTGGATCGCCAATTGTTTAGTGGGACTAATGCCGTTTAATGCAACTCTAGGTTATCATTGGTCCAATTGGAAAAAATGATGTTTTCATTTTGTATAAGAAATGAAGAAGTCACTTCTACTCAATCGAGCTATGTTAGGTCCATTTCCACCTTAAACACTATATAGGCATATTCTAACTATGATTTTTAATGATGTCTAATACTATATTTTGTGTAGATATTAGTATATTTCTTTTTATGTAAAACATGAAAGCGAAAGCTAAAATTGTCATTTGAGTGAAAGTTAATTGCCTTTCAGTACAGCATTTGAAAGTTAAGGCCAAATTGTGGGTGAAAATTGATACCTTTTTTCATGAAAAACCCTACTGTGTGATAAAAGTGTAATAGTAAACATGTGCTTCTTTAAAGCAAGATCATGTAGTTTATTCCGATACAAAATTATCTACTTGTCATCGAATGTTATTAATTAAAGATTCCTTAGATTTTATTATATTTTCATGAGAAGTACGAATCTGATCATGAGTACGAAAATACTCTCGATTTTTGGGTCCAACCTAACGATCGATTGATGAACTTGAAAAACAACCTCACAAGAAAAGCTTTATCCGACTAGTTGTGTATAGTGTAAAATCGAGTATTCAATTTTTCATGAGAGTCAATTATGACAATAAAATTATACTCGACAAATGAGTTAAATTTAATATAATCAATAAATTTGAGACCCAAATAAGATTCTAGGAATATTACTCTGTCAAAAACAAGATTGCGCGCCTACTTTTGTAAAATCGATCCTATAATAAAATGAATCGTACGTTGGATATTTGAGGAAAATTCATCCCGACAAAATTTTTCGTAAACGAAATTTCTCACCGAAAAAACAAAAACAAAAAATAAAAGGGATACTCCACGTTTTGGGCTTGCCCACGAGGGTAATTTCGTCTATTCGCGTCCCTCTGTATCGTATCTATCCGAGGTGAGGTGAGGAGAGGAAGGGAGTAGAATTGCGCTGATTTGGCGGTATCCCGGGACCGAGGCCCACGTGTCGCATTCACGTGGCCCTTCGGTCTCCCCTTGCGAAGCCACGTGTCCACTCCCATCGGAAACCATCTCTTCCGCGCTCCCGATTTTCTCTTTTCCTTCCTTCTTATCTTTTTTTTCTCTTTGTTGGTTTTTTTCATTCTTCTTTTGTCTGCTTTCGATCTTTTGGTTTTGCTTTGACAACGACCACACGAGGAGTGTCCTCGTGTCCTAACCATCGAGGAGCAAAAGGATGAAATTTAGTTTTGTGGCACGATTTTGATAGGCATCCTATGGTCTTCTTCATCTACATCTCGATTGATGTATGCAGCCTCAAAAATAATCTCTTATGTCGATGTTACCCAAAGAAGAATTTCAAAACTCGTAATTTAGGTCCGGTTCGTTAAATTGGGAATTCTAATTTTTACGAATGTGAGTTTAATGAGTTGATTTCTCAAGTTGCTGTATAGTTTTTTTATGAATTTTGTTTTGAAGAAGGAGAAATTGATATAAAGAAATTCAACATGTGATGAATCATTTTGACCGAAATAGTTGCAATTGGCTTTATGGTTTAATTAGGATATGAGAGATTACGATAATCTTTCTTTCTCAATCTTTTATCTTGTCATTAATTGGACTCAAATACATTATTTTCTTATCCAATACGAGTCAATGAATAGCTTAATTAATTGATGGACAAAAATTCAAATCGGGAAAAAAAAAAAGAAAAGAGTTTTACAAAAAGCCCTTCATTTCATCCATAAAAGGTTGCTTTGAATTTTTTTTTCCTTTTGAGGGTGGGTATGTGGAGAGGGGATATGCAATAAATCGGAAAATCACAACCATGGATTGATTTGCTTACTTAACACCATGTCGTAGAGAATACAAAGAGCTTTCAAGCTCAATATCTCGTATACCAAAAATTAGTATTTAGGACATTTGGTAAAATTGCATTTTCATTAAATAATCAAATCATTCGTCGCTTTCACCGATGAATCACAAGAGAGACTTTTGAGACGCGAGGGCACGATGACAATTAGGGGCGGACTTCGAGACAGGAAGGGAAACATGTGTGCGGAGCAGAGGATCCCACGTCCCGTTTTGGGCTTTGATATGGGCCTTACCCTGCTCAGGAGTCCGAACCTCTTTTCCGTGGGCTTTTTTATACGGGCCATTTTTTGTTTCGTGGTGTCCAAATCAAACTAAAGCATAAGCAAACATGAAAATATCTAACTATCGAACTTTGGTGTCATTTTGCCCAAAAAAAAAAAAAAAAAAAAAAAGGTTTCCACCCCTAATTTACCATCTTAGCCTCGCAAATTTCATGATTTGATTTCACCTAGTAAAGGAATCGCGAGGCGACCTTTGGCTAATTCTAGATCTGTCGATTGTATCAAATGGGTTGGACCTAAAATGGTTTAATCCAAATTAACCCATTTAATGTATATTGATCCATTTATATATAACACAATTTTAGCAACCCAATTCGACCCGCAACCCATATTACTATAACACATGCACATGCATACAAAACACATTTAACCTATTTTAAGCTTTTCATAGTAATGTGTTCTGACAAAATATATGATGAAATTACCAAAGAAGCGTTATTGTATTTATGCAAATTCAATCATAAAATTTTTAATTTTATCAATTTTGTCATAAATTTTTTGACGATTTGTCAATTTTATCATTCTAGTCAAATTTGATTGAAAATCGTTGATGTGGGTATCAACCATCCTATGTGGTACAATGATCATTCAACCAGCCAGTGCTAACATTAACAAATTTTATTATTTATATATTTTTTCTTCTCTTTTTTCATTTTCTCTTTCTTTCTTGTCCTTTTTTTCTTGTCTAAGTCCGACAAGGGCTGGGACCCTTGCCTATGAATGATGAGGGTTTTGGCCCTCACCTAGTGTCAACAAGGGCCTACTCATGACCCTCACTGAAATTCAAAAAAAAAAAAAAGTAAAAATATAAAAAGTCATAATTTTTTTTAAAAATTATAAAAACTGCATTGATAATGACGTTTTGGGCGTTTTATTTACAACGAAAAGCCCGGTGAAAAAGTTCTCTATTTTTCATATGGGTTTGAAATGAGTTAGATCTAAATCCATTTAAGACCCATTAAGTCGTTAGTCTTTTATTTCCTAGACCCACTAAGAGAGAACATGAGATGATTAAGTTTAGAATTATAATTGCACGCATTGCATGTTCCCACCTTACATTAATTAACAACAGCTTCATATACTTTATTTAGTAACTATCCTTCTTTTTTTTTTCTTTTTCCAAACATAACAATCTCGTTTTAGATGGCAAATTAGCGGTCATACACGCACGCGCTTTATTAGTAGTTATACATTCTTTTTTTGTGATAAAATGGCAAGAGATCACGAGTATTGATGGGTCAGGAAATAGTGAGAAAAAAGTGAGAGAATAAAGGCTTAGTGTGTTTTGTGAAATATTAACAATGTGAAAAATAATTTTATAAAAAATATTGTACTGATCACTTGATATAATTAATTAATGAAAAAATGTTTTCATTAGCGACAATAATTTATACTTAAACATATCACGGACGATGGAAATATTTTTACTCATTCATTTTTGTAAGCAATCATTTTTCAAAAATATTTTTTAAATCATTCTTTTTTCACTAAACAAATGGAGTATAAAATATTGAAAGTGGAACAACTCCACTTTTGATCATGTGTTTAGCTATCTATTTAGACTTCTATTTGTCTGGATCATTGCAAACTGATGAGGATTCATTAGTAAGGCCATGACATACACGTTTTGAATTTGAGGATTTTTTTTTTTTTTGGTAGCAGGGTGTTCGACCCAACTCAGACATGACATCGACTATTCCTCGGTAGGAAGCCCCAACAACCCACCGCCACGACCCCTCACGTAAATCACGATTCTTCTCCTCGGGAATCGAACCCAAGATCTCAAAAGAAGTCAAATTCACCCTAACTAAAGGTTACCCACGTGGGTGGGTTGAATCTGAGAATCTTCTACGCCGATCACTCAATAATATGTCTCTAATCCGACGTGAGATTCACGACGTTATAGGTACGGTTATCAAGAAGCTAATATACAAAGCTATTCTCTCCTCGTTTTTTTTATTAAAAAAAATTAAAATTTTAATTTGGGCCTGGTGTCTCTTCTTGATTAGGGGCAGATGAGGCAGTGCAAAGATCGGGCCGCACGTCGCATGTTACCATGAGAGTGACAATTGATAAGGAAGCACGAGAGACGTGTCCGGTACCGTCCGAAGAGCGACGACGTGGCAAGATCGCAAGCGGCCTGGTCGAGATTTGGGGGAATTTATGCTGTTGAAGCGTCCACGTGGAATTGAATTGGCTTCCGAGGTTTCGCTATCCATCTTAAACATCGAACCCAAAGTTCGACCACCAAACTGAAACTACGTAACATTATCACATGACGACAAATATGACGCAAGCATCGCCCATGAGCCCGCCATCCGTCTTCTTTGTATTAATCGACGGCTAGTGTTAAAAGGTCACTAATCTAATCAACTCTCTCTCTCTCTAAATTAGATTGTATTTTGGGTATTTAAACAATGCTCTTAAGACATTAACTACGAAGTGATATGAGTTCATTAGCTAATAATTCAGGGCTTTATTAGCATAATAGTAATCGGGTTATTATAAGAATAACAGCTTATTGTGAGCCATAAATTCTTAAAAGAATGAGTCCCATAATAATTTACAATTATTTATTATTTTATTTTTTCTAGTCCTGAATATACTGTTATTTTTACAGTAAATTAAAGACCGTTGCATAATGACTTCTCAATAACTCACAACTGAATTAAAACAAGATTATCGATACATCACACTCGGGCAATACAAAATTGTTTTAACGCGACGAGAATCACTTGTGCGTTGCGCGATCGAGCAGAAGACAAGTTTTGCAAATCATTGGTATATTGGCCTATATCGAGGAAGAGAATTAAGTTTTTGGTAGTCTAAGCATACAGACAAATCGGTATCCACGACATTACAAGCAATGCATGACGAAATTCGAATAAATGATGAAACCATATCAACGTCCCGGTAATTATCCGTCGCATCGCTTGCCATATCAATCTCGTAAACCCCACTTCACTCGCTCCCTCTCTCTCTCTACAATTTGAGAAGGTGCCATTACTAGGATCGCCATTATCATGATGATGCTTGGTGATATAAGGTTGCCCTCTTCAATTCCCTTAGCACCAAAAGAGTTGGGGAAGCCTCTGATCTCTTCTGTCGCCTTCGTGGACGAACTAGTTCTTCTTTTAGGGTTAATAGTAATAATGATTTTATTTAGGGTTTCTCGTGGTGGGTTGGTTAACTCGCATTGAATGGCCCTACCCAACACCCACCAGCATCCATCAATGTCACTATGCGAGCACCCCCCTCTTCATCACCATGATCTATATCTTCCCCCCCTTCCTTCTTCTTCTTCTTCTTCTTCAAGTTCAAGAAAGAAAGAGAAAAGAGGAAGCGTTCTTGAGTTTTAACCTGAAAAGAGAGAGGGAGGAGTTACGGTCAGTTGAAAAGAGAAGTTGAAGGTAGAAGTTTGGTCTCGCTCGTCGTGAGCCATGGCCGTATGCTCTTCTTTTCCTCTCCTTGACAAATGGCATCGAGAACCTCTGGCCATTTACGTGGCCGAAGCTTCGATCATTTTTGGTCATGAAGTTTTTCAGTTGCAGTTGCAGTTGCAGGCTCTTTTTGCATGAAAATTATATGTTGGACTAGCGTCACGAACTCTTCATTTCTTTCTGTCCCTGTCTCTGTCTCTCTCCACTGCATTCATTCACATCCTATTCTCTCTTCACGTTTATCTGCCTCACCCTCTCATACCATCCTTCTTGAAGTTTTCTTTTCATAACTCTCTCTCTCTAAATCAGATGGAGATCGAAGCGAGTCGGCACGGAGACAGCAACGCGAACGACGGTAACAGTCACGACGACGAAAATGACGGTACCAGTACCAACGGAGTGTTTGTGATGGGGTTGAGTCCGCTAAGCCAAACGCTGTGGAGGGACAGGAGCCACGACGTGGAGTTCAGCGGCGGCGACGTGCTGGCTCGGCTCGCGTGGCAGGACCTGACCGTGACGGTGACGTGTAGGAACGGGGAGGCCCAGAAGGTGCTCGACGGGCTCACGGGGTACGCCGAGCCGGGGACGCTCACGGCGCTCATGGGGCCGTCCGGCTCCGGCAAGTCGACGCTCCTCGACGCCCTCGCGAGCCGGCTCGCCGCCAACGCCTTCCTCTCCGGCACCATCTTGCTCAACGGCCGCAAGGCCAAGCTCTCTTTCGGAAGTGCCGTGAGTAATCCCGTTACTCTCATCATCTTCTGTCCCCCCCCTCTTTCCTTAGCGGCGATGATTCTATGAAAATTTTAAAAAACGACAGTGAAGAAATTATGGCGAGACCAACTAGACGACGGATTTTCCGAACGCGGAGGTTAATCATCCTCATTTTCATTTGGAACTTGGCTGTCTGAGGCCATGTGTAATGAAGCCAAAGGTGGTATTCGAGGAGACGGTCAATTAAATGATCATCGTCCTTAAAGAACTGAACTGAAGCGAGGTCAGGACAAGAGTATTTAGGTCAGGCACGGTAAAAGAAAGTCCGGAAAGCCTTCGTCGGATTCAGATGTGACGTTTTAGGTTGTCCCGGTTCCGTCTGGTGGATTAAATGATGAGTGAGATGGTGCCACCCTCCTTTGGGAACTCATTATATTGCACGGTTTGATTGTTCAAGGAGAGCCTTCTGTACAATTTCCCTCTTTGTGCAATCTGCTGTCCTTCAGAGTTAATGAACTGTGATGAAGTACCTAAAGACCTGTCATTTCTTGAGAGCTCAGTGCTCCGTATCTTGAGGGTGTCCACATTAAAAACTTTGGAAAGGAGATGCAAATTTCAATCATAATGTTATTGCGTCGCTTAAGGTTTTGATTCTTTATGTAAGATTGACAAATTTTTATTATTATTATTGTTTTACTTGATGTAGGCGTACGTGACGCAAGACGACACGCTGATTGGGACGCTGACGGTGAGGGAGACAATAATGTACTCGGCGAGGCTGCGGCTGCCAGACAAAATGCTGTGGGAGGAGAAGCGGGCGCTCGTCGAGGGCACCATCATTGAGATGGGCCTCCAGGACTGTGCTGACACGGTGATCGGGAACTGGCACCTGCGTGGGATCAGCGGCGGCGAGAAGCGGCGTGTCAGCATCGCCCTCGAGATCCTCATGCGCCCCCGGTTGCTCTTCCTCGACGAGCCCACCAGCGGCCTGGACAGGTGCTCATTTAATCATGATTATAGGCAAACTCAACCGTAATGTGGTAAACATGAAAATGAGCGTGAAGTATATAGTAGATTGAACTTGAACATACTCCTGCTAAGTCAATTTTATGGCAGTGCTTCAGCTTTCTTCGTGACCCAGACGCTCCGCAGCCTATCAAGAGACGGCAGGACCGTGATTGCATCTGTACACCAGCCGAGCAGCGAAGTCTTCGAGCTGTTCGATAGGCTGTGCCTGCTTTCGGGTGGAAAGAACGTTTATTTCGGTCCAGCTTCAGAAGCATATGAGGTGATCGATTCTCGTTCTCAAGACATGAAATTGTTCTGATGTTTCGAAACTGCTCTCGACCCTAACACGAAGCTTGGTCATGTTGCAGTTCTTCGCACGAGCCGGATTCCCATGCCCTGCTCTGAGGAATCCATCTGATCATTTCCTCAGATGCATCAACTCTGACTTCGATAAAGTCAAAGCCACTCTTAAGGGGTCTATGAAACATAAGGTGCACACATTTCTTTTCTTCAAATCTCTTGAGTAAAATGTGTGCATTGTATGCACATCATAGCATCTCAGAATTTAGTATCGCAATCGATTAAATCGTGTTGTTCTAAACTGAGATGAGGTAAATCCGGATGACTAATGCAGATTTTGGCAAGTGATGATCCTTTGGATGGTACTACCACAGCTAAAGCTACCCGAGTTCTCATTGATTTTTATCGTTCTTCCCAGTACTACTATTCGACTAGACAAAGGGTCGAGGACATGTCCAGAGTTGTAAGTCAGCTTCCGTTTCTCGTATATGCTATTCGACTTCTTTCGCATCGTGACCGTTTCCTGTGGAGTCCTTCTGGTTTAAGATATCCTCCATACCATCACCATGTTGATGCAGAAAGGAACGGTACTCGAATCAGGAGGGAGTCGAGCTAGTTTCTTCATGCAAGCTTTCTCCTTGACCAAGCGTTCCTTCACTAACATGTCGAGGGACTTTGGGTATTACTGGCTGAGGCTCGGGATCTACGTTCTGGTCACAATCTGCATCGGCACGATCTATCTGAATGTAGGGACCGGCTATGATTCAATCTTGGTATGTTAAATTCGCATTCTCAGCTACGTTTACAATTCATGAATCAGTTTTGTCCCTGTTTCACCTCATCAAAGGAAGCATCGCCGATGGCTAATGCCTTTTGATTGCTCGATTTTCTTTGTCATACAGGCAAGAGGTGCCTGTGCGTCTTTCGTCTTTGGCTTTGTCACGTTCATGTCGATTGGGGGATTTCCATCTTTTGTAGAAGATATGAAGGTGATGTTCACTACCTTACCTTACGCCTCACAGGCCATCAATGGCTATGAGACTGAACTGTATATAACGGTCTGAACATCTTCAGGTTTTCCAAAGGGAGCGAATGAACGGCCACTACGGGGTCACCGCATTCGTCGTCAGCAACACATTCTCTGCAATGCCGTTCCTCATATTGATCACGTTCCTCTCAGGGACCATTTGTTACTTCATGGTTAACCTCCACCCTGGATTCGTGCACTACCTGTTCTTCGTACTGACCCTTTACGCGAGCGTCACTGTCGTCGAGAGCTTGATGATGGCGATTGCCAGTGTGGTCCCCAACTTCCTCATGGGCATCGTCATAGGGGCTGGAATTCAGGTTTATTATTCATTGCTGTTGATTTTATTCTCGACACTAATGAGTGAGTCTGAACGAGAGCAATACATTGCACGTACAAGTTTTGAATCGTTATTCAGTTATTTGACTTGGCAAAAGCTAGCCCTTCCTTTCAGAAATCTACAATAGTCTTTAAAGTAACTTGTTTCTGCATTGATTGGTCTTAGGAGTTAAATTTGCTGAAACTGGCATAAAATGCAGCCAAGTGATTTGAGCTCAACTCCTTCACCAACCAATCATGCTTCTTTTTCCAATTTCAGTCTAACTTATTATTTATCATCCTTATTCCAGGGCATATTCATGCTAGTTTCCGGCTACTTCAGGCTTCCAAAGGACATCCCGAAGCCCGTGTGGCGGTATCCGATGTCCTATATCAGTTTCCACTTCTGGGCTCTTCAGGTAAAAGACAATTTCATCAATCTCATCACTCGAACGAAAAAGATTCTTTAAGATACTAAAAATCGGTCCGTCAATTGTTCCAGGGGCAATACAAGAACGACCTGAAGGGCTTGCTGTTCGACAACAAGTTGCCGGACCTCCCCAAGATCCCAGGAGAGTATATTCTGGTGAATGTGTTTCAGATCGACGTGAACCGATCGAAATGGGTAGACCTCATGGTGCTCTTCAGCATGATCGTGATATACCGCATCGTCTTCTTCATCATGATCAAGGTAAATGAGGATGTGACTCCTTGGGTCAGGGGTTACATAGCCAGGAGGAGGATGCAGCTGAAGAATGGGACTCAGAACACCACAGTCACTCCTGATGTCCTGACCCAGTCGCCTTCTTTGAGGGTCTATGTGAGCAACCATGAAAACAGGACTGGTAGAAATTTGCCGTAGAATCAGTAATAGTTTAATGATAAGCAGACCCTTCCAAGAAAGTTTGAAGGTGGAGTGTAGGAAGACTGTTATTTGATAGGATTTGGTGTGGTCTTGTAATAAATCTTTGGCTTAACCCAAGTATAATTCGTATCTATGACTTCATCGGGCTTGATTATGACGAGGGAACTTCGATAACTGAAAGCATGAATTGAAAGTCCTTTTTCTTCAATTTAATTGGCTCATGATGGCTCGTCTGGTTCAACATTCCAAAAGGGCTAAGTCCCCAAAGCCCCTTCAAAAAAATATAAAGTGTTTGATAAGTTTTCTTTGGATTCCTTTAGCCAAATGTCAGCATTAGAAATAGGTCTTGGAGTGCTTTGGGCTTTTAGCATTTGGGAATGCCAGTCCTATTGTTGATTGTTACTATTCACCATCTTCTCCAAATGCATGAAAGAGTTGCTAGCGGTTGACGATCGCCGCCTAAGGGGCCATTGGAGGCCAACGACTGCTACCTGGGTCGCACTACCTCAGGTGATTGCCGCTTAAGGTCGTGCGACCCCAAGCGTCACCACTCGAGGTTGTGCAACCTCGGGCATTGCCTAGGTCATGCAATCCAAGCAAGGCTACTCAGTGGCCAGCTGGCCGCCGCGCCTAGGTTGTGCGACCAAATTTGGTTGCCGCACCTTGGTCGCATGACCTCAGGCCTCATTTGAGGCTCCCTGACCTCAAGCAAGGTTGCCAACGGCCAGATTTGGCTGTTGACAATTGGTTGACGGTGGAGTTCCATCGGATTGATTTTTATTTTTTTTAAATAATAAAAGCCCTTTGTAGATATGGTTTTACAAAACGACATTTAAGTCAATATTATTTTCCACTACACTTTAGAGTTATAATTTGCCAAAAGTATTTCGAAAGACCTCGTTAGCTCAAAAGTATTTGCATTTTCTCAAAATCATTCCCCAAAGGCATTCCCCCAAAGGCAAACCAAACAGCTGGCATGCAATACTTTTGCTTAGTCTATTTCTGCAAAGTTATTGCCTGTTTATGCATCTACTCTTGCTGAGGGACTTCTAAAATCCTTCCGAGTAATTGGTTCTCAAGAGATCGAGAGCCATTCCATCAAACTAGAAAATCTCCCACTCTGATTGTAAATTTTATAATTTTTATGTGTTATGGCACTTTGTATAAGAATTGTTGTGAAATGCATGGTTACAACGGCTTATAACCGAGGAATTGATCCCCCGGTGGATCTATAGAAACCCATGCAAAACAACCTTCACTTCACCCAGCCCCTCTGAAATGGGCTGCTCCATCATCAGTAGGCCCTTTTAGCACCATTATTACACAGGATTGCCTCTTTCATGAACAGTCACTTTCTTTGGTGAAATATTCAATAAACGGAATACACAAGAAGACCATCATTTAAAACTTAAATTTCATGATCATGAATCATTCTCTGCATATTCATCTACTATTCTACTCTCTTCTATGGTCACAACAATATGATCAAATGGCTCAGACCTTTTCTTAAAAAGTCGAGGCATGACAACCTTAGAGAATCAGACATTGACACTTCAACAGACATTTGGTTGAATTTACCTGCCACAACATGTTTGGAAGGAAGTAACATCTAGCAGCGACAATAATAATTCAAGAGACTGGTTAAAATTTAAGGATGATATGCCTCAAATTCTACTCCTGGGATATGATGATTGGCATTGCAAGAAGAGATAATCCAGTTCACCAATCTCGGTAAGGACATGACATTTTATGCCCGTACATGAAGGTGCAGGAGCAAACAAAAATCAATGAACTAATTCTATGGCATAAATAAATTCTAGACAAAAGAAAATTCTTGCCTTAAAATTTATGAAGAAACACTTTAGCAAGAAAAGAAGCTATATGACAACCTCAAATGTTTGACAGCCAGAGCAGACTATATACAGAGCTGTGAGATCAATAATTGTCTCAACACTAAAGTTGGGTTTTAATCTGCAACCTCGATCAAGATGTTCCGAATGAGCTTCCGCAAGCCGAAACCTCAACAAATCCAAGTTAACCTGAAATAAAATGATTTTGCTGTAGTCATCAGCTATCGAAGCATACTCAGTTGTGTTAATTAATTGGTAGTAGATGGTCATTAGATAAGTAGGGTTTAAGGTATTAAGTGCAAGCGTCTCTCCATGCTCTGTAGTAGTTCTCCTAAGTGTGAATTGAGTTAACTGAGACAAGATAGTAGCAACCACCCTACCAATTGACACATTATGCAATTGTATACTTGACATTAACAGGCACATTAATGATCTTTCATCGTGATCGAAGTAGCAGGTTTAAACATAACAATTAAATATTTGTCCATTATTATCCACTAATCATACCTCAGTCAGCTAGTATATTTTATCACCATCAGCCATTAGAGAATGATACGAGCTAATTACATTTTAACATATTCAGATACCAAGATCAAGGGAGGAGACCAGGACCTCACTGCCTTTGTTGAGCTTCAGATTGCAGAGGGTGCAATAAATCAGACTATGGTTCTCTTGCAACTCTCCTTGCTTACAAATTGGGCACCAAATCCTCTTGCTTACCTAGCATCATCAATTGTTATGTAGGATTAGGAACACATATCTCCAAATCAAGGCCTAAAAACATAACAAAGAAGACTTTAGAATAGAATTAAGTCATAACTAGTGTAGAAGTCTACAAATTTCACGAATGAACTCTAATGTTCATTGAATGATGATATTGCCACATCATAAGTTAAGTGCCATGCCACGCTAACAAAAATGTAAAGATATTAACAACTCTTCGAACAGTTCTTTTTTAAAAAGGAAAGTTGAGTTTTACATTAGTATTCTTAAAGAAGAAAAAGACAGCTCAATCCCAAAATTGATAGTAAGAATGAACTTCACAATAATTATGTCATTTGATCAAATAGCCTTCCATTAGATAGGAACAGATTTGATAAATACTAATAACTCTCGGATGGAGTATTAGAACAGAAAAATCCACTAGATAATGAACTATTGGCTTTAAGCCATCTCTGGCGATGAATCAACAATTCGAAGTGCTTTTCTTTTCACATGAACACACAATTGTATCTGCATTTAGTTTGCATAAAATTGATAACTTAATCAACTCAGGAACATATGCAGACTGTCTACAAAAGCTTCTTTCCCCTTTCCATGTAGGATTTGTTTTGATAGATTAGTTAAAGGAATCTCATCACAACCATTGAGCATACTAGTTATACCTCATCCTCATTCAACTGCATGTGTTCAAAAACTGCATGAGCCAAAAGCTCATCTTCTTCATCTTCCCAATTGTCAGCACAGCTTTCTCTCTCTGCACAGTGAATGAAATACTTAAGTTCAGCTGTCAAATTGAAGAGTCAAGCATCCATTTATTGGGCTACAGATGAAGCTAATCCAGGGTGTAGAACTACTAGACCTAAGAGGATAATATATTGCATGATAAAGGGAGGAAAGTACTGCACAAAAGAGTTGACCTCATTAAATTGGGCAAATGCATCTAAACAGACAATAATTCTCTACCCCTTAGCTTGTGTTCTTTTCGAATTAAAATGTGAAGGATCAGACAGCGCTCTTAAGAAACTTCATTTTTCTTAAGAGCATCACCTTTTCTGTTTTGCTCTGAGTCAAGATCCTCATAAAATATCCTTTGCATTTCCAACAATATCTCTTCGCAATCACCTTGATAAGCATTATGAAGCCCATCATATTCCCAAAGGATATCATCTGGTTCATGGGTGCCATGCACGGTTTTCAGGCTGTTGGTGACTGACGTACTTTTCATTTTCTTCAATTCATCAGAGACAATGTCCCTAAAAGTAGACTTTATAAATTCCTGCAAGAACAACCACTGGTGTTAAAAAGACAAGAACATTGTTTTCAATTGGATAGTTAGCTTCCAATCGAGTGAAATCGAGCCAGCTGCAACTAGTACAAGGGAAATTAAGCAGGCTTGTTTGGTTGCTATGGCAGGGAGCTACTGCAATATGCATATCAGAGTTTACTGGGAGTTAATTCACTTTCAAGATAGGAATATCAACCCCTCAAGCTTGGGCAAACAATCAGATGACAATTACTGAACACCCTTTATTGGGACCTAGAGCATACGCACGATCCTTCCTTCACTGCTCGACAAGGAAATTCTGACCCAGAAATATTTAACTCATCGGACATGATTACTGGAGCTCTGGTTGGCAAGGCAAGAACCTAGACTCTCCACTCCTCATATATAGCAATATTTCAAACGCTGTCCACAAAGACACGGCAAAACTAGTTCCATAATTTGCAGTAGTCCATACTCCGTGCAACTCATAAAAAGCTGTCACGATCAACACATAAAATTCCAGAATCCAGTAAACCCCCAAAATCCTCCACATAATTGACAAAGCTGTATAGACTTATATTCACTAATCATTCGAATCTGCAGTTGCCACCCTATTAAAATCCCTACATGTTGCGTCCCATTTGGTCAGTTCAACTTCAGGACTTTGGAAAAGAAGCACATTACAATGAGCTGCAAATCAAGTCGAAATGCATGGAGTACCATGAACAATGCAGTTTACTCAAAAATGAGTCCAACAGAAGAGAAAAAGATAACCAAAGAAGGATAATTTAAGCGGACTCCCTCGTCATAAAACAACTCAAATGACAGAATGACTTCGAATTCATTCGAAACAGACTGAAAAAAACCAAAAAGAGAGGGGAAAATCACCGAACCTTGCTAGTGCAGGTCTCGGAATCGGGCAATCTCATTTTCCATAGCAGCCGTCCTCGATCCTCCCGGACCCTCCGGTAGCAATTTTCCCTGAGCTACATTTGACACGAACCATAACATTAACTGCCATTTCTCTTCGACCCATTACTCATTTTCCCCATAGCAGTCGACCTCAATCCTATCTAACACGCAACGAGTGCACATCCGACGAATACCCAAAAGCATAAATTCGACTGCTACCGCAGATTAAGAAGAATCTGAACCTAATAACGGGCGGTATCGAAATAAGCAGGCGAGCGACGAGACCTTTTGCTTCCAACTGGAGTGATTGTTGAAGTTGGAGCGTGCTTTCAGAGGCGTCCGCCTCGCGATCGCCGCTTCCGCGGAGGCTCCATCGAGATCCGCCTCCATCTTCTGCATCGATCGCCGCTTCTTCCGTCCCTGTTCGAAGAGCTTCGACTTCTGTTTAGAAAGAGAATTTTGGCGGTGGTATGTATATACGTACTATTTCATATAAATCTGTCTTTTAAATAAAATAAAAGGTAAAATTCTTAGTTCAAAATGTTCTTCACAAAAAAAGAAAAAGAAAATGATCAATCTCATACGAATTTATTTATATATATATTTTTTGATGGATAAAGGAATCGATCCTTCATGCAAAGCGTTCATCTTTTTCTTATTTTAAAAAGTAATGAATAGTTTAATGATTATCGTTCATTTTCTTGTTTCATCCGGTCTAATTATATGAATCAGAAAAATATATGTATGCTCCTTGTCACATCTATATGTCCATTTGCATATCTACATATTTGGTCTATAATGAAATTTGTCTCACCTTTTTCTTTTCCGTTAAACTTTTGCCCAGACGTTATTTTAATATTGCAAGGTAATTGTGTTTTAAAAGTCAACCACCTTCTTTCCACTAAAAAGTACAGTTGCAAAATGCGATAATCAACTTCATTCTTCTTTCGTTTTCTTTCCTTATAAGTTTTGGATAAATGTCCTGTTTTTAGTTATGGAAAGAATAGCAAAATGTTGATTTCATATTTTATTTTCGTCAAAATCCACACAATGGTAAGGAAAAAGAAGTTATGGAAAATGGTATAAATAATCCTTAAACTTTATTTAATGTTCAATTTGGTTTATAAATTTTTAATTTATTCAATGTAATTCATGAATTTTATTTTAATATGTAATATTATCTCTAATTTTAATTTATTCAATTTAGTATTTGGACTTTTAATAGATGTTCAATTTAGTCATTAAAAATTGAATTAATGAAGAGATTACATTAAATATTTTTATATAATTTAATGACAAAATTGACATGTACCAAAAGTTTGGGATTACATTATATATTGCATATTAAGATAAAATTTAGGGATCATACTAAACAAATTAAATGTTTAGAGATCACATTATATATTAGATTAAAATTAAATGACCATTTATGTCAATACCCCCAAAGAAGTTAAGAGTGTTAAATGTGTCCTCTCTTCATCAAATTAAGCAATTTACTTTATAACTAATTCAATTTACGTTAAAGATCATACTTACTTTTATTTTATGGTGGTTTGGGCAGAACTAGGTTCCATGTCATTGAACTCATCTTCATCCTTCATTTGTGTTGCGATGATTTTGCAGGCTTTAGAGAACCAAAAAAATAAAAATAAAAACCTTAACTCATTTCCCAATTTTTATAAAAAAAAGGAAAGAGGAAAAATCTGGTCTTTTTCTGAAATCTGTTCCTTTTCATCTTTGTCCTTCATGAAATGAAAAGAAAACGAAAAGACTGGGGGGAGGATTTTGACTTATCCGAAGAGAAGGAGAAGAGAAGAGAAGCGACACTGCTGTTGAGATTCCGGTCAGGAGGTCGTTCTCATCCGATCGGAGCTTCCTCTTCTCCGTCGGCTGCTGCTGCTGCTCTGTTGAAGGAAGAGAGCGAGAGAGAGAGAGAGAGGAAGATGCCTGAGAACCCTTCTTCAGCTTCAGCAGCCGATCCCTCCGCCGCCGCCGCCGCCCCCGCCGCCGTCAAGCGCTACGCTCCTCCGAATCAGAGGTTTTTTTTTTTTTTTTTTTCCTCCTCCCCTTCCCCCTCATTTTCTGATCCTCGAACTCCTCGCAGTTCACATTCCACCTCGTTGCTTTGATCAGCCTTTTATTAACTGCCTCTGGCGGTCGCACTCGCAGGAATCGCCCTCTCAACCGGCGCAAATCGGGAGGTCTGGAATATTTGTTTTTGTATTTTTTTTAAACTATCTCGTCATCTGTTTCGTAGATTCGCGTGATGGGTTTTGCGTGGGATCTTTTATTTGTTTAGAGTTGTGATGCGAGAATGGGATTGGGATGGCTTCACCTAACCAGCGACGCGAATCGTTGGTTTCTGTGAAGACGTCTCTCACTTGTGGTTGGTTCTTGGGTCATTTCAAATGCCTGTTTCGGAACCAAAGAAACGGTGAAAGCAAGCTATTTTGAGAGTTCTAGTAATGGTTAATCGATTAGGATGGAGGTTGGGGACAGATAATGGCCCTAGGCTATCTTTCCCTAGTCAATTAAAAGGCACTTCTCGTCTACCCTATACAAGCAAAGACATAGATAAAAGGTTGCACTTTGCCTCTCAGGCACAGTCGTTTGACTATTCACTGATTGCCTTACTGCTACTCTAATTCTGTGGTTGGTGTAGCTGTAGAGAGAGAGGTGGATTTGGTTCAGGAGTCGATCTATAGGTCTGCAATCTGTGAGAACTTGTGAATAAATATCTCTCATGCACATGATTATATAGTTGGTTTGGGATATTGCCAGCATGCTCCGCCTATTATAGTGTGTTCTGTACATAACCAATCATACTGGGATGTGCTAAAATGTGCTTTCATTTGCTCTCATAGAGCAACTTGATCGACCAAACAATTTTTATGTAAGTGATGGAGAGAAGAATCACACGGCTGCTTCAAGGAACACCATCAATGATCAGAGGGATGCAGCAAGTACCAACCTTCCAAAGGAAAACCCTCGTCTACGATGGATTGCCTTAGAAGGGTGCTCTAACAGTGAAGCTTCTCGGCTTCTAAATGACCGTATGGTGTTCTTGTACAGTTTATTTTGCTGTAGTTTATAGATCATTCTTTTTATCCCACGATTTTTTGGATATAAATTGGTGTCCTCATGGACATGGTCATTCTTACCTGTTGTTGCATGACAATGTTGCTTTTCTAGTTGTGTGTAAAAGGGGAATCTGTCTGGATGTAATTTGCCTTGTCTATCAGACATATGTTGAAAAAGGACTATCTTAAAAACATTGATCGTCAAAGAAGCATTGTTGATGTGAAGACTTGTTTTCTATTCTGGGGTTACACGGTCAGCTTTTGAAATGTGATGTCCTGATGTTAAATTATTTCGAGTTTATAAAGGTTTTTTGAAAATTCAAATTATTTCGGATTTATAAATACCGTTAAGGAGATAATTAGACAAGTTTGGACATTATTTTCTTCTGTGCGTGTGTGAAGTGTGGACTTTTCCTGTTAGACTCTGGTCAATGTAGCATGTGAAAGCTATAAAGCTTATCAGCATCAGTACATTGAATCAGTCAGAAGAAAATGATGGTTTGAAACAACATATGTAAAATAAAGTTACTGCATTATTTTAAGAGATCCACAAGGTTGCACAGCAAGTTGCACTGACTTGAGTTCTGTAAATGGTCCAGTCTTTTGTCTAGGTCTTCTCCTCATTCTCTGTGGTAATAATGCATTTGAGCTCTGGAAGAAGAAAAAGTTATGCACTTGAGCACCGTTCACATTTAGCATATTTATTTAGCATTTAATAGTCAAATTGGCATGTCTAGGAGAATATTCAGCTTCTATGTTGTAAGTCATTGCTTCCTAACCTGTTAATTTTGATCTCAGGCTGGGAAGCTACAATTCAAAGCTGCAATGATTCATCTATAGATTCATCTGGTACATAAAATAGTTCTTTACTTTTCACTCGAGCATTTTGTATGTGTGTTGATGGATGGAAGACATCACCATCTTCATAAAAAATGCATGTTTTCAACTGTAAAATTGTGTGGGAACAACTAATATATTGAAAAAGAAATTAAGCAATGCAGACTATATTTCAGCTCCATTGAACAGATTCAGTCTTCTTTGCTATTGAATGTGACTCTGGACATCTTAATGCTAATTTTGCTGACTAATTAATTTACTTCTCCTGTGAAATCAGATTGCATGCTGTCAACAGTTACTGGGCATGAACTTTTTCTTTTTGGCTTGAAATGAAAAGAATCTTGCAGTAAGAAATATGCCTAGCCTTTAATATCATCTTGTTCTTTTGTGAATGGATGATTTGCGTTTTTGATTGCCTATGGAAGAGTAAAGGTGATGTTTTGGCTGCTCCATAAATGAGATCTTTTATGATTTGTTTTCTGCATACCTAAGTTGTGCTACCTTTTGAGCATTTGATGCCAAAGAGAGAATCACGTGAAGGAATAATATGAATAGAGATCCTTCATGTCTGACCTGTTATATCTCTGGTCAATGTAACTTTTGGATGGTGATAGTGTAGAGAAAGAATTTGAAGGACTTGATTGGGATTTCGAGTTGCAGTCCTCTATTTAGGATCCTATGCTTTACTTCTTTAATTTGGTATCCTGAACTAAACAGTCATAAGTTTCTAGTGATATTTTGTTGGACCTTCCATGTTTCTCTTTGTTTCATGCTTGAGATGCATCATTGTTTCCCCACTGAGAATTAAACTTTGGTTCTTTTTGAGTGTGTAGTCAAATAGCGGTGCAGCTCTGTGAGGATGTCCTGCTTATAAGGTTCTCATCCTTGACTGACCTGGTTTTCCCTTTTGTATTTTGTTGTTTCAGAAAGACCTGTTATGTACTCTGGAAGCAGCGTGTCTGCATGTGGACACATCAAACTTCCTCATCAGGTTTCCATTTCTGAAATCCTTTTGCCAAATGAAAAAAGAACAAGAAAAGAACCTCTCTCTCTCTCTCTCTCTCTCTCTCTCTCTCTCTCTCTCTCTCTGTGATCATGCTTCTGGTTTTATTTGTTCAGTTAATAGCTCCATCAGGTGTTGCATCTCCTGGTTCCCAGATGGACTTCTCGGGTGAACTTCGCCGGGCAATGCACAATGCAGATGCAGGTCCCTAGGTGTAGCAATTTCACATCCACACTCAAGATGAAGTTATTGGTGTTGGGTATAGACATAGACGATTAGAGCTTTCACTTCCAAGAGACTGGTGAATTGCGGCAAACACTATGTATGCCAGTTGGCTAACCTCCGTTTGTGAAAGAGAATTAGGATGTGTCGCTTGAACACGTGCACATATGAATATGCTTTCCACTACTGTCTTCCCTGATGGCATTAGTGCTAACTGTTTTGAGTAGTTCATTATGGCCTCCTCGTGCCCGTATGACTGCCTTTGTGTGAGTGGTGTGCATGTGCGCGCAGAGTAGAAGTTGGTCCTTGTGTCTGTTGTTGTGTGTGCGATCATTTTGAATCGAGTTTCTTTAACATGGTGATTGAACACTGTTTAAAGTCCAATATAAGAGCTGGTTTCACTTTTCCTCCGTCTATTTCTTTCTGAATCTGTTTTGATGCAATTGATTTACAGACGCCAAATGTCCATCTTCTTGCATCTTTTCTGTGAGTTTCAAAGAATGATGATTAAATGTGCAGCAATCAAATCATTATACTGGAAAAGTGATCACATGTTGTAGAACCGTAATGGCCCATATTTTCCTCATGTTTAATTGGCCAAGTCTTTAAATGGGTCAGTGAAATTTAAATGAGTATTGAAGTAATATAACCTACATGAGTATGGATGTTAATGGGATTAGATTTTATACGGACCCAACCCCCTTGGAAAGGCCCGTGACTCTTTCAGATCCCTCGACAAGCATTGCCAAGCAGATTGCAATGGATCTCGAAAGCTGGTTTGGCTTTGCTCCGGCTACATCCTAGCCGGAATGTCCTATTTTGGCCACCGGAGTTCGACGTCACTCTCTCTCTCACTCTAGAAGAGTAGCTACTCTAGGCTGACGACCTTTTCACCTTTCACTTCATCTGGATCTTGGTTTTTTTGGCCCCTCAAAGCCGACGTCTCTTTTTCCCTTTAACTTTCTCTCTCTCCCTCTCCCTCCCAGAGCACCATTTGTGCGATTTGCGGCTCAGTATGCGTATACGTTGGAATTGCTCCATTATTTTTTAGTCGATCTTTTTAGTACCCTTCGTCATTTTTTATTTTAATTTACCTAGGGTCACCTACCTAAGCATGGCCTTGCCATCTCTAATTTTCAATGTAAGCTTTTGCGTTGGCTCTGTCTAACTGCATTAGCTGCTGCTGTCGTCTGTTTTTTTTTTTTTAAATTTCTCTTGCTCTCCGGAATGATTTTGGGTTAAGGTCAAAATCTAGTTTTATACACATTGATTGCTTAGAATTTGGGGCTTCTGGTCATTGTACAGTGATACTCCAGTCTTCTCCGTCAGGTGAGCTTGAATGAAGTTAGGTTCTTTGAGGTTCTAAGTGGGAAATGAGACAAATTGGTGTTAGTCTTGCTTGAATCGGAGGTTGCTGAGAGTTTGTCCGGGGGCATGATGCTGACTCTGATGTGGTCATCACCCGAGACGTGGTGAACATCTTTTGAGCTTAACCTCTCTACACTGACCCCAGGGACTCGCTCCCCTTGTGGATGAGGGAGTTAGCTGTCCTGACCCCATCTTTTATCCATTTTTTGCTTACCCTTGTTGGTATCTTATCCTTGCTATCTCCTTTTATACGTAAATAGCTGAAAAGGATCCTTCTCTTAATTGAGAAATGGTTTGTAGCATCCCTTCTTCTATTCGGAGCTCTTAGCATCCCGGTGGTCGCGTGGGCCTGTGTATGCGAGTACTCGAGCTTTTTGATTTGGAGTTACTAACACTATTTTTTTTTTTAAAGTAGATTAAATTGGTTGGTACACATGATACGGGTTAGCTATGGGTCGTTAAATTTGTATCGCGTATAAATAGGTAAAAATAGGTTGGATGACTCGATTTGGATCGAAACTTGACCATTTTTTGAGCTGCTTTGGAGTCCTCAAGCTAAAATTGATTGCTTTTATTTATTTATTTAGGTTGCTACCACAGAAAATCTTACACCAATACATTTGAGACAAATTGCCCTCCATTAGTTTTCGATAAATTTTACTATTAAATTGCTGAGTTGAATGACACGTGGCGATTGATAAATATATTACTTTAGGGTTTTCTTTGTTTATCATAAATCTATCGGTTTGTAATTTTTCGTGATATTAATTCAATTTAACGGAAATTAATAAATAGTAAATTTGTTACAAGTATATCAATTCTTGATTTTTTTTATTTCCACCCAATCGTGTGGAAGAAAGGAGGCGAGCATAAAATTAAACCCGCCATACAAATTTGAGTCTTTAAACTATTAACTACAAATAATTTGAGTTGGGAGCTATTTACCTTCTTCTTTTTTTATTTGTGCTTGCTCCGGCAATATGACCTTGAGACCGATAAGGGATTTCGTCAGCTTGATCTTTATACCTGTCAAGGTTTTAAAAGAAAAAAAAATTGTATAGACTTAATTATCCATAACGATCAAATTATCGTGTTTATTTTATTTTTGTCCTTTTTTCGGGGTCGAAATTTTATGTTTGTCCTTATTAAAGCCCAATAAGCTCTGGGGAGTGAACGTGAAATTATTGTCTCGGTCAGTGATTCAGGTGATGACGTGGCGCGACGACCGCGCGTGGGGAGGGACCGTAGCGGCCGGGCGCGGTATGGGCTCTTTCGTCATTTGAGCGGGGGCCCTTGAAGGGCGACGTGGAGGAGTCCTATTGGACGGGCCCGAATCTCCCCATCAGCGAGCGGAACTCCAGGACAGTCGGAAAGGGCAAGGGGAAAAAAACCTAATCCTCGCGTTTGAGCGCCACGTGGATCGATCCGATCCGTTCATTAAAAGTCCCAGCTCGCACAATCCACAGACTTCATTCAGTAACATGTACCATATGAAAACGATGATAATCGTACGAAACGTTTTATTTTTGTAGCTTTGCTCATCGTTCTTCATTTTGACCGAGATTATTGCCCGTAAAAACGCTCAAATCTAAGTTTTAAAATTTGTAATAAATAATTATCCTGTTCATAAATTGAAAATCTCTCGATAGCTTAATCAAGCTTCATGAGAGAGTCATGCGACCGAGGAATCTTGTGGTGCTGCTTTTGCCTAATGCGCTTACTCGGAGGAGACGAATGATTCCAGTTCGCACGTCACGTCGGGAAGGCAATCACAGAGGATTTGTTTCCTCTGGATATAGTAAAAACCTGCCAGAGCTTATGTCGTACTGTTTTTCGATAGATTCAAAATCAATTCTTTACCTTTTAACGTGGGTATTTATCGAGGAGGACGATAGGGTGAAGTTGGTCGCGCCAAGGAGAGCTACGGCATTTAGTTTTGTCCAAATTTGGATCCCCATAAAAATAAAAAAAAAAAAAATTGTTTTATCTTAATAATGCTCTCGGGTAGGAAGTGCGCATAAAGAATGCTCATGGCCATGGTGGTGGTGTAGTGTCAGACTTCAAGAACTCTGTTTCTTGGTTCTTCACAGAGAGAGAGAGAGAGAGAGAGAGAGAGAAGATGGAAGTGGGTTTCTTGGGATTGGGGATAATGGGGAAGGCCATGGCGATGAATCTGATCAAGCATGGCTTCAAAGTCACCGTTTGGAACAGGACCCTCTCTAAGGTACTCTCTCTCTCTCTCTCTCTCATCGCCTGTGCTGTGAGTCGCTGACGACGTTGCTCCTGCCTGTGATCTTACGCGTCTCTTCCTTGTGATTTCGTTTTTGGGTGAATGGTGTTTACGATTCTTTCGTTGATGCTTGCTCCTTTTGTTGCGATGGTGTTTTTGCTGTTTCGTTGTCCTCTTCATAGTGTCTCCAGACCTCTGACGATATCGTCCGGCTAATGAATGTTTGATTGTGTAATCTGGTGAATAAAAGAAGAAGGATAAAAAGGAATCCAATTTACCAAATGACCCAATAGAAGAGAGATGCAGCTCGATTCATTGCTCCTGGATATCAGACTTTTCTGCCAAAATTTGGTGGATGAAAGGATAAGAAAATGACATGTTCTTCCGAGATTAATCTTTGTATGTCCTTTTCAGATTAAGTTGTTCCCCGATGCCGTTTGATGTTTTTGCTTCTCAATCAAAAGTTTTTTCTTCCAATGTTCTGTGACTCAGGGAATATCTTGTCTTGGAGGGTCGAGTTGCCATGGGATAGTTGATTTTGGTCTGATTATTGATTATACTGCACCAGTCCAAATGGATTTGCATAATTTGATTGGTTCGCAGATTAGTGTAAACATTTGTAAATTGCAATCACATATAAGGATACAATAGTGGGAGGAAGGAAAGAGGCAACGAATGATGTGTATGAAAGATCATCTTATCTTGCAAATACCATGCTGACGTCTTGCTTTAGTACTTATCAAGTAAGTGGACCAGAAAACACGAAATATAAGGGTGCTTACATGAGGATCAGTATTGAAAGTAAAACTGATGAAAGTTGGTTCCACTGGACTTGGTTGGATCTGCGCTTGTTTATTGATTTATGGTGTCTGGATGATCATCCGGCATCGTCTGCCTTTACATTTCCCAAATCTCATCAAATTAGTTTATTAGGAGTTGTATTCTAATGCAGTCTTTATTTTGCTTCTGATGCATTTCTGTTTCAGTGCGATGAACTAGTGGAGCATGGTGCTTCAGTTGGAGAAACCCCAGCGGCAGTAGTCAAGAAGTGCGAGTATACTATTGCAATGTTATCTGACCCTTCTGCTGCTCTTTCGGTTGGTAATCAATACTTTGGTTTTGACTACTGCTTGTCTTTCTGTATCCTAAATACGATTGTCTGTCTGGTAATTGCTAGGTGGTTTTTGACAAGGACGGTGTTCTCGAGGAGATCTGTGCTGGAAAAGGTTATGTGGACATGTCAACAGTTGATGCCGAAACTTCAATTAAGATAAGCGAGGTCTGAATTGATGCTTTGACTTATAACAAATATCAGGTGGCTCATAGTGTTTTTTGAAAAGCACCAAAAAAAAAATGTCCGTTCACTAGTAACCCACCTGTATGACTCTTGGTGTCAATGATCTCTCTCCTTTTTCTACAAATTGTCTTTGTCAAGATTTCCTAGTAGGTTTCCACATGAAGTATGCTTTGAAGAAAATAAGTGTTGGCCATGAGTGGCTTAACTTTTTTGCTGATAATTTCCAGGCCATTCAATCGAAGGGTGGTCACTTCCTTGAAGCCCCTGTCTCGGGTAGTAAAAAGCCTGCTGAAGATGGACAATTAGTTATACTTGCAGCTGGAGAAAAGGCATGTCCTATAATGATTTTTCTGTCTCTGTGCCTTTTTTGCTTTCTTTGGCACTGCTTTGCATCTGATGGACAATGGAAACAGGTTGATGAAAACAAATCGAACTTTCGTCTACATGGTAGTTCAGATTTTCTGTTAGCTAGTTCATCAATTGTGTTCATGTGGCCAATCCAAGACTAATTTCTGCTGCACATACTACAAAAATGTCTTCTGCTGAACTGCTAGCTGGGAAAGGAGAATTACATTGGCCAATTCCCCGCAAAGTCCTAGTTTAATCTTGAAGCAATGATTTTGATAAAGATGAAAGCACCTATCTTGGGTACAAGATTTACCATGGTCCTGTCTATAAGTTACATCCACTTCTGCACAATCTCAAGGGCACAATTTTTCTAAATGATGATATCACGTATGACAAAAGCTTCTTGGTCAAAAAGACACTAATGCATATGAACCTCCAAGGAGGATGAGTCTATTCCTTGAGTTATGGATTGCTCTAAGTCTTGTCAAGGCTTATTTTTTCAGTTGGTTATCCAGTGGTCTTTGCCGAGACTTTGCACTAGCACTGCATTTTGTCAGTTAGGATTTCCTTCGTTCAAAGGTGTTGGCCATTTTCATGAATTCCTAGTGTATATTGCCAAGATAACTGTAAGACATTAAGAAAGAGAATGTGTCAAGAAGATATTTCTGGAGGTAAAGCTAAATAACTACTTATTTCAGGCTCTAGCAGGGACGATGCATCTTTGTCTTAGGCAAATATCATTCTATTTTATGGACTACTACACTGTGAGAACATCGGGATGAAAATGCAAGAACCCTGTTCTCTAAGAGCTAAATGCTCTTACCTTGTATCTGCAGGCATTGTTTGAGCAAGCAGTGCCAGCTTTCGATGTCATGGGGAAGAAGTCTTTCTTCCTGGGCCCAGTTGGCAATGGAGCTAACATGAAGCTTGTAGTGAACATGATAATGGGCTGGTACTTGTTTCTGTCTATTTACAATTGGTGAATCCTGATAGCATTTTGATACTTTGAGACTAGAAGAGGTGCAGCCAACCTAAAAGTTTAACGTAGATAGCCTGGTGAAGCTCATTGTAATTTTTACTAGGTGAAAGACGAAACTGAATACTGAAACAGAAACTTAAATGGAAGTTCTTGTGGCCCAGGTCCATGCTAAATAATCTCGACTGCAATATCCTTTAATGTTAGAATTAGCATAGACCAGAATCTTAGTGTATAATAATAATTCATTGCGTGTAAGCCACCTGCATGAATCTTGAGGCTTGGGCAGCCAATACATTGCAACCGCATTTTGATCCGCAAATCTCAAAGAAACCATTCTTTATGCAACGGGAATAAAAAAACCATCAGTTTGATAATCAAGGAGAAGGGCATCGTTGCCTGCATCAGCAAACTATGATGGTATAATGATTAATGAGTCAACTTAAGTTGCTATTACTATTAAGATATCTAGGTGCGGGAAGTCCCAGCAGCTCTTGGAAATGGCAAGTTAATGTTCTCTGTGGCTCTGATATGAGAGCAATCAGTGATTGCAGTAGAAGCATCTGCAGGCCCTGCTGTTATGTCTGCACCTAATCTAAGTCTCGTGTACTATCATTATGAACTCATCAGGTGTTAAATTCTGTACTTGTTCTGGTCCCACAGAACTAAATTAGTTTCATTGAAGATTTACCAAATGAAATTTACGTTCTTTAAGTTTGGTTATAGGACATCGGCATTTTATGGCTCACAAAGTATATTATTGTTGCAGCATGATGAACGCGTTTTCGGAGGGACTTGAACTGGCCAGCCGAAGTGGATTGGACCCTCATACTCTTCTCGATGTACTGGTATGACAATGATCAACCTTTTTGGATTTTACTCTAGTTAAAGCATGGATGGCTGATAAAAATCTTTTCTTGGCAGGATCTTGGTGCAATCACTAACCCAATGTTCAAACTTAAAGGACCCACTATGATAAAGGGCAATTACGGCCCGGCCTTTCCTCTGAAACATCAGCAGAAGGACATGAGGCTGGCTCTTGCTCTTGGGGATGAAAATGCCCTTTCCATGCCAATTGCAGCTGCTTCCAATGAGGTTGGTTTCTTGTATAAATATCTTATACCCTACTCTGATTAGAAGTTAGTTGAGTAATTGCTAGGAATAGGATCGAAACCACTGTGGGGGTGGTGCTTGCAATTCCCAATCCAAATGACATTAAATTTCAAGTATACTGTGAATTGAAAAGTCATAGTCATGAGCTGCAAGACATTATTATCCACAGAGAAAGAATTCCTCAAAAACAAATGAAACTTGAGGACTTTGTTACTTCCAATTTATGTCCGTGTACTGTGTTTCTTGGGGCGATGACTTTCTGGGTAATGCTAACAGGGTAGGGATTGGAGAGATAAATAAATGGTTCCATAGTGATTTGATTGAACATACTTTAATTCTGTATGAATGGCCCTTCACTTCTTCAGGCAGTGTTGAGACAAATATTAAGCTCTGACATTCTGTTACCCTTTCCATTTCTTTTACTTGAATATACATAGCACCATGTCCAAAGTGATTTTAGGTGAATTCACAGTGTCATCTCCACTGCTTGTAGGCTTTCAAAAAGGCCAGGAGCCTAGGACTGGGTGATTTAGACTTTTCTGCTGTTTTTGAGGCTGTGAAGTCGCTCAAACATTCATCATGATGCAAAAGGACATGGCGAGACACAGGCATGCGTGAAATCTTGGTGCTTTAAACTGGTTTCTGGAAGATGCATCTTCATTGTTGTTGGGTCGCAGAGAATGATGATCGATGCCAAGAAGATGAAATTTACTGCCTGAGAAGCGGGAGTTTCTTGGTTCTCAGTTGTTAAGAGGTTTCACCCTAGACATTTAACTGTATTTCCCTTCGAGACAGAATGCTAAAATGATGTTTGAGATGCCATCAAATAATAGTGGCTATGCTAAACTGATGTTTGAAATGCCATCAAATACTAGTGGTTGCTCCAAGCCTCCCTCTCTCTCTCTCTCTCTCTCTCTCTCTGAGAGTCTTTTAAGACTGAAAGTCGTTAAACTCCGAAGGTGTATTGGTTCAACTATTGCATTCTTTCAAAAAATAAAAATAAAAATAAAAATTATTGCACCAAAGCAAAAGTCCTTGCCTAACAGCTCCAGGAACCAAGTGGAAATGAACTTGCATCTTATTTAAGATTAAACAACCAGAAAAAACATCCTTTGAGAAGTCATGACAGTAAATACTAAAAAGGGCAAATGTCATGACGGTAAGTCCAAATACTTAAAAAGGGAAAATGTCACCAAAAATTCTGAGCTATGTATTTTTTTGTGCCATAAGAAATTTCAAATTATGCCATTTGGACAATTTTACTCTGAACTTTTTTCTGTATCACTAAAAATCTCAAATGTTATTACTTGGGACAAATTTATAATGAAACTTTTTGTGCCATAAAATATCATAATCTTGTATTCGTGTAACACATTTATCTTAAATTATTTAGTCGAATGTCATTTTCATCTTTTTTCTTTTTCTGTTTTTCCTCCTCCTTTTTTTCCCTCTTTCTTCTTTCCCTCCGCAATGGCCGGCGAAAGGGAAGTTGGCGAGGGCCATCCTTGCTGGCATTGGAGTTAGGTGAGGGCGGCTTTTTTTTCCTCCTCCCTCTTTCCCTCCGCAATGGCCGACATTGGGCCAGGGTCGCCCAAGCCTGACATCGGCGAGGGCCGCCCTTGCCTAACTCTGACGTCGGCGAGGGTAGCCCTCGCCAACTTCCCTCCGTCGGCCATTACGGAGGGAAAGGAGGAGGAGAAAAAAAAACAGAAAATATAGAAAAAGAAAAAAGATGAAAATGCCATTTGACTAAAGAGTTTAGGATAAATGTATTACATGAGTATGAATTCAAGATTTCTTATGACACAAAAAATTTCAGGATAAATTTGTCTTAAGTGGCATAGTTTAGGGTTTTTTATGACAAAAAAAAAGTTTATGATAAAATTGTTTCAAAAGGTATAGTTTGGAGTTTTTTGTAGTACAAAAAAATTCATGATAAATTCGGCCTAATAGCATAATTTGGAATTTCTAGTGGCATTTTCCCTACTAAAAACCTGCAACTTTTTGGTTTTGGAAAGGATCACATGAGCCAAAAAAATATGTAGTGGCATGGGCTAGTCGACCCGGTATGCATTTATCCGGTCAGATCCATTCACGACTTGACACGTGAAAATTGAGTTAAAATTAAATAGGAGCTGATCACCTGCAAGGGATCGTTTATGATCAGCTGCTTTTGGGAAAATTTAAAGGCCTGCCCAACCATCTCTCTCTCAACCATGTTTACTGTCATGTTTAGTTTCAGAGAAAGCCGCCTTCTTTTTTTTCAGAAGGAGCTCAATGTTCTACATTTCAGACCGCCATGGTTTGAATTCGCTTAGAAGACCGCCGCTCGACCGTGCCCTTCGAAGACCTCCATTTTCGCTTCGAAGATGTTGCTCGACCGCCGCCCTTTGGAGAACGCCATTTTTGCTTAAAATTAAATTTGTTTTCACTTTATCTTTCTTATTTAAATGATTAGATATTTCAAAAAAAAATTGTAGAGTCTCCAATGGATAATATCATCATGCATAATGTTGATATAGGATTTGAATTTAGAATTGGTATAATATATGCTAATGAGGATGAAACTTAATACACGTACAATGCATGTGCAATTTGCAAGGAATTTGAAGTGAAAAGGACAACAAGCAAACAATAGCAAAGGAAAATTGTGACAGTGCACATTTGTTGTGCGTTTCACTCTCCATCAATCTCATCTCATGAAAATAGACATGTTTATAGGATAGTAAGAGAACCAAATGTCAAACTTGCATTAAATTCAAAATTGAAGATGGAGTTTGGGAAGTTGGCAAGTTTGAGTATGTTCACAATCAACCTTTCATTGATGACAGAGAAAAAACATTTGAAACAATTGCATCAACACATAATACTAACGATCTATGGTCAAGACTGGTAAAAAGGTTACAAAAGCATATTCTTACCTAATTAGTGCAACGGGGACTAGATAATGTTTGCTTTAAGTGACATGGTTGTCAAGATTTCTTACTATCGAAAAGAAAGAACCCCATTAGTGTGAATGATTGTCAAAGTCTTATTAACTATTTTAATTGTTTTCAATCAAATGGAAGCAATTTTTCTTATACATTTCATTTGGATGAGGAATAGAGATTGGGAGACTAGTCAATTTTTTCAGTTGGATGATGTATCTAAGTTGAATAATGAAAGTTTTGGAGATGTGGTGATATTTGATACTACTTACTATCCAAAATATAATATGATATGTACACCTTTTATTGGCTAGAATCATCATTGAAAAAATGTTCTCTTTAGTTGTGCATTTTTGTTGGATGAAACTATTGCTTATTTTGTTGGGGCATTTCAATTCTTTTTAAAGGTAAAGTGTAACAAAGCACCCAAGACCATTCTAACTAATCAAAATCATGCCATGGCAAATATCACTAGAACTGTTTTCGAATTCTGATCCTGTTTATATGTATGGCATATTGGGAAAAATCCTATACTTGATTCTTTTTTTTAACTTTGAACTAGAGTTCAGAGCAGGATGAAGCTCATGCCAGCCATATTTCTGCTGAGGAACAGCTTTTGTACTTGCAGTAGCTCCCGCAACTGTTCTCAATTTTGCAAAAGCTACTTACGCTGATTAATACAGGAATTTGGGATGTTTAGTCTACATGAGTTGGATATCTGGTATGTGTCCGTTTATTTTCTAAAATTAACTTGACAAGTGTATCATATATAGGTGTTAGTGGTGCTATTAGGAGATTAGCGATGCCATTAAACTGCTTTATTGGTTCTTCATGCTATATTCTCCAATGTTAAATGTGATTATGCCTAAAGTTTCCAATTCAACAACTTTGTTTGATCATTTAATTTGGAGATCTATTTGTGAATTCAAGTTAAATGACTCTTGAAACTGGAAGGGTGGGTATTGTAAGCGTTCTGAAGCGAGCTGTAAGCAACCTGGAAAATGTTGCTTCACATGGAACATTGAGAGTTGCTCTTGTTTGGGTTCTTCTTTGTTGAATCAGTACGTCAGACTAGAGTTTGCTGATTGGGATATACCTTCTAGTTCGGCAACACGATTGTTATGGGATTCACTCTTCCATAAGCATCATCAGTTGCTTCGGGACTGAAATCCAACCTGGCAGGAATTTCCTGCTTCGGTGTGGAAACGTTATTATTGCATAATTTGCTAAGCCACGCCAATGATGTTCCCAGTGATGTTCTCATTTTTACTATAACGAGATTTAGGTCATCAAGATCGGATATAATGATGGTGTATTACTCAATCATTAGTTCATCTTGATCCCGAAGATCTGTATGCTTTCTTGACTAATGTCATTACAGGTGGAACAGAGCTACTCCGGTTGCACTGCTGGTATTTTCTTTAGTCGCCCTCTGAGCATTGTGGAGGAAACAACAAAAGGTTTGAGATAGTTACGCTTCATTTGAATGCTGGAGGCAATCCTGCAGGCTGTTCCTGGATGTATGAGAAATAAACAGCTCTCATAATGAGTATTTAGAGTGGGTAGAATATGCTGGGTCATCGAGCATAATGCTTCTGAAGACAATTCTGATTTCTGATTGACCAACAAGCTGGGTTAAGAGGTTTTGAACCTAATCAACTGAATGCGGTAGGTGATGCAGGCTTATGGATTTTGACGATTTTGTACACAAGGTAATGAATGAACAAAGGCCACTAGGTTCATGAATGATATCTCGGATGAATTCCAAATGCCTAAAGGTGGCTATAGTGCTTGCATATCTAATGATGCGCAAGAGAAGAGGAAGGATCATACTAGGTTTAAAGGAAATTAAAATTGCTAGGATTTCTAAAGATAATTAGCTGGTCTGCATGTATATGAACCGTGCCAAAGGCGTTGAGGTGTTAGTAGCTTTGTTGGGAAGGTTTAGTGGTGAAGTGCATTGGATAAAGCTAATGAAAATCCAACCTTCAGTGGAAAACCGTGCTCATCTTCAGTTTATATATTGCCAGAGATTTCTGAACTCTAGTCTAAGACTCTGGTAGCTTGTCGCTCGCCATGCAACTCTTTGTTTTTGACGACCTATCAACCTGAGGCTTTTCATTCATCACTGGCCCTCTTGCACTATACTTGCTCTTCTTCTCAAACGCTCACTAATCCATACTAGCTGTTTGAGTTTCTCAGTATGCTCTCGGCAAGCTTAGGCAAAAGGAAAAGAAGAGAGGATCGGCATGTTTTCCTTGTCATAACCACATTAGGAGATCCAGCTTGCTTTCTTCCATGAAATGAAGCAAGATAAAGCAAAGTTCATAAAGCAAAAGAGAGAAATTACAATCTTGGCAAAAAGAAAAAAAAAGTTTATGACTGAATTGAAAAAATGGCAATAAATTTAGGATTTTTTTAGTAATTTTCCTGGAGTTTCGAGGAACAAGAAAGTCCTTGTAAGTGTCTGTACACTAATTTTTTCTTTCCATGATTGTTATTAATCTCAATCAGCAATGAATATTCAGACAAATTTTTCCAGCACTCGAGCAGAAAAATTTCCCAGAGTCTATGTACCAGAAAATGTAAGACTATTACACAAGCATCACTAAAATCCAATCAGACTAACTTCAACCTACTAAATGAGAGGACCACATTCAAGCTGAATTCAACTTCACCCTACTCGACTTTCTGCAGTCTCGTCATGGAGGTCTTCAAAGCAAAAATGGAGGTCTTCAAAGCGCGGCAGTCTGAACAAGGGTCTGAAACGTAAAAATTGAGCTCCTGAAAGAAAGAAAGGAGGTTTTCTCTTCAACTACCGAATATTTTCTCTCACGTGAACCCAATTAGCCCAAATTAGCAGGGTTCAAGAAAACGAGAAGGTTACACTCACTTGTCAAAAAGCTAATCATGGATGCATAGGATTAACAAATACAGATCCAGATTGCTAATGCAAGTGAATTTTCAGGCACATATATGCTCTTTGCGTGTCATCAAACACTCTCGGAACGATCAACGAGACTCCTCTTGCAACTTGGTCAGATTGTCTGACCAAGATAATTGAAATCTAGAAAAAGAAAAAGAAGAAAAGGAAAGCAGAATTTCGTTGGGCATTTCACATTCAAGAACCAGGTCAAAGATATGAACAATTGTTGAAAGCATCCACATCTCCAGTGACGGAAATTACAGATGACATTACACATGACGTGATATGAACACATTCTCCTACCAACATAAACAACAAATGACGCTATTTGGCAAGAAGGTGTGAAAGAAAGCACTTAAAGCTACAAAAGATGCTAATGAACACCAAAAGCCTAGGCACATACACTCAACACAAGTGATAGTACAACAATTTCAAAGTTCTGATAGGATGGCAGGGATATAATGAGATAACTCTGCAGTGAGAGACTGAAACCCATTCACCAGCTGCGTGTGGAATTCTTGATCTTCCTCCCCAATCAATCTGAAGTGAACCCGTATCGCACGCTTGCAAACAGCCATGAATTCAAGAAGTGCGGCGATGAGTTGCTGTAGTTCTTGGGACCGCAACCTCGTGGCAGGCTCACCCGACAGGAAAGCCGTGCAAACACTAAGAACTCCACTGTTCACCTACAACAATCAGATTAAGTGTCAAAAAAGGTCATCAAGAAGAAAGAGGTGCATGGATCCAGATAAGTTATTTGGTCAAGCATAAGCCAGTTATTTGCCAAAGGCCCTTAATATGCACTCACCTGGACTGCAACACTGCCTTGAAGAATTCTCTGCAGACTTTGCAAGCGTGGGAGTTGATCTCCTTCAGAACTGCGAGGCTCCTCGAGTTCATTGCGCAATGCAGCAGTTCGGGTTTCAATCATGCCAATTGCATTTTCTACTGGTGAAAACTCAAGAGATTCAGATTTGATCACCAAGAGCCTGTTCACAAGAGCAGGGAATGAGCCCTCAGTCTGAAGAACCGTCCGCCTCTTCCATTGGTCTTCCAACCCACCTTGAGTCTTGCCATTTTTAGTAAATGGCGTGTCGAACAAAAAGCGATCAAAAACACGAGCACGGACCCCACCAGTAGATAGAGAAAAGATCCTTTCCCTTCTGCTGCCCAGATCTTCATCTTCCATCACAGCATCAACAGCAGTTATCTGTAGATAGCAAACTCCTGGCTGCAACTCTTCGGCTTTTACTTGTCTAGAATCCGGAATAATGTGCAGTGTATGGTTTCCATCCATCCGGGACTCATAGATATGACTAAGCTTCTCCATAATATCACCAAGGCGCACATCACGGGGCTCCCGATAAACATATTCCTTCCTATCCAGCTTCCCAAATTTTTCACCGTAGAAGCCGACCCTGTAATATGTAGCATCGGTAAAAGGTATTGGGCTCGATTCCTGCTCAAGGATTGACTCATAGATATTGGTGAGCAAGGTGTGACATTTTGCCAGCTGTCCATATGCTCTCCTGCTTTTGTAAACTGGAATCACGAGTTCCAGAATGCTTGCGCAGAAATGATAAAGCTCAGCTTGAGAGAAAAGCTTGTTTGCAAGCTGCAGATATTTCACAGCAGAGTCTACTGTCAGTTTTGAAGCACCATACCCCTCAACCTCTGCAGCAGATGCCTCACAGCTAATCTCACTGCTGACCATTGGGCAAATTTTGCGTAGTGCCGTCACATGGTCTTTACTCCAGACACCATCATTTCTAGCTACTAGGGCCTGCAATAAGAAAAGATATAGGACTGCATGAATATCTGATAGAAAATATTCTTCTAATCAATCAGCAATAACTAGTTGAAATAAGTTTCCCCTATAAATAGATCTCAGACAACAAGTAGTTTGAGCAGTCTTTGTAGAGAAGGACAGAGAGGTAAATAGATACATCACAAATCAGAAAAGAACTGACTTTGGTTGAGGAAAATGGTGTCCTGCCAACAGTATCTCTTGTCCATTAAGAGTAGAAATTGTTTAAACCCTGTGTCTTTGTTTCAATTACAGATACAAGTATTTGGCTGCATTAAAGCATAACCTAGGTCCTTCATAACATACAATAAGAAGAGTACATTGGATCTTCTATTTATAAATGACAATTCTTCCTTGGAGAGCCAAAAATGTGATTGTATCGAGGAACCTTTTCTGTGACAGCATACAGAATCCAACTATCAACCTTAAAAGAGTACATTTGCTAAAAAAAGAGTTGTATGTGACTATATTTAATAGTTTAAAAGTATGTACCTGCATTACAACACCAGCTACAGCCACAGCACATTGTGCAGCTTCAGCCCAAGACTGCATCTCCTGGTGTGCATCGCACAAGTGCAACAACCACATAATGTGAAGATCCGGGACAGGAGCAAAAGCCATAGCAAGTTTGTGATAACTCTCTGCAGCAGCATATCTATCCATATTCATCGAAGGTCCCTGAATGACAAAAATCAGAGAAAGGCTAAGTTAACACAAGCCCAAATATTATTAGCATGTAATTAATGATAAGGCCAAGATGTCTATGGTCAGCAAGCTCACTGGATCAGATGCGGTACAGCCAACAACTTTAACTATAACACGACCCACTGTTCTCAACCAAAATGGTCACTCAACAGAACTACTCCTACTGTTTGTAATTGATCCAATCTGATGAATGGTACCAGTATACATGGTGATCACCTAACTCATAAGTCATAACACAAATATGCTACCACACATGCAATCATAACTTACCAAAAGAGCATGCTCAAGGCTTGCATCTAGTGCCAAAAGAAGGCTATCAGAGAGATATTTGGCCTCCAACCAGGACCACCGGTTTTCTGTCATTCTTTCTGGAATTGAGATGAGAGTATTTTCAGAAAGACCACATTCCCTCAATATGTTAGGGCTCTTGCCTTCGTTTGCCATTTCCTCCAAAGATTTTCTAAGTCGCCGTGCCTCACCACTCTCCTCAAGCGTACCATCAGATTTCATCTGAGTGACTTGCACCTCAGACATCAACTCTGATATTGTAATAGTCAGCATGACCCTTAACCTTGCAGATTGCATTAAGTGATAGAAAGAACTCTGCAAATTGATTATGAAATGCATACCATCAATAATCTGGTTGTACTAGCTGGCGGAGAAGAGTATGATATGTCTAGAGAGCTTACCTTAACAAGTATCTGAAGCCCAACAACAGCCCGTTTCCGAATACTGTCATTCCTGAAAACTGCTAGCCGCAGCAGATTAAAAGCAACTTGTTTTAAGAATCGATCATTCTCCCTGGATATAAGGGTAGCTCCATGAAGATCAAAGACACTGCTGAAGACAGGTAATAAAGCTTTCCAAAACTCCAGTGGTTGATTTCGGGAGAAGAAATTCATAAATATAGCAGTTATGCAATCGAGTTTCCCATAGTCTGTTGCAATGCTATGAGTTGATGCCATTGTGAAAAATTTCTCAGTTATTTCAAGAACTTGAAGACTGACAGCAGCACTTAAATTCTCTTCCCAAAGCTCCTGTAGTAAATGCCAAGATTATAAGCTGTCTTCATTAAGTGAGATATCAAAAGATGCAAACTTCTTCAAATAAGAAACAAAAGAGCAGCAGCATAGTGAATACTGTAAACACTATACCAGTTTTTGCCTCAATATTGGGTGCAAGGATTCTCTAAGAGCTTGAGCTGAAGCACCGATCCTTGAAGACTGAGCCTGAGCTAGGGCTTCTCTCAAAGAATATGGCTGACTTGGGGAGCTCAACTGGGAGTTCACTCTTTGCCATAGATAACCATTCTCAGGTGTTCCCTGAGGCTGCATATAGATGTTGCAGCAGAACTTTAGAGGCTTTGAGTGAAAACCAACATTCACAAGGATGGCTTCCAGTATTAAAGAGAATAATCACCAGGATGGCCTCTGAGATCAGGAATTACTACAGCAGACAGAAACATATTTACCTTACTCTCAAATTAAATGCTTTACAAGAATTCACTTACCCTAACTTCTTGTCTTGATGCCTCTGAAAGATATGTGTTAATCGCAGGAGAAAGTCTCTCAGAGTACTTTGGGGAGACAGGTCCATCCCCGGCAGGGCTGCGAGAACTGGAGCCAAGGAGCATGCCATCAGAAGGTTTTCTATGCTGCAAAATCATGTAAAATGCAATTACTATTCTGAGCAAGGAAGAAAGCGCTCAGACTACTCTGTCATCCAAGTAAATCTCACTTCCATGCTGCAAGGACAAACAGACAATTTCATGGTGATTAAAATGGGAAAATTCTAACAGCAAAGGAGAAAAAAGGCATGAGTCAAGAGCATTTTTATCAGTCAACTGTAAGAAAGATTCACAACAAATGATAATTCCCCAAAGAATTGACAAACCAAAAGCAGAATTCTCGTGAAGCACCTAGCTGATAATGAACTATTATAATTACTGTCTCATGAAGCAACTCTATACACTGAGGAATTTGACTTGCCATCTATTGATCCACTAAAAGAACTAGATGCCTCCAATGAATTTACTCATAAATGAAAAAGAATAAAAAAATGAAGCAAATTCCTCAGTCACTGGTCAGCATCAAACCAGACAAGTCTTAAGAATTCCAATACAAAGAATACAACTAATCTAAAACTTATATTCCCATCGCAAAAATGACCTAATCAGAAATCAAGCCAGAAAGAAATCGAAATATTTAAAATGGGCTTGAACCTCAAAGAGAGTAAGGCACTCTTCCAGGAGTTTGAAAAATAGTCGAGTCCGAGCAATGCTTTGCTGCCATGCCTTGACAAGTGATGCATCATCTAGGTTGCGCACAATTTGCAAAATAACAATCAGAACTTCACGCTTCTCCACAGCATTCAGATTGTAAAAGACAGGCATTTCATCTAAGATCTGCAATAAATTCAAATTTGAAACTTTCAGAACTTAGAGAAACAGATAAAGATTAACACTGCAATTCGAGACCATGAATATGCTAGGAACTTCAAAGTGAGCAACTAGCTTACCCCCCAAGTTGCTTTTACTATGCTAGATTGGTTTATGTAGTATGAATCCTTTGCCCACATGTCATTAAAGCAAACAAAATTGGAGAGGACCAAAAGATCTGAAGAAGTAAAAATTGCTTTCACTAGACAAATTTAAGTCTATCATCCATATAGTTGTCACACCAGGGACATGAAGTAGCTTCAATTTGCACGCAATTGCCAGTACATTTATTATGTATAGAGACAATAAAATGATGGGGAAATTGGTACAATGATAGAGGCAGTATTGTAACCAACTCCCCGGATCGGGGGGTTGCATTTGCAACTACCAATTTCCTTTTAAGCCCCGAAAGGTACAACCACAAAATAGTCACAATGATTGCCTAATTTTAAAGTAATGACTGGGGCGAAAAGTAATTTCTTGGTAGCAAAGACAAACCTTAAACATAGACCCTGCCATGACAAAAATCAAACATCATGACTTATAGTTAATTAACTTCAAGCTTCTAGTTTCTTTTTGAACATTTTTCAGGATCAGAGATGTTATAATCAAGGTTAACACTTTCAACCTGACGCATAAAGCTTAAGCAATTATGTAATCTTCCTGTTCAGATGCGTCGACAAATAAGTGTCAAAATCCTGTGTAACCACCTCAGTAACTAACATTAATCTGCTAAAGATGGTGAAATATAAAACTCTGCATCTGTAGTCATACCACCTACAGACTCTACAATCTCCAGACCCAGTGAAGAAGTACAGCTTCCAAAGCAAATTAATACTCAAACAGTTCTCTCATATTTCGATTTCTCAAAAATTAAAATTATAAATTATCTGGATCAGAAGAAGGCATGACCTACTTGTTCATTATCACAAGACAATCAGAAAAGCAGAAACTTCACTTATAAAAGAACAGAATTGATCTTTCAACAGGCCCGTGTTTGATATTTACGCATTCTAACTAGGGAGAAATGCTGCAAATGATACTAAATATGATACTTTAAGGTGTAGAAGAAGAATCCCTAAAAGCTGGGCATTGAAACAAATTTTTCCTGTAATCTATTCTAAAAGAAAGCAGCTGAAATTGAAAACTGAATTAAAATTCAGAGCAAAGCACAAAGTAATAAATGGTCTGGCATCTTGGCAGGGAAACCTACCTGTCCAATGAGTGGGAAATATAGCTGTGCAATGTAGAGTTTATCTTCAGGCTTCTGGTATCGAGCATCAAACTCATGCTTGCATAGGAGGATGACTAATATTCTAGCTGCCTGCAGAAATGTATGATAAAGGTCAACAAACAGAAGAAACAAGTATGTTTGCCAACTATGCCAACTATAACAGCAAATAGATGAAAATATAATCAGAAACCAACTCAAATTTAAGCATTTGTTGGTACAAATTATTAGCACAGTACCCAACCTTTGCACGCTGAGACAAATCATCATGATCCCAGCTGAGGAAAATTTCTTGTATCAGGACAGATGAAAGGTAGTTCCTGCAGCATGTACATATAGATAAGATCTTCTGCATCCAACATATTTCTGGAGAATGCAAGAAGACTAAGACCAACAGCATGCGCAGTGTAAGTTACAATATGTTGAGTCCAGGAAAGAAAGTATGAAGCAGTTACAAGGACTAGTTTTTCAAGAAAAACTTGTAAAACTTCATAGAGCAAGACTGGGAATTGATGATTGCTCAAAGGCAAACAAGAGATCTCCCAAAAGTATATGTAATCCTAAGGCTATCAAGTAGTACCAGCTTGTGAACTGCTCCACCACATTTTCCAACAAACTAGATTACCCATGTAGAGGATCCGAAGTGGTGGGTGCGAGTTGATGTGCAATTTAAGTTGCATTTGCAGAGTTAGATGAGGCAAATCTCATTTCTGGAACTCATACAGTTACCTGTCCGAAGGGTCTCTTCCAGGCATTTCCACAAAAAGATCATGGTCACATATAATCTGTAAGAATGTGAGCTTGCAATCATGAAGAACTGATGGACATACTCCAGAAAATTTGTCCAGGTACAAGGACACCTGTAGCAGATGAATGAGAAGTAAGAATACAGCTGAACATGGAACTGTAATTGACACGAAAAACATATCTATATTACTCCAAGCCATATGTGAAGTTCTCGCTAAGTTAATCACTTCAGCATAAGCTATCCATTCTTAAGATATAGAACTCCAGTTTAATATGAATAAAGCAGACATTTTTTCTGTAAGTCAGGATCCCTCGAACAAAAAAGAGACAAATCCAAACAACTAAATGCCATTAGAGATAATCATATATTAAATGGGAAGGAAAGGCGTACTAGTTCAAAAACTTGGCGTGGTTCAATCACTGACAAGAGATCATAACAGAAGAAGGCCAAGCTACTATTCAACCGCTTTGCCAAGCTTAATCCCTTCTTACAACGCTCGTGGACTTCTGTTAGAAGGCAATCGTACAACTGCAATATGCATTTAAACACACCTTCTTTCAGCTGCATAGGTGGAATATCTTCACCTGCAAAATAAAGGACAATAAGACTACTTAAGGATCATACAATGATTCAGAATGCAAATTGGATGGTAAAATGACTGCACTATTTGAATAAGAGCACATATTTACAGACCTAAAATTACTATTGCAATTGTTGTGAAAATAGAAGCAGAGAAAACCTTAGCATAAACCTTTTAAGCAAGCATCAGAACAATAATAAATTTCTTCCTGAGATTTTTGACATAAAAATAGACTTTTTCTCTTCAGACATACTCATATTTAATGACAATGCAAGGAGGATGTTTTGACGCTTTAAAACCTACCTAGTGAAAGAACGTGATAGAAATTTCGAGTCTGCTCCAAGGCCATTGACTTGACAATTAGTTCAAGGAAAAACCAAGCCATCGCCAATACGTCATCATAAACTGGTCCAACACGGTATCCTTTAGCCTGAACAAAGGGATCAAATAAATATGGCAGTAGCATAGTATCAGCTGTACATTAATGTCCTGCAGGAACAATGCAGCATCCATGCAGCATGTTTTTGCACTTGCAAAAAGTATTGTACACTAACTAGCAAACACCAAATGGTGAATTGAAGAGATAACTAAAAATCAACACATCATACATATATGGTACCCAAAAACTGAGTATAACCCATCATACTGCGCTCATATTTTAACAGCCAAAATAGATGACCAGCAAGCTTTTACCTTACTTCGAGCTAAGCTCCCCCAAACAGCAGAGAGACCAGGATAAACTGGTGGCTGACGTCCCCCAAAGTCATCAAATGCATAATCAACGTAGTTAACAAGAAAACGATTTCTTTCATTGTCGTCCTGCAGACTCCTGTTGTGCCCTATGGTACAAAATTCCACATGTTATCAAATGCCAAGTAGTCAGATGTGACCACAACAGTTTAAAAAGCATATACTATATTCCAAGAAAATGAATTACTTGTAAAGGTGAAAAGGCAGTTTGTTATACAAGAAAGGGGTCACTTTTTTGCATATACATCTATTTCTTAATTCCTCTTTCACATGGCAATAAATCCACATCCAGCATTTACCATAACTCCCTTTAGAGACAAGCATGTCATCATCAACAAAGAAATAAAAGGCTTAAATTTCATGTTCAGCATGAACAAAAGGTGTGTGTAATATTCAATACATTAAGCATTAAAAGTGAAGAGCAGACCTAGTCAGAATATTCACCACAGCTCTGAAAGCCGCGACCTGAACATGACAAGCAAAATATGAGGTTGCAAACCATAAGAACCAAGTGAAAATAGAATGAACATCAAACTATATGCATTATGCACTAGTCAATCATGATACTGCTTGTCATTAAAGGATAGACAAAAAGCCCCAAGGCTGGCCCATAAAAAAGAAGAAGAAGAAACACTAAGGCAATTGGTGAAAAAGTGAGAACTCATTTGAGTAGTTCCTTTACAGAGACTCGTTTCTACAGCTCCTATTATACTTCTTCTGCTTCAAATGGTCCACTTGATCTTAACAGATCTGTCATTCTACGATATATCTATGCTTTTTTCCAGCAAATGTCTTCTTCCTTGAAAGAACAAAGAGCAAAATCAGAGAGTGGATTTAATTAAAAACCTGAAGGGTTTCTCCACCATTGCCTATAAGATGTAGTAGCATATTCAAGATTGGGTGAAGGAACTGGAGTAAAGCAGTAGAATCCACATTCTTTAGACTGTTAATAGCCTGCAAAAGAACATTTGCAATGAAATTAAAATGGGAAAAGTCATAACAATCATCATCCACAGCAATTTAGAAGAAAATCCGCAGAGATACATTGAAATTTCTTTCAAAAGGAAAACAGGACTAAATAATGCTGAAGTCAGGGGCCCATTCACACTCGCGCAGCAGACATTTTAGGCATAATCAAGAGGCCATTGAAAGATAGCATCTTTTAAAATAGTACCTCCAGAAGTTCGGAACCCCAGGGTGGGCTTGTCCGCAGTGTGTGTCTATCATATTCAAGAAAAAAATCCCTAACTCGCTCATTAATAGGGTACAAAGATGAGCAGAGTCTTAAGCGCAATCTAAACACATTTTTCCCATCTTCCAAGTAGTCCAACCTCTCCTGCAAAAGAGAGGCACATTTCTTTATTAATGAATTTAATGCAAGGAAAGCAAAACATCCTATTAGCCAAATCACATCTGTTCTTCCACAAGAAATACAACAATAAATTTCAAAAAAACTCCTTGGCAGTAATCATTGTGCTCTATAGACTAATAAATCTAACGGTTTTCAAAGAAGCCTCTCAGTTTCAGGATACCCCAGGATAGAAACGTGGCAGCATATATTTGGTATGAGTGGTTGAATTTCACAAAGAACTTCATCACCAGACATAAATCTGCTCGCAAGTGCCATCAATAAAGACATGTGACTTGCTCCAGTTCAACCCAAAGGAGAAAATAAATATTAACTAAGAGTTGAGACATTGACAATGCAGGAAACTCAAAAGCAACTACAGTGGAACAGCATAGACCAGCAAGATTGGAAAAAGAAATTTAGCTTAGTCTAAAGTATGTAAAGACTCCTGTCAAACAAGAGATATCCTAGATCAAGAACATCTCTAAAGTCATGTTATCAGATAATAATATTAAGGCATTATTGAAATGGAAAACAACAAATGGTACAGGTGTTATTGTGCTGACTGACACAACTTGTACCTTTCCAGCATCCTGAAGATAATGCGGAACTAGCTCTCTCATGATTGGCAAAGAAATTTCAGATCGCAACCTGAACAATACCACACCTGTTAAAGGTCTAGGGTAACCACTTATATACAGAAAAGGACTGCAAATTAAGACAGCAAGATTCAACTACACAGATAATAAAGGTAAACAGATGTAAACAAGCTCCTTAATTAGCAGAATAATCGTGCCATTGTATCATGTTTCAGGTAAAGAACCTTTTGTAAATACTCAACCATGACATAAGGCATTGACACTGGTTTTTACATGCACATCATGATGAACTCCAACAAAGGTTGAAGAAAGGGTCAAATACACGTTCAACAGTTGAACTGATATCTCCATTTGTAAGCATAAGGAATAGAACACAGGGTCAAATGCATGTACTTACTGAGCATGTGTAGATAGTGGAAGTGCTGCATAACCAATCACCACCTGGAAAATCAATTAGATGGGAAAAGAAAGATTACATTAATGCAATGAACATGAGGAAATAGAAGTAGCCAGGTAATATTAGGTATGGAGCATAAGAAGGTTGAGAAACCGAAGTCAACAATTTAAGCACAATAGGAGGTCATTCAGCAAAAGGAATATACAACTAAAAGGGAAGATTACCGGCTTTGGAGCTTCAAGCTTTGTTTGAAGATCAATGTGGAAGAAAGTGAATAATAGGTGATGAAGCGGGGTCCAAATGGCAGGAAGAATAAGTTTAACTTCATCATGATAGCAAGCTGCCCTGGCTCCAACAGCAACTTGCGTGTGGACCCCCTTCTGTAGTGATACACCTGGCTCCCTTGGATACAGTGCCTATGAGATAATTCGTAAAGTTGAGAAAAAATATCTATAGGGAAATAGATAATTCCAGCCATAGGCACTAGAAGGGTGCCAACCATGTATAGATCATTCACAAGAAAGAGTATTATCAACGAGAACGTAAAAACTGACAATATGTTGCCCTTGATTTACCTCCAGAGGCTGTCTACGCACATCAGCATCATCCTTTCTAAGTTCAACCCGTATAAACAAGTTCCTCTTCCGACTCAAAGCCACTGTTAGGGGATATACATACAGAGAATGAAAAAGCTGCAGGAAAGGCTCATTCCTTGTGGTGGTGCGGAAGTCGAAGGCTTGGAACTGGAAAATAATCAACATTCTCATGAAGCGCATACAAAAGTAAGTGCTTGAACATCAGTGATTATATCTTCAAGATGAAAATGCTAGTAGGTAGCTTGCATGGGCACGTAATCATCTACAATCAGCAGGATAGCAAAAGTGCAATTACTCACCAAAAACAAAAGTGTAGACTGAAACAAAACAAAAGCACAACTCAGATTTGGTCTGACCAACTTCCTTTTTCTTAAAGGACCCCCCCCTTCCCAACCCTCTCAAGCCTCCAAAAATTTCTTGTTTCTTCTTGCTTTAAATATTTTCTCTACTAGAGGTGAAAGAAGTTAAAAAAAAAAAATTAAGGAGTTGCAAGCACAGAACAAAAAACCTTCACAACATAAGTAGTTCAAGTGATTTATTCCAGCTGAACTCTTTATTATATGTCAATCATCCCAGCTATACTAGGAAGCATTCAATTCTGCTGCTGCATACAAACAACAGTTCATCTGAGCACAATGAAAGGGGATCAATGGAGAATACACAAGACAATGCAAGCCACGAGTCAATAAACCTTGAACATGCACACAATGTGGTCCTGGAAATATTAGTGGAACATTCTAACGCAAGCACATTCTGTCATTTTTTTGTCACTCTAATCCCATGATAGGATATCCTAGTGAATTCCTGCATTTTCCTCTTTATAACAGCTTATTTGAGACCATCCACTACCTCATCTGTAGACACCAATGCTCTGTTATTTTGAATATTTTCCTGAACCTGCCTTTAAGGCTCTGCTCTTTGATGCTTCTGTTTGTAACGGAAAATTTAAAATAATACTGATTTTTAGCTTATCAAAAAATTAGGTGCCAAATGGCAAAGTGAGCTCTAACACTGAGCCCATTGAAGTTATGCAATCAAATCAATTGTCAGAGAAATATAAATACTCGATTAATACTTCCTGCAACCCAACTATTAATTGGTCCATGGAGTCATGGCAAATCCAATTTTCATACAAATACATGCATTTATGCACGTACAAAAGAATTACTTCAGAGTTTGATTCCAAAACTAACAATTATAAAATCATGCAGCTATTTTCATTTCCTTCACTAGCCATAATTATGTCCTCATCAAAAGAATGATGGGCTATATTACTTACATCATCAGCATTGAAATCTGAATTCCCTTGGCTGTTCAATCTATTGTCTGAGGCTTCTTTTCCATCAAAGGAATGCCGTTTGATATTGCTACTTTGGATCCCATCAGAACCATTACTGGGACATTTTGAAAAAGTAGAAGCAGTAATGGTATCGCCTGGATCAACAGAATCATTGGTCATGCTACCATTTTCTGATAGATTCTCCAAATCCACATGACCAGTCTGGTGTTTTTCAATTTCAAGTTTCAAAACACCTCTCACAGGTTTATGAACCTTACGCTTTGGATCCTACAAAATAAAGGAAATGCAGACAAACAACAATATAAGTGGAATAAATACTTGCACTCATTAAAAAAAAAAAAAAAAATTCACTCAGTATCCTATATGCTATTCTACCCTTGAACTAGGTTTCAAAGAGAATCCAAATAAGACCTGCCCCTTCCTACATCTTAAAACCAATGCCAGATTATTGTCACATCTCCAAAACTTCCAAAGTGCAATGGAACTAATTTATTGGGAAATCAAACCCTGCCCCCAACTCCACCCACAGGATAAAATGAGAGCTAGATCTGAAAATTTCTTCTTCATCAGGCAATGTCTTCAGCAGAATTAATTTGAAATTGCACAGGAGAGCCTGTTTTCTGAACCAAGCAACTCTAACAGAACTTTCAGATGGAAAGTAAATACTAACACAAATTTATTAAGATCCTTCTCATATAATGAAAACATAACAAGGCCATCCATCTTGCCGAGAGAGGCTGGATATTAAGATGATAGAAGTCAAACTTCATTTTCTACTGAATTAATCTCAATTTATTGGGTCATTCCCAAAAAAATTGGGGCAATGCAACATTGAATATGTTAATCTGAAATACCATATCCTTCACAATCATTCAAGTTGGATTTTTTTAACTGCATCAGTGCTTCAACGGTTCCCCGAGTTTGAGCAACAAAAGAGTACTACAGTATCTACTAGTTTTTTATGGTGGTGATAATTAATAGAAGGGACACAACAAATGCCTAACAAAAAGTATATCAATTTCACAACCTATAATGAAAGGATTTGACAGAAAGATGACACAAGTTAAATTAACAAAGTAAATAAAATCATTATTTTCTTTTTCTTTTTTTCTTTTTTAAGTTCCTAATCATTATTAAGGGCTAACAGGTTGCTTATTTAGGAGAATGACATTCTTTTCTTTATTGTCTTAGTTTGGAGAAACAATATATCAACCGTCCAAGGGATGTGTGTGTGTGTGCATGCGGAGAAATAAAATAAACCCATGGTTCCAATAGAAATATAAGCAAACACAAAGGGAAAATGATTGATCTACCAAACACGCCATGCTGTACCTGAAGTGAGTCCTCAGTGTAGCTTTCTTTAACTTTGTTTAAGTTTGATATTTCAACTACAACTGAGCTTCCACTTGAATAACCCAGCTTCCCATGTAATGTGATCTTTGAAACAGGTTCCACTCCACCATCATGGGAGTTGGACCCAGAAATGCTAGGAGCAAGAGGGCTACTAGGAGAAGCAGAACCACCAGAAGCTGCACCAATGGTGTTATCAAATAATGGAACAATAGCCCAGGCGAAGGACTCTCTGTATGGCATGATTCGGGACCACACCTGCAATTTCTGCCTCTCTCTCTCAGTCAAGTGCACCTGCAAATATAATTGAGATAGCACAACACCTGATTCAAAGGATTCTTTTTAACAACTAACTGATATTTTACTTAAAACACCAACAAGTGCGACTTCCCTATAGAACAAATTATGAGGGATCAAAGGAAGCCTTTCAATCAGGTCATTGAGAAGATTTACATGTATGGGTGAGAATACAATCTAGTTAACGGCAGAGTTTGAAATTGGCCTTTTCTAATCTCCAGTTCCTGTCCATATAGAAATCAACTAACACACTGTTTCCCTGCTATCCAGCCATTTAATGTGTCCAATACAGGCAGCTTCATGGTTTTGACAGATGAGATAGTAGAATGCAACATTTTGTTCCTGCTTTTTCATTTTCTGTACGCCCATAAAACTCAACATATTAACAACAAAATAAGCAATGGACCCTTTTTTTATCACCTAAAGGTAGTTAGCAAAAGACCAGCAAGGATGTGGACTCAATTACAAGACTATCTACAAGGGTGGATCATTCGGAAACAAGTAGCTCCCAAGAACTACAATGAGTTAATCACATATATTAAGCTGACTTTGAGTGACTTCACTTCAACCTCTCGCATTTCAAACCTTCAAACATCAGACAAGAAAATTGAAATGGATAATCTGCTTGGTGTGATCTATTTTTTCCATTACCAGTTCATATTTGAGGAGAAGCCTTGCTGCAAGGGTAAGGCCGTTCATTGCATTATACAGGTCAGTCTTCAAGTCACAGGAAACAGCATATCTCAGCTCGTGCATGAAGGTTAGCAGAAGGTAGGTGCAGGTGTGGTATAATTCGCAAGTAATCAAATTCATTCTACCATAACTCAGTCCACAAGTTTTAATAATTACAACATTGATAAAAAAAGGTACTAAGAACCTGTCTTCATTTCTTCCCACATGATGCCAGTATAGGGAAATGCTCAGGTAAATCTAGCTGCTTGCAGGGACACAAAGCAAAGGTGTTCATGGATTTGGTATCAACTAATTTCTAAGGTTGACAGTTTAAAAAGGGAGGCTTGATGGAATCCTAAAATAACATTTGCCTAGAAGAATAAATTATACAGAAACATGCAAGTGAGAAACCAAACAATCAGATTATAGTTCTAAATAAGCACGGTGACATTTGGATCTCTTTTTAATAACAAAAGGAGTTGTTAGGTAGAAGAGGCTACCACACTATTCAAATTCTTTAAAAAAAAAATTAATCACAAGTGTGAAAGGATTGTTCATCCATCACTGTCGGATGTTGAATCATAGAAGAAATATTAAAATGTAAAAACACATACAGGCTCCTTGCGAGAATAAACAGATGAAGTAACTCCACCCTCTTCAGTGGCAGGTTTCTCCAGCTGGATTAACAAACAAACTGATGCTGATGGCGCATCCAAATAGAAGATTCCACGTGGCTCAATTGACATTTTGCTCTGATGATGATATCCAAACACAACTTCATTAGTGGAAGGATGTCAATCATCGAACTAAGCTAGATTATAGGAAAACAAAAGGAAAACTGATTTACTTACATCCTGTGTCTCAGTTGGTAGCACTCGAAAATAAAAATCTTCTGACAACTTTTCTCTCCTCTCTCTATTGTACAGGCATATTGTACCGTGAAATGGCTCTATTGAAATGGAAATTGTGGGAAAAGATTCCCAGACAAGAAGAGCATTACTCATTAGGAAAACACTTAGGTACATTAAGAATTTAGAAAGCAGCAATTAAACATAAAGCCAAACTGCAGTCTGACACTTACCGACTAACCCTGCTTGAAATGAGAGAGATAACACTTTCACCGAGATCTTCAATCCACTGGAAACCGAAGGAAAAGGATATAGATGAGAGATGGAACAAAAGAATGGCAAATTAAGTTGAAAGCAGAAATGTGAAATGTGAAAGGATGGTGAAAATCTTCAATGCTTGTAGATAACCTGCTGTGCTGTGAGATATGAGAATCTGGAATCCTCTGGCCATATATCATTGATCTCTCATTTTGCCAATCAAATGCTGGTTCATAAGCAGGCAGTGGAGATACACCAAAATGCTGTATGCACATACATAATACAACTAAACCTTGTCACTAACTAAGGTAAAATAAAAAGATTGAACTGTATGGTAGTGTGCTACTAAAACCAAGAACTTTAAAACATTTGATCGAAACACAAAGTAGATCAGAGGAAAATATAAGATCAATCAAATTCATTGTGACTAATAAGTAAACAGACCAGTCTACAGCACTTTGCAGTCTAAAAAATACTTATTGTATTGTGTATGGTAATCACTATCACTATATGAGAGGAAAAATAACTTGCTTATAGATATATGAAAGCATAAACTCAGTAAGCAAGCCTACAAAAGTGCAACCTTAGAGTCAGAAGATGTAGCCTCTGTAAATTGCCTTCCCGAAGTACTAGGGACGTCATCATCAGTAGTGTCATCTGCCTTTGCTTGCCTGGCACTGGCAAGACGCATCTCTATAGATCAATGAAAAGGAAATTTGTAAATAAATCAATGATGTTAAGTGACAGGAAGAAAACCATTGATGAGAAAGTCTTTCTCCATTAAATAGGATATATAATTAAAGTCTATTCTACATTACCATGACATATATAATGCCACTATTTAAAGACAAATTGATAGGAAGGATTCAGAGAGTCAAAGCGCTGAGTTTCCTCACCATGACAAGCCACTTAACACAGGCCAAAACTGTAGGAGGCCACACAACCTCAGCAAGTTGATTAATACATTCCTCCATTGCTTATATCAAACAGACCCACCAAAACTAGAATTGGTCTTTAAGATGTAACCATATGTTAAACCACTTTTCTTTCCTTTCCACCAAAATTTAGTTTTGGTTTTCCAAAATGTGACCCATACGCCTGCACTAATATTACCTGTCTCAAAATCAGTGTCAGGTCCTTCAAATACTTGATTTTGAAGATGAACTGGACTGACACTTTCATAGTGCCCATACTTGCTATCATCTTTAACCCAGTCAGTTCTGTAGCAATGGACAAGTTCATTTAAATGCGGACATTGCTCCAGATTTTCATCAAGCTGAGATAAACGAGAAGAATTTGTTAAAAAAGCCCTCAAATTCTCTGGATCAAGTATTTACCATTCAGCACCAATTATTCCATGTAAGCAAATTTTAAATACTTATGATGGCAGAAAATGATAACTTTGACAGGCCTTCAGACAGACAAAATGATGTCAGTTCCATCAAACAACTGAGATCGGTACAGTGGCAATCTGTTAACTAGTCATCTCCTTCTGAAAATGAGAAGGATGAAACCAGCTAAAACTCACTGCACATGAATGGCTCACTGATGAGAAAATGAAAAGTTGATGTGGACATTCAACAATCAAAATAAATGATTTCAGCCAAATGTAGACAGTAGGGAAGCCTGAAAGACTCTAACAGATGTGAACTCCAGGCAATTCTCAAGAAAAGTGACAGGCATCCATAAACGATGAGAAAAGGACAAGATTAGCAGCCCGTTCGTCATAGGTTATAGAAGAGAGACATCTATTACAAATCTACAAAACTTTTGAAAGATAATTCCAACAAATAGCTGATTATGGTTCAGGGGCCGTGCACCACGCATGCAGGAGAAAAATTACTAAGTAGGAAATGAAAGACTGAGATTCAAGATATCCAAATAATTGAAAATTTTAATGGCATCTAGCCAGATTCAAACAGGTTGTTTTTGCATAATCAAACGAAGATTCAAGGATCAAAGCGACTAAGTGAATACTTGCATGCTTCCTCGATAGTCCAAATCATGGACATGAACTTTTACCCATTTAGATAAGCAGACCATTTTTAAGAAAGAATTTTCGTCCTGATGTCCTTCAATTCACCACATATCATCCTAGAGAAGGCTCCATTTATTCGTCAAGTGATGATAATTTTGTGGGAAACCCTTTGGTGAGAACCCTTTGCAAAAGGGTTATCAGGAAGAGCAAGCTACCAGCCAATCAAAATACTTTCGGCAATATCCAGGGACGTGACGCCTTACAATAGGACATCTTGTGATACCTTTCAATAGGATTTTGCAATAGGAGTTCTGCCAACTACATTTCGCAAGTGAATAAGAATAGTTCACAGCAGCAGAACTGGCCATTCCCATTAAAACTGCAAAGTGGCAACAAGTTTGTCTAAACCAGCAAGTCATGGGCAACATCTCTTAACCACAACCCATCTACGTGAACTACTTTTTCTCTTTTCCGGAGTTCTTTCTTAGGTATGCCATGGAAGTTGCAATGCGAACCCAAAAACTTCTGACAGCCAACACTTCAATATGCACAATGATCAAGAAACAGAAAAAAACTAACCAATGGGTCCAACTTAAGATGAGCAGAGGTGGCGCAGTTGTTAGACTGGCGGGGAATTCTTCGAAAACGATTCGCCGACTGCGAACTCTCCATTGCAGAAACAGCCCCAAACCCACTTGCCTATTTAGCCCTGGAACACAAAACCCACAATGCCGAGTCAATGCACCGCATCTTCAGCCAAGAAATCAGCGTTCTTGGAACCCAAATCTAGCCGTACAAACCACTCGCGCACGCAATGCGGGTACGAAAAGAAAAAGCACGTACGGGCAGCGTCCTGTATCGTAGATCTAGACCCCAGAGACTCACCGAAGCATTGCCAGGAAGGAAGCGAAGGAAATGGGGGTTCAAGAGAGAGATTTGAGGAGAGAAAAAAACGAACCCTTTTCGATTCTTTATGCGATTTGAATCGTTGATGTGATTTCACGGGTGGGATGGGATTGAAGAAAAGGGCATGGGGGGTGACTTTCTTTGCGGGACCAAAACTACCACACTACTACCAACCCTAACTGCACAGAGAGAGAGAGGACAGTTGCTACAGTGATGGCACTGTGCAGGAGTCAAAGTAAGTCCAAAGTCATGAAGAGAGAGAGGGGGAGGGCCATGGTTTTTTGAGGGGTCATATATGGGACAACCTCGTGGCTGTCTTTTTGGGGATAATAAAAAAAAATAAATTACTTTCCAGCTGTTTTTCTTTGGCTTCTAAGAAAAGCAAATTTCTTCTTCTTCTTCTTTTGTTATTCTCCCCTTCCTCTTTAATAACTAATTAAACTTCCCCGAACTTTTTTTCTCCTTTTCCTTTTTTTAATGCTTGCGCTGGAGTAGAGATATATACATACAGCTAATAGGTTTTAATGCCATTAAATGTGGCATGCAACTTACAAAATTAAGCCAACTAATTAATAAACAAAAATCTTGGTTAAAACAATAATGTCCCACTAAGGATAGTACTAACTCAGCAAAAGTTTCTTGAAATGGGACCTCCTGCTGTTCTAGTCAATTGCTGGAAGAAAATCATATTCTTTGTGGGGGTTTAAAGTGCTCTGAATAGTTCTCTGACTGCTAAATCTCCAACACCTAATCCTGCCATCAATGACAATTGTTGTCAAAATTTGGTTTCGAGTCCATTCCAAATGGTAGAGTATCCTTGCTGCACCGAGTAAAGAATTACTGGTGTTGGGCCAATTCAATTTCTTCTTTCTCTCCTATGATTCAATTAACCTCGTCTTGTTTAGTAGTCTTAATCGATACTAAACATGACTCAAAGTCATCCTCAGTGAAAATAAAGAGAGCAAGAAAAGCTAAGTTTATCTCTCCATGGATCAATCATAATCTAACATATATTTTGTGAGATCGATCAGATTAGAGAACCTTGATTTAAGTACTAATGAGCTTGTATGTTTCGAACTTTTTCTCATGCTACTCAAGCGATGGAATCAGTCTCATCTATTCTCATACCGGATATGGATTAGTGGGTAATGGCAACATAGATATTGTAATTAGCATCCGGTCATGACAATGACAATGTAATGGGGGTTGTTGACAATGTAAAATAATGAGTATGTTAAGTTTGCATCTAGAACATAACTAATCCAAGTTAGTTTGCATCTGGGGAATTGCTAGGTTGGTCATCCAACGATGACAATGAGAATACACCAATCCTCGCATTTTGACGTTGTCCTGAATCAACACCCCATCACCAAACCTAACGCATTTCAATTAGGATTTCCATTACATTAGGTCAAATGTGCGTGCCCGCAAATTTTTTATCGCCAAAAGATTTGAAATTTCTTATAAATACGTATTAGCATCATGCGATGAAAACTTGCCAAATAAATTCTGCACCAAGGGTTATTCTATGCGGTATCTGTTCTTGACGTATGTCTCGTGGATATTGAAAATCTGCATATAGCCAATTGGTCTTGATAACCCACCAGATTTATCTCCGCAATAGCTGAACGAGAACACAGAAAGCCAGTAATTGTACAGATATATCACCACGTCAAGCTTATTATATATCTCCCTAGTTAACAAAAAAAATTGAAAAAGAAAAGAGTTACATAATAATAAATAGCTCAAAACTCAACTAAAAAGGAAAAAACAAACAGCTAAAAGAGATCGGATATATTTGGCCCATGCAGGTCTCGAACCTGCGACCTTCGCGTTATTAGCACGACGCTCTAACCAACTGAGCTAATAGGCCTCCATGCCAGGAGAGGCCCTCACCACAGGAATATTTTATGCTGATTATCTGAAATGTTAATGGCTTATGAAATTGCATAGCACATGATGGTTGACATCGGAGCAACCAGGACCTGCGACCAGCAACTCCATTAATGAGATGGGCAACAGCCCAACAAAACCAGCCACAATTGGTTTCTTTTCCTTTCTTTAGACAGAAGCAAAAGATCTTCAATCCCAAACACTGAAGAGCTTAGAAATCACTTCTGAGGGTTCACCAAATCCTAGGCAGTTGCTGCTGCAGTAACCAGTTCGAGTTCAGTGTCTCTATTTCCAGATAGGCACCATACTATTTTCTGCAAGATCCCGAAGAAAACACCAAACCATCATGCTGGTTGGTAAGTCCAAGTTAAACTAATTGACCCTCCTTGCGAGTTGCGAAACAAGAATTGCCTGAATTAAGGAGAAGCAGCATAAAGAATGCAGCACCAGATAACTATACTAAAGCAGTGCAAGGTGAAACTCTCAAGTGTTAGAATGAGTATACTGAGCAGGACAGATCAAGAAATAACAGCTTTTACAAGGAACATAAAATTTCGAATCACAGCGATACTGTCTCTCACAAAAGCACTGTGAACACTATACATTCCATTTTATTGATCAATTTGAGCTCTCTACTCTATGACTTAACAAGCCTCAACTTTGACTATCGACGACTAGCTTTGGTTAGAACCACACAAAGTACAAGCTTGGCATGGTTAGTGAAGTTTTGGAAACCTCCAATGTGAAAAGCAGTGGCATCCATGAGACAGCTGAAAGAGCTGGCGAATCCAGAACCATCCTTGTGAAGGAGATCTCACGCCACCATCCACCATTACTAACATTGCAGTCGTAGAACAATTGCTGAAAACGGATAACCAGCAGCTAGCGGAAATAGATAGTTCTCAAGCAACAGTCAGCAAAGAGAATTTACCGATTTGCACCTTTGGTTGCAACTGGCATATTTCTTGCAGCCAGATATAGGAATAAAAAGACTCTACAGAGACGGGTAAGCAACAAAGTGATTTGAAGAACTAATAATGAGAATTAAGAATGTTCTAAAACGAATGACACTTTAAAAGGGCAAGGAAGATATCGAGTTGTTAGGATGAATAGTCAGTATTCTTGTACTGAGCCGCCAGTGTGATTTCAACTTCACAACCAAATGAAGTATGGCTATATGGGTAAAGCAATCATCTGCAACTTGCTCAATGAAGGTTAGACTAACTTTCTAAAGCATCTATTGTCAAAGAATTAGCAGTTCCCCGAAGGCTGTATAGCTAGAGTCTTCACGGTGAACTTATTGTAAGAAGATCTAGATGAGTTGGGCGAGCGAAAACCACAAAGAACTGGTGACTCCCTATAACCATACCCAATGTGGGCACCACACTTACGGCAGAGAAGTTTTGTCTTCAAGTGGTTACGACCCCAATAAACCGGAAAACATGTAACTTCATCCACCTGGGTGAATCTGCTGAGATCAACCGAAAGAAAGGTAGCAAAACCTTTCTTCAAGTCTTTATCATATTCTGAACCCACCCCAGCAGTAATCTGATTGGAAGATGCCAAGTTCAGAGGATATCCACAGGAACCACAGCTGCAAGGCAAGGGAAGAACGTGAATTTTACTCAAGAATGGACACCAAAGCACATTAACACTCAACTGGGATGCTGCCGATAGAATTATAAGTATAACAAAATACTATATATATATATATAATATATATATATGCATGTAGATATACATGAGTGACCAAATCGATGCTAATGAGTTATTGTACAGCATAAGACCATTTCGACACTCTAGCTCTAGCAACTCCTTGTCTTGGTATCTTGTCACTGCATCAGTTCTGTACTAGTCCAGAAAAGAGAAACCATGCAACTAGAGGCACGAGTTGGAAAATCTGAATGCTTTACCAGCAAAGATGATGTTAAGTATATGAGCTATGAGGAACAGTAGTTTTGACTACAGGGAAACTGAAGTTGCAGTATAAAGTAATTGTTGACGTATGCACATGTTTTATAATTGAAATGTGCAGGATTTGAAAGAAAAGGTGGTTAGAAGCACAATTTAGTCAAGAAATAGGGTCGTGCAAGAGTTATTAGATGAGAATCTAACAGAATTTGGGTGCCTAAAACAACCACCATCAAAAACAGTTAAGAAACTAGAGGGAACTAGGATTCAGTCAGGAGCCTGATTCCAAAATTGAGGATGCAAAAACTTGGACTCGTAATAGAGAATGTTGCGGCAAATGAAACTGTAGCTAGTCACTGCTAAGCTCTGTGAGGAATTGTTTTGCTTTGCCCAAACGTTGTCCTTCAACTCTGAGCCTCCACATTTTCATGGATGAATGAGATGGAGGTTAACGGATGTGTAGAACTGCAGTGATCAGTTATATGTATAACATCGCCATAAATCCCAGTAATCGTACACATGGCTAACTGAACTTACTGGAGCTCAAAAATATCTTTTTCTTCACTAAGCACGGTCTGACAAATCTATAATTTCACCAGTAAAAAAGCACTTTCTTTCCTTTTTCTTTCCCTTAAAGGAGAACAAGGAAATGGGTCAATTAGAAGCCAGTGAAAGAACAATGCATGAGCACCATTCCATATGCCTCCATTCCCCAACTCCAAAGACCCAAAAAAATAGAATCTTTTCAAAAACCAAAGACAGTCATACAAACTTGGCCTAGTAAGATCGATCAATCAGAAAAAGCTGACGCTTTTTAGCCTTAGTGAGTTAGCTTTGACTCTGTTGCATTAGACTGGATCAGATCACCACACATCTTTGAATGGGAATGGCAACAGAGAAAGGAGACAATGAAAGATCCATGTAATCCTATCACGAAGTTCTTGTCCCAAACTCGCGCGACGAATGCAGCAACCATCCAAAATCCTATCATCGTCCTCGACATTGAAGCGGCCATCGGAAGCAACATCACCACGAAATCAATCATCAAGAAAACCACGACCCAGATAATAAAGGGAACATATCAAACAGACAAACAAAGCACAGAGACCACATTCATTTCGGTATCGAAACCCAGTACCCCGGCAAAGCATCCAAGAGCCCACTAACGCACTGCAACCGCAGAGAGAGAGAGAGAGAGAGAGAGAGTACCAGTAAGGGACGTCGCTTTCCGACATGCTTCGAGACGGTGATCAGAGAAAGATGGCAGATTTCGCTGAAAAAAATTATATCTTTGGCGAAACGCGGAATGATCAGAGGCCAATCAGATGAGAAGGCCTTCGGTTTCTGGTCGGGTGTTTCGGAGCTTTTTGTCCGTTCCGCGAGTTGGACTTTGGAAGTTCTACCCGGCGGAGAGAGAAATCAACAGTGTGGAAGGAAAAGACAGACTGGACTTTTTAGTAAAGCAGTTGTTGCGTCGTTGACCTCGAGCGATCGGCACGTCTCCGCCCCCCTTCCTTCGACTTTTGCGTTTCTCTCTCTTCCACTGGTGGTCCGGTCTTGTCCTTTTCTGAGATGATTTTGGACTTGGGAGGCGTGGTTGACTTTTTAATAAAGAGGAAAAGGGGGCAAATCTATGTAAGCGGGGGCTGGTGGTCCAACCATATACCCACGATCCATTTCTGAGCAGCAACCTCGTCCGTCCATAGCCGCACGTTGGAAAAGCAGACCGCATCCGTGGATCTTGACTGCGGACCCTAAACAGATGGAGGAATACGAAGAGAAAATGTTAGGTACAGCTGCGGTACCATGTCATTTAACTTATAGTCCACTCGTTGTGCGACACGTGTCAATCTGGACCCACCCGTTTAAAAATCTCCCTTCACTCTTCGCGCTCTCTGTCTCACTCCTGATTGACAAGTTCTGCTCTCTCCGTTCCTCCCTCCCATCTCGCGACTTGTGAAGAAAAAGATGCCTCCGCCCTTCATGACTCCGCTCTACTCTCCCTTCTCCCTCCCGCTTTGCCCATCTAGTCAGTTCAGCTCAATTGATCATCGATGACAAGGAAGACCATAGGTTGCATTGCTCTACACATCTTCGAAAAGAAAAGCGCCAATACACTTCATGGCCTCACCTATTTCCCTTCAAAATCCTCTTGCTCTCTCTTTGAAAAAGAAGCAAGAGGTCGAGCCTTTTGATGCTTCGCAAGGCTTTCTCAGACCTTGCCGATCCACAATTCTGGTCACCTCTCTTCCGGTGCTCCGATTTGCACAAACATACTTTTCATTTCGTTTTGGGGTACGCGTAGAATTTAGGTTGCCGATTTAGTTTGTGAAAACTTATGTTTACTCAATTGCCTCAGCACCGCTTGAGGTTAGCTTTGATAAACCTATTAGCTCGGCACCAAGAGTGTTGGACTCGTTTTCCGGGTTGCTAGAAAACATGGGGGCTTTCTATAGTTGACATTTTTTTCGTTACTGAGAAGGGTGGATTGAGTTGGGTGGAATCTGTGAATGGCTATGTTAAGTTCTGCGGGAGGATGGCCGCCTCGATGGTGCTTAGTAATTTGCAGAGAGTTTTGCTCCGGCGGCAAACAAGGCAAAGCATCAAGTGAATCTGCGGTTTCAGTCTGATGAAGTTGACTGTAAAGTAGGACATCTTACGCCTATGAATGTTCTGATGCTGCTCTGGATGTGTTGGACCCAACACATCCAGGTCCAACACATCCAGAGTAGCATCAGCACAAACCTTACTGCATGGTCTTTTCTTAACTATAAAATCAGACGATCAAATGCAACTTAAAAGCTCTAGTCGTATATAAGTGATATATATCAGATTTTACTCACGAAATCACTCGCCCGCCTTCATCTATGGGTTGCAGGTGATACCGAATGATGATGTCTCCATGGAACTTGAATTGGAAACACTCTATAGTGATTATAAAATCCTCATGATAACGCTCTTGTGATCTATTTTGACAGTACACTCAATGCCTAAATGAATTGAGATATTCTTGAATAAAATTTGGAATTTACTGTCTTTGGTCTAGGGAGATGCAATTAGCCTACTTTTGAAATAATCATAGTTCAAAAGCAATGTCTTGACAATAATAGGAAAAGTTACAACAACAAATTATGGCTAAATAAGGCAATCACAAGCTTCTTCCCATTAGAGAAAATTACCAAAAAGGTCTAATTCGGTCCTAAACCCATTTTTTTGTTGTTAATTGAATCCTAAATATTTTACATTTATGTCAATTCAGCCTTTTCGAATAATTTTAACCAGTTGACGGTGACATGACCATCGGCCATCCTATATGGCACCACCAATCCTCACATGAATAAATTTTAATAATATTGTAATTATGTTTTTGAATGTATTTATTTATTTATTTTTCTTTGTTATCATTCTTTTTCTTTCTTTTTTCTTCCCTTCCTTCTTCCTCCAACTCAATGACTAGCAAGAGGCAGGCTGAGTGAAGTTCCTTGCCAAGCTTGGCAAGCCTCACCATGGCTAGGACAAGGTAATGACCTTACCCATGGCAGGCGAGGCTCAAGCCCTCATAGCCTGGCATGCAACCTGGTTGAGGCATGACCTCACGAAATCTAGCGAGCTTAAGCCTCACTTGAGGTTGGCAAGTGACCTCACCAGCCTTGCCTTTGGTGTCGATGACCAATTGGAGGAAGAAGGAAGGAAGGGGAAAAAGAAAGAAAGGAAAGAGTAAAGAAATTAAATAAAAAAAATTGAAAAATATTATTAAAAATTATCTAAATTAGTGCCGAAGAGCCATATAGAATGCTCGGTGTCCATGTTTGAGCTAACTAGGCAAAATTAGTCAAATAAACTGAGATTACACAAATATAAAATATTTATGACTTAATTAACAAAATAAATTCAATATTAAATTGTCATAATTATAATAGGTTGATGATTTTTTTTTGTAATTTTACCTATTCTTCAAGGTGCAAATAGATTGCAATCTCACCTCGATTTGGCAATATTAATCAACTTTCCCCAATCAAAGATGGTGCGCATACAATCAGACGTGCCCCTTCAGTGATTTAACTCTTTATGCCTTGATTTCTCTTGATAGACAAGACAATTCGACTCTTTGCAATGTAATTCTCCGACCACGGCGCAGTGTTGTCATGATCACGTGGCCATGACAAGGTGCTCGCCGTCTTTGGCCAGCCACCAAAAAGTGACCAAAACGGTGGTTAGAAGACCAAAGAGAGCTTCTAATTGATATAAGAAAGTTTTTTCTTTTTCATTTGACAGATTTGAGCTAATCATTGTTTGGTGTGCTATCAAGATGGTCAATCAAGTTATCAAAGGCGTCCTCTTGTTTGGTTTCTATCTCCCTTGATTGCGGATTTAACTTTCTTAGTACCTTTCCAATCTTAGAAAATTTTGATTCATCCATGTCTAATATAGAAATTACCTCAATCTTACTCCAACTTGCATCCTGGGGTGCAATTATGACGAGCATGCTTAACTCGAGTAATGATTATGGCTCCATCTGAAAAATCTGAACCGCTAACGGTTGCCGAATGAAAAAGGAAATTGAAAATGATATTAATAGTTCATACATTTTTGTCCAATGTACAGTATTTCTTTACACTTTTAATTTATTTTATACGATTTTTAACTATACTTAAGTGCTTAAACAAATTCCTGAACTTTGTTCAATTTTATCATTTGGTACTATTTACAAGTTTTTTATAAAAACATTATTGCTCATGTATTTTCGTTTCAATCCATTATCTAAATACAAAAAAATGGAATATTTTTATTTCTTACGATAGTCAATTTAAAAATATCGTAATTTATGATCTTTGCAATAGTAAAAATAAAACCTCATCTAGATTACTATAGGGTTGATATTCTTGTATTTTTAAATTTTTTAACTTACAAATTTAAATAATTAATTCAGAAATCACGTGAATTTATAATTTTTTTATCTAACTAAAAAAGGTAGGGGCTAAAGAAATATTATTTTAATTACAATGATCTATAGATATGTATCATTCTTCTATATGCCTATGAAAAAACGTATTCTTAAAATAACAATAATATAATTGTTCTAAATGAGGTTTTAAAAATGAGAATCTAAAATAGTAGGAATATCAACCTAATGTATCTTTAAAGATTAATATCATTTAATGAATAAGTGTTTTTATAAGAATATCTATGAATGATATTAATTAATCTATTGTAATGAGAACATAAGCAACAGCATACGATACCCTTAAATGAAAATATACATCTTAAAGATAAAAAGGCAAAAAAAAGTAATAAAGATTGCATGTTTTTTGCTAATTTAGACAATGGATTGAAATGAAAAATATATTTTAGAATACGAACAAATGTGTAATTATGAAAACGTTTGAATCGTCTTTAAGATGGCATTGAACATTTAGAAATGATAGAGGGATTAGATCAAAGAGATTGAAAGTTTAGAAACAAAAGGATTAATACAACAAAAAATTCCAAATTGATACAATTGTGATAAATTTATCTCAAATTAATTTTTCACCAAAAATGAAAATATACATCTTTGTTAAATTTTACAATAATTTGAATAATCTAGGATATACTTGAGGTTTTAAAATACATAGTTTGTGATTTTTCATAATATTAATGGAAATTAATTAAAATCATATTTGTCATAAATGTACTATCAGGAAGATCTAGGATACAAAAGATCATAATATGAATCAGATTGATTCTCTAAATGCCTTTTTGGATATTCCTAACTATTCACGAAATGTGAAAATGAGATGAAAAATCATCCGCTTCTAGAAAAAAAATTGAAGAATTTCTTGGAAATCCGATAGGATCCATTCTTTAGATGATTTTATCATACAAGATTGAGTTGCGAAAACTTCAGAATAGATATCCTATCAAAGCCCTTTTCAATAAATGCTTGAAAAAACCGATTAAAGCAAGTAATGAACGCCCTTGCCGACAATTCTTTACTCCAACATCATCTAGGGTTCTTCGAACAATGTCATAATAAAGTTCGACTATAATGACCGAATTTATTATCTTCGTACATAAGGATATTAGATTTAGGATTGTTGATAATAAAATATATTAATTTGAGGTAAATTTATCATTTGTATATTAATTTGAAGATTTTGGTACTTAAAAAAATTAATTTAAGAAAAATTTGTCGTGCATCCATTTGAAAGGTTTTTTTGATACTAACCCGAAGCTAAAAAGGATTTTTGGGAACTGTTTTGATGTTTTACCGACGTTGTTTGCGTGCGAACCGAGCCGAGGCCATTGTCCAAAGTGGATAAAAACTCAAAGAGGCGGTCCAGTCGGCCAATTAACCCGGCGATACGAAAGAAAACCCTGGAACTCATCCCCATCCGTCGCCGGACTCCGTCGTGACCTCTCCGCTCCGCCCAATCGGGTACTCCTCCTCCTCCTCTTCTTCTATGCACTCGCGCGCATCCTTAGAGTTACAGTTCGTCCCCGTCACTTTATCTCTTTGGGCACGATGTCTGCTGTTGAATTCTGATGGATTGTTATGTATCTCGGCTTCGGGCTATGCTATTAATGGGGCGTTTCTTCCATTCATCACGTTTTCTGAGTAGTCTCTCGTCGGTACGCGCGGACGTCGATGAGCCGGAATGCGCTTAATTAGGGCTCTTGTTCGAATTGCGCCTCTGTTACGTTATTGAGCTTTGTTCGTTTGAACTGCATCACTTCGCCAATACGGCAATACCTCTTAGTCTTTGCTCGCTGTCTCGAAGCAGGAGGGCGTTTCGATAAAGCGCCGAGGGAGTTTCGCGAAGTTGGGATGCCATCATGATACATCTGTTTCTTTCGAAACCTAATGCTAATGATAAAGGAGATAGTGCCTCTGCCGAGGCGGTCATCGCTCTCTTGCATCAGTTGGGAACTGTCATCTGGTCGATAATCGTGTCTTCTGGAGCTAAACCGGAGGCTCGACTGTGGCTGTGCAAAAGTGTGTCGCTGTTGACGTCGCTGTCTCCCCGTGATCAGCGAGATCTATTCAGGAACATGCTGAGATCTGAGTCAGTAAATGGGAGTTGGCATCACAAGTCTTGCAAATGGTATTCGAGAAGAGACCGCGCTTGGCAGGCTCAATCCTAGCCAAGAGAAGCCACTTGCTGGAGAAATTTTTTCAAGGTAAATGTTGATGAGCGGCTTTGGGCACCGTAGTGTGGGAAAAGAGCTGTCTTTTGTAATCCCAGGAAGAAAAGGTCACTACTTTGGCAAAGATTAAAAAAAAAGAAAAAAAGAAACAACTTGAAGCTCTCTGGCAGATAATTAATCTGGCCTTTCGCTATCGCAATTTTCTGATGAGCCAAATGCTTGTCATCTGGCATACCAGTCTGTAATTTGGCAATACATTTAGGTAGATTTTATATTTAATGGTGTTTGGTTGCATATGATTTTCACATCTATGACGGACAATGCAGGAAATCCAAGGCGTATATTAAAGTGGTTCTCTAACTTTGATGCCAGTGGTGGATCAGATCATAAAAAAGGAGCAAAGGCCTTGTCTCAGTTTGCTTTCATCAATCGTGATATTTGTTGGGAGGAACTTGAGTGGAAGGGAAAGCATGGTCAGTCACCTGCAATGGTTGCCACTAAGCCACATTACTTTCTTGATTTGGATGTTTTGAGGACAGTTGAGAACTTTGTTGAATACGTGCCTGATTTTTGGTCTTCCAGTGAGTTTGCTGAGTCGCTGAAAGATGGTGAGATTTTGTCTCTGGACACAAAATATTTTGTTGAACTTTTCATTGATTTGATGTATAAGGATGACTCGAGAGATGTATGGGAAGCTGTAGATGATTTTCTCATGGACATGTCGTTCTCCTCTCTATGTAACCACCTCCTCATTTCTCTCCAAGAGAGTGAACTCCTCATTTTTCTGAAATTGCTTAGCAAATCTCTCAGCTTCCGTGTAGAAAATATGGGACTTGGCAACTCATCATGCTGGTTAGAAATTGTCCTCTCCAAGTGCAAAGATTTTGCATCTATTGATCAGTTACTCCTGCTAAATATGGTTGTTAATCAAGGGCGCCAGCTTCTGCGCCTCATGCAAGATGAAGAGTGTCAGGAGGAAAAGGAAAAAGTGCAAGATATAGTGTTGCAGATAAACAACACCTCAAGCAGTTCTAGCAGCTTTGCTGCAATCCTGGAGGGGTGCCTTGGCATGCGAACCCTTGATGTGGTGAAACTGCTGGGACTTTACTCTTGGGTTAATCATTATGTACTTTCCAAAGAATGTCGGACCTTGGAATTGTGGGAGTCTTTGTTTATAATTAATGGGATTACTTTTAGGAAATCTGGTACATATCCAATCCTGGATCACGATGGAATAAAACAGGAAGAAAATCGATCTAAGTTGGACAGTAAATCGCCAGGTGCTATTCATTTAAAGAAGAAGGAGAAAAGGAGAAAGAAAAAGAGGAGGACTGTTGGCTTCAATGATGATGGCAGTGATGATGATGATCTTTTTGTGCGGGATGATGGGCAGGACATGCAATCTCAGACCAGAAGTTGGCTGCTTTCCACAGACGGTTTTTCCGCTCCGTGGACCATGGTGAGTGCGATAGCATATTTAATCTGGCCCTTCTTTTTCTGTATTTGTTATGTTTGCTTTCTGTTTTGCTATGCATGTTGTTGGTGTGGGCAGCCAGTTAGTTCAACCTGAAAAACCATTGGCTGTCCCAGCATCGTGAGCTGGACTCCTCATTTCAAAGAAATTGGAACAGACTTTTTTGTTAGGTTATGGTTCAAGGTTTTCTTTTAGCCCTAGAGCCAAATATGCAAAACCGTTTTTAAGAAGTAGAAGTTAGAAAATTTTGTCAGCCTCATCATTATATGATCAACAGTCCATTGCAAGGTTGCTCTGCATTTGAGATTTTGCCTTGTGAACATTTTTTTTTGGGCCACATGCCTTTTTGAACATTTACTTTTGCCAGATTGCCTTTGAACATCGACTTCATAAAGGTCATAATCAGCATTACATTGATTTTCACATGTTTGGGAGTCAATGCCCTATCAGATCCATTACTATAGTTATTCATCACTGCTCCTAAAAGCATATGCATGAAGAAACTGATGGGTGGGTAATGTTATGAGGATTTTTTTTTAGCCAGGACTTTGAACAAGATTTTGACTTGATATTGGATGAGTTGGATTTTTCTGGAGCTATCTATAATCTCTAATTTCCAAAGCATTAAAGCCAAGGCTTATCCCCAGCTATTCAGCCAGCTCGGTGTGGCCTGTTTAGATTTCAGAATGGACAAAAATGCTGATTCTATTTTTTTTTTGGACCTAGATGCTTTTTGTATATTGGAACATCTGATTGATGAATGATATGTAAGCTGCAATATTGCACTCTTTTTAAAGGATTATGCTTTTTTGGCTTAACCACTAGAAGCTGCAGGAATTTTTTACTGCAGTTGGATGAGATGGTCACTAATTGAATTGTACGTTCTGATCTGTGATGGTCTTTTAGCCAGACTTGCCAGAGCACCTTGCTAAGCACTGCTTCTCTTTGTGGATGAAGTGGGTTTTCACAAAACAAACTGATGTAGCCTAACATGTTCGCTCCAACCTTAGTGGCTCTGTCACAGGTAATTTACGTACTCTTTTGTGTGAATTAACTACCACAGAGAAAGTAGATATGCATGTTTCTTGTTGCAATTAATATTTAATCAATCCGAGTCCTTGGATAGGTTGATTAAATTTGCTAAGATGAGAAAGTAGACATTCAGGTTTCCTGTGCATGTCAAGCAGTCATACATGTGCAGGAAGGGCAATTATGAATAAAATTGGAGGAAATAACTCGAGATTGATTTGAACATGCAGGTTGCTCCAAAACTATGGTTCTATTTTCATTGAATATATGGAGCTCCTATTCTTCTGATGAACAGGTATCAGATTATACATTCCAATGATGATTTATCTTATTAATATCATGCGTCGTTATGCATATTATTAATGTTTCTTTGGTTTATGGCCCTGTGGCTGCCAGGTGCACCAGCAGGCTGTTAACAAAAGTTAATTTCTCCAAAAACCTTGTCCTGCATCCCATGGAGCCGACTAGTTTGGATTGGGGGTTTCATTTAAACACAATCGGATTGTAGCTCTTCTCAGAATGGTGCCGTCACTGAGTTTGGTCATACTTACGGAAGATAGGATGTAGTTTACACTTGCATGATTGTCCCAACAACATGCCGTTTGAAGTAGTCCATTGGAATGTATTTGGGAGGTGGACGTGGTGCCGATTTTTTTTGAGGTCCATGTTGTGTAGATTCTTGTAGCCTATGGTAAGAACAGGGTAATGATGGTAAAGGTATAGCTAGTTGAGTTGCTTGTCACTCATAATGTAGGTGCAGCTGATGATTAATGGATATGGGTCAGCGACACATTTGAGCGAGTGATTAAATGCGGTTGACTTGTCATTTCTTTGTGGAATTTCTTCCTAAACTGGCCCTTTTTCATTTGTTGCGGTTTTCTTCAGTGGATACGAAGCTGAAGTTTGACCTCCGAGCGTCCATGTGGAGTTTACCAATAGATTTTTGGATCATGACCATTAATAGCCACTGATGTCGGTACGAAGCTGTCTGGAGAAATTGCGAAGAACTGCACCGCAATGGGATCGGGTTCTTTGGATCAGGTTGAATTTAGGTCGCGTGGAATGTATGGACTGATTGCTTAAATCTGCCCAATTCGCCAATGACTTGATGTGGTCAAGAGATTCTCAAGAAGTGCTGGTGGACGAATGCAGAGCGAGCGGCCATGTGCTCCCTTCTGTCGTGCAATATTCCTAGCTTGCAGTAGTGATATTTCAGAGACCATGTTCTCGAGTTCTGTAACTTTAAACTGTTCTGATCAGTGTGAAGAGGCGAAAGAGCGTAGTTAGTGTAGAATATACACATCTTTTGTTTTAACTTGGGAACATGTAGGATATATTTATCTGTGACTCTTCTGGTTAAATTCGTCCCCTAGTTTGGTCAATTATCTGAAACTTTCGTGATATGCTACCTTGGCGACGACATTTTGCTATTGCCACTATTGCCAACGTTTTGCGTATCTGGAGGCGATTTGTCTTGACTATTACGACATAGTCTGGAATGACATGTCACCACTGTTGTCGATGCTATTTGACTAGTAATCACCATTTAGCGGTAGCATCGTAACACCATCTAACGGGAAAGTCAGGGTGCGAATAATAATCATTTTGGCCAGAAATTGATTTTGGAACGTAAATAATTTTTCTATTTCTACTTACGGATGAGTTTAAACAAAAAAAACGTTTGATAACGAAATTTTTTTTGATAATAGAAATTCGTTTGATAAAAATTTTTTTTACTTTTTTAAGTGGCGGCGATAATGGGAGGAGTGGCGCGGCGGCGACGGGCGGCGGTGGCGGTAGGCGGCGGAGGTGGGTGGGGGTGGTGGTGGTGGTGGTGAGCGGCGGACAGAAATAAAATTCCGGATGAGAAGTAAGAAAAAGAGAAATAATTTCTAATTTCTATTCCAGAAATAGAAAAGTAAAAAAATTTTGTTTTTGATTTCTGTTCTAAACCTATTTCGGAATCGAAATTTGTTAGAAATAGAAATGAAATTTTTTTTACCAAACGAATTTTTATTCCGAAATAGGTTTGGAATAAAAATCTATTCTAAAAAAATAAAATAAATTACTTATTCGCAAATTTTTCTCGATCTTCGAAGATTGATTTAGATGTTATTAATGGCTAACGCAAAATCACCTCATGAATTTTTATCATCAATATCGCTTTAAGAAAATCACAAGTTATCTTCTTGGATGAATAATATATCGGTGTGATTAACTTTATTTTCCTACTTCCGATTCTCATATTTCCAAATCAGACGCTTTTGACGAAAACGAATGGCAATAGAGGCGATGACACGCCACTGGCTCGTGGCATCTAGCTATAACAGTCTAATGGTGGCTATGGCCGCAGAGATCGATACTAGTCAGCTTATAGTTTGTCACCAAAATCAACAAATATCCAAAAATTGTTCATTTTCAGGGACGAAATTCCACCAATATACCGGAAAAATCGAGGGCAAGTTCGTCAAAAAGCAACGAGAACAATCATATAATATTTGACCAAGACGAGATCCTAGATCAACACAACCCAAGTGACGAGGTCATCATACGAGAGACAGAGAGGGACCAAGACGAGAAATACTAACGTTTGAAACCCTAATAATTTCCCCCGCTCTCTCAACAAAACGAAATCTTGTCTCTCCAATTCATTCGCCCCGTCGGAACTCTTCCCATCTCGCGCACGGACTTGATTGGAGACCTCCTCGTGACGTCCCAATTCCCCGTCGTTTGCCCGCCGCTTGCCCGCCGCGCGAGAGAATCCTCAAGCTGTCTTCTTGCTCACTCAGACACAGCCCAATGGAACATCCGGAATTCGTCCTCCTGTTTGCCTGTCAATTCGTCCGGCGGAGCTGAATTCGAGCAGCCGTCTGCGTTTTTCTTTTTCTTACTGTTGCTGATTATCGAGTTCGAGCCGTACTTGAGGAGGGATTCGAATCAGTGTAGAGCTTTTTAGCAGTTTGAGAGACTTGGTCTGGGTAGAGAGAGAGAGAGAGAGAGAGAGAGAGAGGTTTTGAATTCCTCCTGACACTGTGATCTGTAGAAGAATAAACGGCGTCCCGGATTGTTGCTAAAGGTACGAACTTTTTTACTTTACTGGAGTCGAATTCTTGGGTTTTGATTTCTTAAAGTTTCTCTTTGCGGTGTCCATTTTCTTTTTCGAGTCTTTGTCCTTATGGAACTACAGACTGGCTTCAGGCTTTAGATGTGAGGATTTTCTTGGGCAAAAAGGGTCTGCTGGGTAGTTAATGGTCTTCTATGCCATTGCTGATTGGAGTTCGAGAATGCTCGTTGGAGTTTCTATGCAAAAAGTTTCTCTTTGCGGTATCCATATTCTTTTTCGAGTTATTTGTCCTTATGGAATTACAGACTTGCTTCAGGCTTTAGATGCGAGGGTTTTCTTGGGCAAAAAGGGTCTGTTGGGCAGTTAATGGTCTTCAATGCCATTGCTGATTGGAGTTTGAGAATGCTTGTTGGAGATTCTTTCCTTATACATGAATGTGCATGAGGTTTGAATTCCGATATTGCCTAATCTTTGCCTTGAAACTCGTAACGTTGTGGACATGTCAAGAGTGTCATGTTTTTCTAGATCCATAATTGCAGTTTCAGCTTAGTTATGATTTTCCAGGGAGTTATTAATTGATTGGTGAGTTTATTGGTGAATATGTGCTTTTCTTCGTTCTGATAGCGTGCCATTTCGTACGGGAAGGAAACACATAATTGCTGTTGTAAGGGTTGCTTGCTACACATTATTGCAACATGGTTGGCACCATACGTCAAGCAATTCTTCTTAAGTACTCAGAGACTTTGCTCAAAACTATCCCTAAAATGTTCAAAAATTGAATAGATAGCAACACTAGCGTTTCTGCTGGTCTAATCTTCACTTTGTTAAGTGTTCATGATTGGGTGAGCTTTGCTCCTTGAAATGCATGTACAGTGCATTGTGGTTGTTGTCTACCGGAAGCATTAATGCAATGCTCAAAATCAGCCTTAGAGCCCGAGAATTTGATGTCATCAATAAATTCGATTTTCAAGCATGTTCTTCCATTGTTTTCATCTATCATTTACTTGTTGGTATATTGCTTAGATCCGGCTTTGAGTCTCTCTCTCACACATACCCGTCAGCTAGAACCAAAAGTAGAAACGAGAAATATAATAATTGCATCTAAAAAGGTGAGGTGGCTCCCTAGTATGCAAATCTTATCCAGTTGTTTTTATTTTTATTTTTAAAAACATCCATAATTAATAATGCACAAATTTGTCATGGGCCTTATCTTCGAAATAAGACTTGGATCTTGAGTTCGAAGTAATCTAGAGTTAATTTATTTGGTTGTCTATCCTTTAATGGGCCTTGAGTCTGCCTCCTGATCTAGTTACCCAAGCCAAAAAGGGAAACCAAAGGTAGAAATGTATCTATTATGGCATGTGGCCACCCTCATAACGCAAATTGGATGCAGCAGGTGTTACTTAGGACGGCTAAGCACAAGGCCTAATTATACAGCTCTCAATTGAAATTTCATTATAATGGTTTATCTAGGGTTCATTGATTAGGCTTGAACCTGTTTTTTCAGTCCATCTCCAAAACCCCAATTGGCTGAAGTTGAAAAAAGGAGATATACAAATAAGGAAATGTCCATATGATGCTATGTTGGCTGACAATGATGAAACTCATTGACTCGTGATGTCACGATATGAGAATGCGGAATCATTGACGACGAGCCAATATAGCAATTCAACACCTTAGAAAGAGAGCAGCTAGTAAGTTAGTTGACAACATGTTAGTTATATAGAACTATCTTACCTCCTAGTGGGTTTGTGTAGCTCAGTTATTAATTGTGTACTTGTTGTCCCTCACTAATAATCTTGTATCGGTAACAGAAAGCATCCTAAAATTGATAAGAGTCCCATTGTACTTCACACAATAATCAGATATTCTACCCTCCTTATTTATTATTTTGTATCTTTCAGTTAATGTCCACATCATTAGAAGAGCTGTGCTAGTCATGAATGACGGTTTTGTACTGTCAGTGCTATTATTCTATATTGTCATAGTACTTCCTGTTTGATAAATTCCCCAGCATTTCTCACATTCTTAGATTGCCGGAACTACGTGTACTTAATTTATCCAGTTTAAGAGTAAGTTTTTGGTAAAAGACCAAAGAGCATGTTCATATGGGACCTTAAGCTTATGCCTGTTACTGTTTCGTGCGTTTGGTCCGTACTATGGCAGTTATTTTCCATAATCTATTCCAGTACTATTTTTCATACTTTGTAATCATATGAAATTTGTTGTTTATAGTGTCCTTTGTATCTACTGATGTTGATTTATCTTTTCAAAATTCAAGATCAACTTAATATTTCATATTTGCTTTTATAATTTCAGATCAACTCAGGAATTTATTTTAAAAATTTCTGAAATCTTCAAGCATGGTTTCATATTTGGTTTTATAATTTCAGATCAACTCAGGAATTTATTTTAAAATTCTGAAATCTTCTAGCATGGCTTAATACGGCAACATTTGCACAACTGGAAGCACTTTAATTTCCCAATATTGCTTAATCGTCTCGGTTTATTTGTACATGTTTTAATTAATCAATGCATTGATTGATCTAGGCGTCTGTCCGTAGTTTATGGTTTTGCTCTGCTTCATATCACAATCTGTTTGAATTTTTGATCTCTGTATAAAATCTGTAATCTGCCAGATTTTACTAGGTCATTTAAGTAGTGCTTAAATTAGTCCTTCTTGTTGGATATTTAAATCTTATTTCCACAAAGAGAAACAAAAATGACCCATCCCTTGGTTTTCATTTCCTCCATATTTCAATGAAAGTGGTGCCCTTTAACTTTTGGTTTTCCATACCTCCCATTTGTTATCGTTTTGTTTGATGAATATGTGATCTGTGCATTAGCGAAATTATGAACTTTTTTCTTGTACATACCTCACCTTTTATGTAAATCTTTCACCTTTTAGGGAAAGTAAAAGAGAGATGTAAAGGCGACAGTTTTTAAACTCATAATTAATGTGCATATTTGGTCTGTATTTGGCGTAATCTTAGAAATCTGCTGAGGTTAATGGGGTCGATGATGAACCCTGAACTACCCATCAAGGTGATGCTTGAACAGAAACTCCACGGGCATTGCTTTGTCACTCGCTTTATGATGTCTTTTGACATTGTCTCATGTCCAAGCCTTTTCTATTATGGTTCGAAACTTCCGTCCTTTCATGTATAGGGTACTTTTGAACCTGTCCTTCGAAGATAAGTTAAAAAAAAAATGGACATTTTTACCTGAAGGAGTGCTAACGATTAAATTCAACTTTTCAGTAAGTTGATTGGCTATCTTAAGATGGAAAACTGATGAATGGTAGCTTTTCAAGAGGATTTGGACAAAGACTTTCTTTGGAGGAATTGATTTCTTTTTTCCCTTTTTTTTGGGTGGGGAATGAGGGAAGTGATGGATGCAATTATATTGTATGCCTGATGTAGCTGGTATCCCTTCCTAAAACTAGGATGACGAATGATCATGAAAAAGTTAACACAAAACATTTTTCATCTGCCTTTCAAGATTTTGCATTTGTTTCATATGATCTTGTTGTTTGAGCTTTTCGAGGAGATTGCTGAAACTCTACTATCATTGGAGCAGTTATAAGTTAACTTGCTCTATACCATTTTACCAGCCCCCGTTCCTGAATTCATATTTTTTGCTGTTATAGAAATCTGTCAGATGGTCTCTTGATGGATATCCTATATTTGCCATTTTGTGCTTTCAAAAGATAGTCAGTGTCCCTAGGCTAATAGATAGAAAATATGCACAGTTTTGTAGAAGATAGCCTATTCGTTAGGTGTCTGATTAACTGGATGTTAGAGCTTCACATACTTGCACTGCTAGAGGACTGAAATATCCAATTTTTTTTTTCCCTACAAAGGTATGGTTCCTGGATGCTTAATGTATCCGTTTGTCATGGTGAAGACTATTCTGTTTACTTATTTGATGCCAATAGTAGATGTTATATCAGGCTCACTTGAATTGATGTTTTCATGTAGCCTTTGTGCTGTCTATGGAATGGAACAATGTGTTTTGCATCTCTTTATGCCTTGATTTTTAATGAATTCCTGCTTTTTCTTAAGCTATCTGAGTAACAATATTTCTTGTTTGAAATTGCAGTCATATTTGTGGTTAGCTGCACCATGAAAGATTGATATGGATCCTGAAAGCAAGATTTTTGGAAAAGGTATTGTGTTGTTATGGGATTGAATCTTTGTTAAGAAGCATCTTGTTTGTCTGTTTATTTTTTTTTTAATACATGTCATGATCATAGGACAAAACACACTGAGCAGCACCACTTTCCATCAACAAATAAAAGTCTAGGATCCGTCTGAGTTTACTTTTGCTTTTGCTTTTTACTTTTTGCTTAATCTAGCGGTTCATACACTTTGATTTTTTTTTTTTTAAACCTGAAACAGTTGAAACTTGAGATTACAATAATATTAACAAGTAGATTCATATATAATTCGCTCATGATTTTTTCAAATTTAAGTAATATATTAAGTTTGGGTGGGAAAGCTGAAAAATGCTATTTGCTTTTGCTAGATCTTAATTAAACAAGCCCTCATTTAATTTTCTTCCTTCATCGTTTGCATCTGATGTTGATAGGATCTGAGGATGAACTTATGCCTCTTGTGTGCTTTTCTTCGCTTCGAGAGATGGACCATTATGTACTCAACACTCCGTGTGAGGGGAGAGTGTCCCCATTGATTATCCTCCATTGAGGAAAAAAACTATGAAAAATGCTATTTGCTTTTGCTAGATCTTAATTAAACAAGCCCTCATTTAATTTATTTACTTCATCATTTGCATCTGATGTTGATTGGATCTGAGGATGAACTTATGCTTCTTGTGTGCTTTTCTTTGCTTTGAGAGATGGACTAATTATGTACTCACCACTCCGTGTGAGGGGAGAGTGTCCCTATTGATTATCCTCCATTGGGGAAAAAAACTATATGGTGATCAGATGCTTTATATTAAGGGTAATAATGATTTATAAATTTGCTTTGCATGCAATTTTTACTGAAATTGGTGAAAATGTTGGTGTTGGTCTGAGTGTTATATTGACATAGGATGAGAGCAGGAAGAGGTAACTTTTAATTGCATTTTCATTCTTGTGGAATATTTTGCAGAATTAGCACAATTTTTGTTTCTTTTCTTAATTTCTGATCTACCCTTATGTATTAGTCATCCGGTCTTTTTAATTATGATGAATGTGCACATCTCCTTTTTTTGCAGGGAAGTTTCTGCTTTTTGCTTGCACTTATTTGTATTGACCGTTTGTTCACTTTGTGCATGTTGGATTTTGCTGCCCTGATCTTTCTGTTTGATCTTTTAGGATCGAGAGAATTGACTGGTGCTGTAGATCTCATAAATCACTTTAAGCTGTCGCCCCATCATGAATTTTTCTGCAAGAAGTCCCTACCATTGTCACTTTCTGACACCCACTATCTTCATAATTTGGTGGGAGATACTGAAATTCGGAAAGGAGAGGGAATGCAGTTGGATCAGCTCATTCAGAGTACATCAAATGGGAGAGATTCGCACTTCCGCATACAACCTTTTGACCTAGATTCTCTTGGAGATGCATTCCATCTGAGGGAAAGCACCCGCATTGACTTACCTGCAGTAAGATTTATGCTATTCCTGTTGTGAAGTTTTCTCTGGTTTTCCATTCTGTTCCTTTTCTGTAGCTATTTACTGCCTTTGCATGCCGTAATTGCTGGCTTGCTGATCATACATTTGCTTTGTTAGACGGAGAAGGGGATTCCGACCATTTCCGGAAAATCAAGAAGTGAATCAAAGGATAAGGAGAAAAAGCATAAAAAGCATAAAGATAGAGATAAGGAGAAAGATAGAGAGCATAAGAAGCACAAGCATCGTCATAAAGATCGGAGCAAAGACAAAGAGAAGGAAAGGAAAAAGGACAAGGTTGGGCAACATGATTCAGGAGTCGACAACTCCAAAAAACATCATGAAAAGGTGACTTTTGAATATCAAATTAGTCTCTACCTCCCTCCTGCTCTGACTTAAACCTAAAGCTGGTTATGATGGAACTGGATAATTGCCATTTTTTTATACTGATATATGCTAAGAAATTTTTTGAATGATGATTGATGTATATGTTTGTGAGCCAAAAAAAAAAATTATGTGTACTTTTGATTGGTTGAATTTTAAAATTAGAGACCTTTTTCCTTGATTTTGTCAATCATATCTTTTTTTATCAATTAAGGGCATGACAAGGCCAGAAATCAGGAGCCTGTTTGGATGGGCTTATTTTATTTGACTAGCCACCGAGAAGTCACATTTGGATTTTTAGCTGAAAATCCAAAGAGCCAGAAACAGCCATTCTTTAAAATCTTTAAAAAGAAGAGAAATAATCAGTTAATAGTATTTCAGTGGATTTTATTTTGACTGTACATTGCGTGTCAACAGAAAAGGAAGCATGATGGAGATGAAGATCTTAACGAGCACAAACACAAGAAAAGTAAGGTATTACATTCTGTGCTAAACATGGGACTATTTTCTTCTTTGTTTCTGAATCTTCAAATGCTACGGTATTTCTCTGGTTGCATGATAGTTTCCTCCGGATATTCCTTCAGTCCTTTGTCTATTTGTGCTTATCAAGCTGGCCACTGTATTGTTTGATGTTTTACAGCATAAGAGTGCAAAACTGGATGAGGTGGGAGTCATAAGAGTTGCAGGATGATGTGGTGGCATATTATAATGGTTCATGTGCTGTCTTTATGTTTTGTCAGTGAAGGCTCTGGGGATTGCTCTTACTATTTCTTAAGGTACATGTGCATACATTCTTGATGCTCCATACACCTAAAATTTATGCTTTAACTTTTATGGAACTTTGACTGGTGGGTTTTTTTACACCACAGAGCTCTTGCTTGTAGTGAGATGCATCAAAAGATTGAAATCTTGATTATTCTTTGCAGCAGTCTGCAAATCAACCATCGATTTCTGATAATGTATTTGCATTTAGTGAACGTTGAGGACTATAGTTGATGATAGTGACTCTCTGTTTAGCATTTGAACATGTATTTGCATTCAACTGTCAAACTCCTATCTGCCTACCGAATTTGATCTGAAAAGTTTAGACTGGTTCGGATAGTGATTCTCTTTTTAGCAGCTCTTGGTCCAGCTAAATCTGGTGCTACAAACATATTCAAATTTTTGGCACAATGGACAATAATACCAGTTTGGACCGAATATTTTAAGTTTTAGTTTGCTAGTATGATGCTTTTCTGATTGCTTGCTCGGTACCTAAGTTATATTTTCGACATCAAATCTCTAATGCTACTCAGATCCCCTAATGAGCATTGGTTTATCACACCGAGAGAGGTTGGGGGGTTGTGAGGGGCTACTTAAGTAACTACAGAACTTTGACAATCAGTTTTTTCTGTTCATGCAGAGTGACCGAAAATTGACCGAAGATTTGAAGGTGAATTCACCTTTGAAGAATATTCAGTTGTGAGGTATAATTGCTGAATTTGAGTTCTTTGTATTACAACTGGGGGGATTTCATATAGTTGAAACTAATTTTTTTTTTCCATCAGCTTAATGGCAGAATTGGATGTCCAGCTCTTTAACATTGTTAATTATTTCTTTAATTTGAAAGCATAGTTCTTTACTTAGTCTGAACCAGAGTTTATAGTTTTGATTCCCCAGAAAAATTGATTTTGGAGGGGACGTGTATATCGATATTCTTTTCCCCTCATCACAGTAGCAAATTAATTATGTTTAATATGCCTAATTTACTAAGAGGGTTTCAAGCGTTTAGGAATATTTCATGCAATATGATACCTCAGGGCATAATGTTCAGTGTATTGTTATGTCAACCGACAGCAATTGCCTTCCTTTAATTACTGATGGTGTTTCGAGGGGAAGAAGATGGTGCTAGTTAGTGTACATGGAAAGTGTAACAGTGCTTCCTTGTTTGGTCCGGAAGGTTTGCTTTGATCATCTATTTTGTGTCTGCAAATCATGATTTGCTTTGATCTATCGAAAGCACAATGTTCGGGAAACCTACAGCTATATGCCTTTTATCCATAAATCCTGTTAACTGCATAAAATTGTCACACCCAACTTGTGGTTACCTCTTGTTTTTGTTTTTTGAATCTTAAATGAAGCTTATCAAACGCTTGTATGTATGGATATCTTCCCGGAGTAATGAATCAGGTCCTAATTTGTTTATACATGATGACAATGTTGATGCTAGATGATCCATATAACGACAGGATCCGACTAGTTATAATTTTCAGTGTTGGGCTGAAAATCAGGTTGGGATGATATGGTCTTTCGTAGTCTCTCTCTCTTCACGTGTAACTCGTTTCCATTTACTTTCTTCCGGGGTTGAATGGTTGGTTTGGTTATCTCCTTTCTGTGAGGATTCTGGTCACGTGTTTACTCTCTTGATTACCTCCTGGACATTTGTTGTCTTTTCCGTTCTTTGCCCGACATTTGTAAATTGGCCAAATTTTGTTCACCCTCTCCCTTCGAAAGGACAAGATGCTGATCCTTATTTACTGTCGGACCAGCAAATCTCGACATTAACAAGTTTGAACATTGGAATGACTTAAATTATTTCGTTGCGGTGTCACTTTAGATGTTCCATTGAATATTTATGGCTGAAAACTCAAGAAGTGGCAAATTCTACATGCGATCTGCCGTTGTAAGCGATCTGCCGTTATCAGTTCACTGTTTTCCTCAGGAAAAGATTATCACTGGCCTTGAAAATTTTCGGACTCTGGAGTAGGTGCTCTCGGGTATGAGCTTCTTTTTCATCGTATTCTTTCAAACGATGGCAAGTAGACAAAATGCTTTGGGATTCAAGTACTTCGTTCAAACTAACAACAAGTCACCTCGAGGAGAGAAGTCGCCAACCAAAGTTAACAGTGCATTTATTTTGCTAAAAGTTTTGTTATAAAGAAAAATATATTTCATGGAAATCATTTTCAAGGAAAATACTGAGTTTTCACTTTTTGGTGATTAGAAGAAGTGATTTCTTTTTCAGTGAGAATGGGAAGTCGTTTTTCTCTAAATTAAACTCGTTTTCGGTCTATGGAAAGCGTTTTCTGTAAATCGATTAGTTTTTCATAATCAAAACACTAAATAGTTGAAAAACAATTTTATTGAAATAATTTTTCCTCAAACAAATGGGTGCTAAATAATCTGTCATCCACAAATGCTGTGTATATACAATGCATATTCGTATATTATCTAAACAAGGATTCTCATGAGTCACAGTACAATTAGCATTGTTTGAGTTGGAACCGCATTGCGTCTGACCTCTTATCGAACTCATGTTCGCATGAAACTAAATTTCAGAAGTTCATTTTCGCATCTTTCCTTCGAACATGGTTACTTGTAGTTTCTTTTTTGATTTTTTTTCCTTCTTTATGTTGATATATGAAGGAGAACTCTTTTTATGACACAAGTCTATCACGCAATGTAAGTCGACATCTTCTAGCAATTTTACATGCTGCCATTCTCCCACCGATAAAACCATTGGATTGTACCGTCGCGAGTCACCTAATTTTCAAACTGCGATTGACGGGACCACCCGTCTTGGTTTTTTGCCTCCTAGGGTTCCATATCCTCCAACAAATCTTCAAAGAAACTTCAAAACGAAGGGGTCTTTCTTGGCCACTCATTCATACTGGACCACGTCAAATCATTCCCGGAAGTCCCCATCGACAACTTTCTTTTCTCCCTCTAGTACTAGCAGGGGTCAATCATGCACTACTTAACCTTTGTCACGCTGCATATAAGCCCACGAAGAGGCTTTTTTCACTACTGAAATGCGAAAGAACCACAGAAAATGGAGGATTCAAGGAAATCCCACAAGCCACATTGTCTAGTTCTATCATTCCCAGCCCAAGGCCATATCAACCCCATGCTCCAATTCTCCAAGCGCCTAATCCACAAAGGCGCCGGAGTCACTTTTGTCACCACCAGGTCCATGACCAAGACCCTCCACGGATTGTCCTCACGCCCCTCGATTTCACTCGAGACTATCTCCGATGGCTTTGATGATGGCGGCTTCAAGGCTGCCAGCAGCCCCGAAGCCTACATCGAGCGCTTCTGGAAGGTCGGTCCAGAGACGCTGAGCGAAGTGGTCGAGAGGCTGATCTCCAGCGGCCGGCCACCGAGTTGCATCGTCTACAACTCGTTCTTGCCTTGGGCTCTTGATGTGGCCCAAAAGTATGGGCTGGTTGGGGCTGCTTTCTTTACCATGTCTTGTGGTGCAAACAATGTGTTTTACCACTGCCAAAAGGGACTGCTTGAGATCCCGGTGAGGAAGCAGGTTTTGATTCCTGGAATGCCTCCTCTTGAGCCTCAGGACATGCCAACTTATGTGTCTGATCCGAAGTCATACCCAGCTTTCCTTGGCATGCTTGTCGGTCAGTTCTCCAATCTTGACAAAGTGGACTGGGTGCTTTGCAACACAGTGTATGAGCTGGAACAAGAAGTAAGTGCCCTAAAACCTGTTCGGAACTAAACCATTTGTGAATGAAATAGCTTTATTTTAATCTTCTTCTCAGTCTTATCTAATTATTTTGAGAGGGTAAATCGGGGTCTAATCAATATACGAGGTTTCATGGAGTACACACACATAACTTTATCCGCATGTGTATTACCGTTTATCTTGCATGTGTCGAATTGAACAATTGTTTGGAGATATAATCGTTGATATTAAACATGACCTAGGACCACACGGAAAGATAAGTCGAATATATGAGTGGTAGACGACTTGGAGTAGTCTAGCTGCAATGGAAAGCGAACATGACTTGACATGCTAGTGAAGATTGAAATTTCATCAATGAACACGATGCTCAGATATTTCCCTATTATCAATCACCTAATTAGGACAAGAGTTAAGTCCCATACTCTCCCTCTTAGCTATCATCTTCTGATCCATGAGTCATCCAAATTTTATCTTTTGAGCATTTAGCAAAAATTCCATGACTTTGGTTTTACCTGGCAGCTAGCGGACTCGTTCATGAAGGTCATGCCATTTAGGACCATAGGGCCAACAGTGCCTTCCACCTATTTAGACAACAGGCTTGAACAAGACAGGGAATATGATCTCAGCATCTTCCAACCAGAGCACGAAACCACCATGAAATGGCTGAGCACAAAGCCAAAAGGGTCAGTTGTGTATGTCTCTTTTGGGAGTATAGCAGAGCTAAAGATTGACCAAATGCAAGAACTCGCAATGGGACTAAAGAGAAGCAACCGTTATTTTCTCTGGGTGGTACGGTCATTTGAAGAAGACAAACTCCCACAAGACTATGCAAAAGAGACAGCAAAAAGGGTCTAATTGTGACATGGTGTCCTCAACTAGAAGTCCTAGCACATGAAGCACTAGGGCTTTTTCTGACGCATTGCGGTTGGAACTCAACTTTGGAAGCGCTCGCTTTGGGTGCGCCGATGTTGGCGGTCCCGCAATGGACTGACCAGCCCATGAATGCCAAGTACATAATGGATGTGTGGAAGATGGGGCTGAGGCCACCTGTTGATGAAAGAGGTGTTGTGAGGAGTGAAGATATAGAGAATTGCATCAAGGAGATAATGGAAGGGGAAAGAGGGAAGGAGATGAGAGAAAATGCAGGAAAGTGGAGGAAAATAACCAAAGAAGCAGTCAGTGAAGGTGGAAGCTCTGATAGAAACATCGAGGAGTTTGTTGCTAAATTGATTGATAAGTTGTAAGAGGAACTCCTTGTGGCTGTATGGAGAAAATTCAACTAACCATTTCGTGCTTATGACAGGGTAAGGATAACAAATGATGTTGCGTAATACTGACAATATCTATAAGTCATGGTCATGAGATTCATTAGGTAACATCTTCGTACATCAATGAATCTAATCTCGAATGACACAGAATCATATATCAATTAACCTAAACCAAAACAAATAATTTTGAATGCAATACCAACCTCAAAATAATCAAAAACCACCAAGCTTCTTTTGCCCACTCTTAATTATACCAATACCTCAATCATCCCTAATCTTCTCAAAGTATTCTCTCCTACCGACGCTGTAAATGAGTTGGCCTCAAACTTGAGTATGCGGGCCAGCAGTACAGTATGCAATCTGACATTCTAACCAGGAATCATCCGCGCTATTCCAATAAAATCGTGGCTGAGGCTTATACTATCCGATGCATACCACAAATTATATCAAAGTTGTACTGATGAACCCATAGTGGGCTTCTCTGTTCAGCAGTTTATTGTCAGGCAAAACCTCTATTTTTTCTTTCCAGCATTCGAACTTCGGATCTGAAGTGATAAAGCTTATGGTATACAGATGTGTCGTCGAAGTTAATGATTGGATCATAATCTATATCTACACGCTGACAAGGTTCATCCTGGACCATTGTAACTGATAGGATCATCTGAGACATGATGATCCTCCGTGTCAGTGGGTTTGAAAATGAGGTTGAGATATGATCTCTCGTGGTGATTTGATGAACCTCTCTCTCTCCTCATCGTGGGAGCCTCCCTTTGTTTTCGATTCCTCGTACTCCACTGGGCTTGATTGCATGGTTGGTTTGTTCATCTTCTTCATGTTGAGTTGAGAGGAATCTGATCAACATGTGTCTCCTTAAATTTTTATATATTTCCTTTTTTTCCCTTTCGTCAGATACTCAATATCAACCAAATTTGTTCATCCTTTCGAGCGAACAGGAAAATGCTAATCCCAATCGGCTCTCGGAACAGCAAATATTGACAATGACGAGTTTCGACGAATGAAACACTTAATTCATCTCATTATGCAATTGTAATTTAAGAATTTTGATGCATTTGATGAATTTTACACCTGACTGCCAGAGTCAGAGTATTTACTCTTATTCCCAGCTAAAAAATAATACGTATTTCTTTTTATTCCAATGGATTTCTGAAAGAATTGGGAAGTGCAGAAAACTGCTGGTATGGCTCACTTGATTTTCCAGCGATTTGTCGGTAACATGCTCGAAACTTTATGAAAACACCAACTTTATTTTTGCTCACAAATTAATTTTGTATATTTTCACAACTTTTACTTGTCTTCGTTTAACGCTTGAAATTCACCAATTTTTATGTAAATTTACCAATCTTTATTTGAGTGACTTTCGACTTTTTTTTCTGATTAGATTATTAATTAATTTTGGCTTACCAACTCCTATTTGAGTTATTTACTAACAATTATTACCATTATACGATTAACTGATTAACTAGTTTATGCATTATTAACACTTATTTGAGTTAGTTTCTAACGTATGACCTAAAAAAAAAAGTTAGTTTCTAACGTTTATATGGTCTCCATTAAATTAACGATTTCTCTTATCTCTAAAAAAGAATAAGAATACATCTCTTCTATTTACCTAGAATACATTTATCTTTCTTAGCATCGCATTAAGTTGATCTACTATTTTGTGAAATGACCTACCTTTATTAGAACAATTGACCAACTTTTTTCTCGACTAAGTAATCCAATGATAGAATTGGTAATAAAAGAAAAAGACATAAAAATGTTAACAACTTACTCAGATGAGGATTGATATCTCAGAAGTAGTTGATAACTAATCGAAAAAAAGTAAATAAATCAATTAAATGAACTTAAGACATAATACGAAAGCTAAATGTAAATTGGTAATTAAAAGAAAAACGAATTTGATAAATAATTCAAATGAGAATTGGTAATTCAAAAATATTAAATCACTTAGTCATTGAAAAGTTGGGTAAGAAACCTTAACTAAGATCGGTTGTTCTGAAAAGATTTAGTAAACTTAAAGCATTGTTAAGAAATGCTAAATATTCGCCTCAAGGATTGGCACAATGAAGGCTTTTCAACTTAGGAATTGGAGGTTACCCATTTGAATCTCACTAATTGCATACAACTTGTTCTAGGTTAGGGCCATCTATATGAACCAAAGGACTAAAATTAACTAATTCATGGTAATTGCATGGTGTTTTATGGGCCTCTAGTAGCCGGCTCTCCACGACATGCTTCTATTTTATAGGAACAAAAAAAAAAAGCAAATCAATTAAGAGTTAGCAATCTCATCGGACAAAAGTTTATATTTCAATTAGTAATTTCATATAAGAGTTAGTATAAGTAAGTTACGTAAATAAAAGTTGGTAAGTTAGTAGAAAAATTGGTAGTTTGCAAAGCATTGGTAAGTTATCAACAAATTGCCTTAAAAAGATTCACATTTCGTTTTTCCATCAATAATTTTTTGACACCTACCAATACTTATGGAGTTTGTTTATATGGAAAGATTGCGGTCCTTATGGCACGGAATATAGTCTACCCTACCTTAAATCATTCTACTCTTGTACTTTTTTCGAAAAGGGTAAAAGAAAACGGCAGGTACTTGCTTAAGGCACGAATGATAAAATTTCTAGAATAGAAATAGATTATATTTCTATTATTAGATGAGTTTTTGAAAAAAAAAATGTTTGATAACGACACAAAATTTCTATTTATGAAATAGAAACTCGTTTGATAATAACGTAAAATTTCTCTCTTTTGAATGGCGGTGATGGGGGAGGGGGCAACGGTGGCTGGCGGCAATGGGGGAGGGGGTAGCGGTAGTAGTGGTGGGTAGTCGACGAGGGGAGATGGTGGTGGCGGCCGGCGATTGGAGGAGGGGGAAGGTGGTGGTGACAGTTTGGGGAGGGGCCGGTCATGGCCACCAACGATTGGTGACCGACGATGGGGGGAGGGAGCGGTGATGGCGAGCAGCTGGCGATGAGGGAGTGGGTGGCGGTCGGTAGTGATCGACGGCGGATTTGCGGGGGGGGGGCGATAGCAACGGTGGCGGCTGCGGTGGTGGGGGCGACGGGGGAAGGGGGTCGGCGGTGGCGGCGATCGGGGGGGTGGATGGCTAAGAGTTACAGAGAGATTTCTTCGGATGAAAAATAAAAAATAGAAAAATAATTTTTGATTTTTATTTTAGAAATACTTTATTTTTACTTGATTTGTATTTCAAATCTATTTCTAGAATAGAAATATGTTCTAGAAATAAAAAAATAAAATTATTTTAACAAACAGATTTTCTGTTTTAGAAATAAATTTTAGATAGAAAAATAGTTTTGAAACAGAAATAAAATATTTATCATGTCTGCCCTTAATCACAAGTGGCCCAAAATTTGTTGAGATGGGATCTGAAGGAACTAAAATTGACAGGGCCTCCTCTTTCAGGACCGTTGGACCATGGACGTCAATGCCAATAATGGCGAGTGGAAAAATAGCTTGGAGAGTGGACATATTGACGTGATAAGTTACAGAAAATGATTAATCCCTGTCAGAGGAATTTCATGGTTAACATTTCCTTAACAGGTTAAATCGACTTAAAATTTGACCAAAAAAAGAAGAAGAAATCGACTTATAAAATTTACGGGATATTTCATGCACATCTAAATAGTTAATTTTATGTACTCGTACCCCAAACAAGAAAAGCCTTTCTACGAGGATTTTCGCATACATCGGTAATGATCACCATTTTCATCCTTATTTGCTTCTTTTGTTCTTGGAGGCGACCGATAGCGCGCTTGGGATTCTTCGTTTGATGGCCGTCCTCAAGGGTGGGGTTATGTCTCTTTCTGCTTTTTCTCTTTTCAAAATCCAATATGTACGGTTAAGAATTATGCAATAAAATTCAACGAATCGTAAGGTTTTTCCATACTGTCATTAATGCAATTTATTGGCCTGTTTTTGCCTGATAAGCTATCTGTCGGTCAATACGCCTCACAAGAAGATAAGAAGAAGAAAATTTTCCGGGCCACGCATTGATATCGGAACGCAGCAAACCATGGCCTCACGTACCCACCAATCACTGTTGCTACACCACGTGTAAGACCATGGACACTCCACTGAATTGCAAGAGAAACACAAGAAAATGGAGGATTCAAGTAAACCACTGAAACCATATTGCTTCGTTCTATCATACCCAGCCCAAGGCCACATCGACCCCCCATACATGCTCCGATTCGCCAAGCGTCTACTCCACAAATGAGTCAAAGTCACTCTTAACAACAACCAAAAGGGACTGCTTGAGGTCGAGAGGCTAATCGCTGGTGATCCACTGCCGAGTTGCGTCGTCTACGACTCGTTTTTGCCTTGGGCTCTTGATGTGGCCCAAAAATTTGGGCTGCTTTCTACACCGGTTCTTGCTCTGTGAACAGTATGTTTTACCACTGCCAAAAGGGACTGCTTGAGGTTCCGGTGAGGAAGCAAGTTTTGCTTCCTGAAATACCTCCTCTTGAGCCGCAAGACATGCCATCTTTTGTGTGTGATATGTGGTCAAACCCACAATTTCTTTGGCATGGTTGTGAACCTGTTCTCCAATCTTGATAGCGTGAACTGGCTGCTCTGCAATGCAGTGTATGAGTTGGACAAGAATTACACAACTGTGTAGGAGCTCCTATTGCAGATTAATTGGACGCACAAGGTAACATGGACTGTATAGGACCATCTTGACATATATGCTACCGTGTAGTTTGCATACATACATCGAGTATTCAACTGACAATCATTTAAGAATATCATTGTCAATGTTTGGCACGACTTAGTTAACAAGAAAAAGAAAATGGCCAGACATCATGAAAATGAGAAGAAAATTTGAGTTGGACACAACCTCAAATTGTCCGGCTTGAAAGAGACATTACTTGAAAGGTTTGTTGTGTTGAGATTAGATTAATCGAAATGTCGAAATAAGATGGAAGGTACTTATTTGTTACCACCAATTGTGATGCCCCACTATCCTCTCCTCAATGACCTAGTTAGGACAAGGTGATGTTGCGATTCTCTCATAAAATTGATTTACATCTTCTTTTTGTTCTTCTTAGACCGTGGACTGGTTCATGAGGATCTTGCCCTTCAGGACCATAGGACCAACAGTACCCTACCTAGAGAACAAGCTTAAGCACGACAGAATATCGCTTCAGCATCTTAAGACCAGACCATGACACTACCATGAAATGGCTGAGCACAAAGCCAAAAGGGTCAGTCGTATATGTATTCTTTGGAAGCATGGCAGCGCTAAATATTGATCAAATGCAAGAGCTTGCAATGGGACTAAAGGGAAACGACTGTTATTTCGTGTAGGTGGTCAGACCATCAGAAGCAGAGAAACTCCCGCAAGGCTTTGCAAATGATACCGAGACATCCCAAAAGGGTCTAACTGTGACATGGTGTCCTTAGCTCGAAGTCCTTGCACACAAGGCGCTAGGATTTTTTGTTATGCAATGCGGTCGGGAACTCGACTTTGGAAGCACTCAGTTTGGGCGTGGTTGTGTTGGCAATACCACAATGGACCGACCAGATCACCAAAGCCAAGTACATAATAAGTGAGGAGGATGGAATTGAGTCCCCCAGTTGATGAGGTGAGAGAGAGGTGTGGTGAGGAGTGAAGAAATAGGGCATTGGATTAGGGAGGTTAAGCAGGGGACAGTGGGAAGGAAATGTGGGAAAATGCAGGGAAATGGAAGAGAATCGCTAGAGAAGCAGCTGGCGAGGGTGGGAGTTCTGATAGGAACATTGGTGTGTTTGTTGCTAAATTGGGTGCTACGACATAAAAAAGGAAGAGAAATGCTAGATGGATGGCAGAACGGTTGTGGCGGTGATTGATCCACTTTAACTTGTGAATTGATATAATAAGTGGTGCTGCACATATGAAGGTTGGGAAATTCATACCTAACTATGTGTCATGTCTTTGTGGGTCTCGCATGTTAGGAACATGACTAGAATATTTATTCAAGTAAATGCTGTACAATATCTTTCGGTTCAATACACATAGTACAACTCAAATTCTATTTAATGTGTATGAATCTATCATATTTGTTTTTGCTAAATTAATGTGGAAGAACTTGATTGTACCCAACATTTGTTGATTATACAAAAATGTTATAAATTGAGCGATTATAATTGGAGTTGACCCTTTTTAAATTGATTGAGCATAAAATCTTTCTTCTTGTTTTTTTTTTTGTCGAAAGGGGGATGGTTCTTCTGCCAAAGAGGCTAAAGTAAGTCTGGACACCATTTGCCTGCCTAAAAAAGAGGGTGGGCTGGGACTAGAAAGGATTGCATGGTGGAAAAAGGCTTGTGCAATGAGATGTCTATGGTTGAAATTTGCACAGGTGGGATCCAGTTGGGTTGCTTAATTGCATGATTAATTTAAAAGCGGGCTATTTTGGTAATAGCATAAAATCCATGGCATGTCTATAGTGTAAATATAATTTACATATGTTTTAGATAACAAATGAATGGCTTTTGACTTTTGATTTAATTAATATGGCTTGATTAAATGAAGATTGGAAGTTAGTAATAAAAAATTGTAAAATGTGAAAATTTATTTGGGTAATTATGTAATTATGGAAATATGAAATTATTTTTTATTTTTTGATTAAGGTAAATATAATTAAGGCGCAGTCTTAGAAATGAAAATTATATGAGTTACTTAATTTATTGAAGGATTAATATTCTAAGGTTTAATTCATCATATGATTTATAAAACTGCAAAATTTCTCAATTAAATGATAATGGCATGGTGTTTAGGAGGATGAAGTTTTTGTATATTGAAAAACATGAGACTATTTGATTGGCACTATTTACACGAGAAATGCCAAGAAATTATTCTATTTGCACTATAATTATATGGCAATTGTTATGTAATAATAATTTCCACGTGATGGTGATTTGAAATGATGACAAATGGATATTCGGTTCCTATCATTAATATGAAAAATGCCAAGAGATTAGTGTGATAATATTTGCATTTTGTTATTAATTGTACATGGTAATTGTTATATTATTATGATTTCAATGTCAAAGATGCCATAGAATAAATAATTTTACTTCAGCCTATTCGCTAAAGAGCAAAATATCTTGTATATGTATAAGACTTCGAAAAAAAGACAGATATTTTACCGTCCTCGTGAGTTGGTTGATGATGATGCGTTGTTAGTTGAGATGAATATGGATTAGTGACGAGTAGAGAATTGATATACACCTGTGTTACTGCGTGGCTTGCAAAGCACGATAGGTTGACCAAAAGAGAGATTAATTAAGGGGAACTAGCCGGCTCCTCCTACTTGCTGTGCGTGCAGTTTACGTTCGAAGAATAAGAACCGCTTGTTTTTTTGGTTGTCCTTTCTCTGTTCAAGCCCAGTCTCTGACAGTGTAGCTTCATTAGGTATCGAGAGGGGCTGGTGACTGGTAGTTTGAGGTTGATTGGGTTGCAGCTAACTTCGAAGGCGAAAAGCTTTTTCTATCTATTGTTCAAACTCTCTTGGAATGTTCTCATTTACCATCTTTGGCCAGTTAGGAATGGATGTGCGCCCTCTCCTACCGCTACTTCCATTAGAGCTGCTCCCATTGGTTCTTATAAAGGGTCCTGTGCAGAGTAGGTTGGCTAGATGTGGGTATGCTTGTGATGGAGAACTTGAAATTTAAGTTTTAACTTACTAACATCCGATTGTGCGAATCCATAATTACTGAATAATTATACCACTCTAGCAAAAATAGATCTAATAAATAAAGCATTGTTAATGGCGTGCCTGTAAATGTGTTTGAGCCTAGACATGAATTTAAGAGTTTTCGTGGCTGGACAAAGATATGTTTACTAGAAATCCATAAAGTAAGGGAAAATTTCAAATAATGCCCAACTGCCCTTTATTTTCTCAAATAAGGATTTTAAGTGAACTTTATCTTAAATAAGAGCATGAAATGACTATAACTATTTCGAATAAGGGCCTAATTTTGATGGCTTGCCGACCGGAAAATTATTCCGATTGAGATAAAAGTTTTTTTTAAATGGCAAAAATATAGGTAAGACAATTGGGGGTTGCCGCTCCTTTACCGGTGGGGTGATGGCGATGGTTGGCGACCCTAGTTGATTAGAGATGAGAGCTAGCAAGCCCTTGCTAGAGGGGAGAGGGCTGAATCCCACTCCCTAATTTGGGCTAGTTTGGGTGATGCTCATCGACCCTCACCCAGCTTTTGTCGCCCAAAAAAAAAAAACCTAGGCAAGGGTGGCAACCCTAACCCAGATCTGGGGGAGGGTCGTTACCCTCTCCTAGTTCTAGCGAAATCCAATAGGCCCTCATCGAGGAACCAGCGACCCCGCCGACCAGCGTTGCCACCTCACCAGTGATGGAGTGTTGGAGGGTTTTTTTTTTTTTTTTTTTTGACTTTTTTTTTTTTAATGGAAAGAAAAAAGAAAAGAAAAAAGGATAAAATTTTTTAAAAAGACAAATAATCTTGAAATCAGGCAATTCTTTGAGGCTTATGTCATGAGCCAATCATTTGGGATCATGACCGTGTGGCAACTTAAGCTATTTTGGATCAGATTATTGGTGCCTAAACCAACTTTCTTTGATTGATCGATCACTCAACTTACCAAGATTGTAGGAGAGAAAATCTAGAGAGAAAAGCACTAAAGAGATAATGGAATTTAGATTGCTAAATGATAGATACAAATGAGAGGAAATAAGGAATGCATCCTTTTTTATACTTGAGGCTCTTGAATTACAACTATTGATCGAGTTTTCATCCGGTGGATGAGATCGTGCCACCTCACCTACTAACTACCGGCATTTATGTTAAGAGAATTTTAGACCACGACACAATTACAGTATCGCCCATCCTTGAGAACGTTCCGGAAGCACTTGGAGAATCTTAGGGACGTTTTGGTTGTTTTTCCTCGATCATGAACGCTCCATTGATCGCGGAACCCTCAGATCTGTGAGACATACATATTATTTCAGACCTTATTTGAAACAAGATTTACTTCAAGCCTTTATTTAAGAAAATGAAGACACTTGAAATCCTTATTTGAAATTTTTTCTATGTTTGAAAATACATGAGCTTTCCTTTAACATATCTGTTTCTACACTCACGTGCATGATGACAATCTTCGTCCAAGACCCATGTAATGATAATATCTGAGGCATGATGATCTTCATTGGGGCTGAACTTGAAAATTAGGTGGGATAGGAATCTCTCATGGTGATTTTAAGAAGCTCTCTCTCCACCGTGTGATTTTTTTTCCCTTCTACTTTCTATTGCTTATATTACACTGGGATCGAATGGTTTGTTTAGTCATCTTCTTTTCATTGAGTTGAGACTTTGTAGATGACTCTTGGGTCGAGTTGCTTTTTCAGGATCGCTGCACCTCGCATAACTAATGCTATGAGTAGACAAGACAACAATGCTTCCTCAGGCTAAAATTGTCCAAAAAGTCGTCCTTGATGAGAGGTCATGATCAAGTGTTGAAGAAGCCATCATCGACAATGAGGTTTCATTTAGAAGGATCCTTGCGTCTCTGATGGGGAAAAAGTTTCGTTTGAGGTGAGTTGTGCTGCGATATCAAATTTGCTTTCTATATCATCAGCATTCATCTGTCTTTCAATCTTGGAAGTAGTTAAAAAGGAAATCCGTCTAGTAATGTCATTTTATTTTGTTGAATCTCTTCCGAAAACTAATATACGAGATTTCATTTCCCGCTGTATCATTTGTATTGTCTATTGACGAATCCTAATGTTGTAAATTGCATGATTAACATGATCAATAGTCCAGTTTTTGTCTGATAAGCCCCTTGTCCTTCAACAAATCCACAAGAAACTAAGGCTTTATTTGTTTCATAAAAAATTAATTATTTGGAAAACATTTTCCTAAAAAGGATCACTTAAATTGCTTATAAAAATGAACAAACGAAATTTTTTTTAACATCTACGAAAATGTTAATTAGTAAATGGTTGTCCTTGATGAATAGTTTTTCCATTGACTAATCATTTCAAAAGATATAATTAATCATTTTTATAAAAATATTTTCTAAGCATTCATTTTTCACGAAACAAACTGAGCATGAAAATAAGATATTTTTTCTAGTCCTTGCTGATATTGGACCACAAGAAACCACTGCTAGATCAAGAAGTAAGCACCAACCGGATCAATCAAGCACTTCCTAATGTTATGACAGTACATATAAGACCATAAAGAGACCCTTCACTTGAATTGCAAGGGAAACACAAGAAAATGGAGGATTCAAGCAAACCCCTGGAACCACATTGCTTAGTTCTATCATACCCAGCCCAAGGCCACATCAATCCCATGCTCCAATTCGCCTAGCGTCTACTCCACAAAGGAGTCAAAGTCACTCTTGTCACCACCAAATCCATATCCAAGACCCTGCATGGATCCTCCTCATGCACCTCAATCCCGCTCGAGGCGATCTCTGACGGCTTCGATGTGGTGGCCTTGGGACCGCGGGTAGCCCCGAAGCCTATATCGAGCGCCTCTGGAAGGTTGGCCCTGAGACCCTGAGCAAGCTGGTCCAGAGGCTGATCTCCCTTTGTCTGCCACCAGTTGCATCGTCTACGACTCGTTATTGCCTTGGGCTCTTGATGTGGCCCAAAAGTTTGGGCTTGTTGCGGCTGCTTTCTTAACCATGTCTTGTGCTGTGAACAGTGTGTTATACCACTGCCAAAAGGGACTGCTTGAGGTTCCCGTGAGGAAGCAAGTTTTGCTTCCTGGAATGCCTCCTCTCGAGCCTCAAGACATACCATCTTGTGTGTGTGTAATGTGGGGTCATACCCAACATTCTTTCGCGTAATTATGAACCAGTTCTCCAATCTTGACAGAGTGGACTGGGTGCTTTGCAATGCAGTGTATGAGCTGGAACTGCCGAACTGGTAGTAAGTACAGTTAAAACTTTTTAGAAGTAAACCAGTTGTAAATACTCTAATATTCATGTTTTGATTATTTTAGGGGGGTAGGGAGGATTGTAAATTGGGGTTTAATTGGATATATGAGGTGAGCTGGACTGTACAGGACCTTCTCCGCATACTATGGTGTATTCTGCATGTGTACTTTGAGTACTCGACTGACAATCATTTAAAGATAAGATCGTCAATGTTTGATACAATCTAGTTATCAAGAAAAAGAGAATGATTGAAGTTTTAGAAAATGAGAAGAAAGTTCGAGTTGGACACAACCTGAAATTGTCAGCCTCGAAAACGACATTAATTGAAACGAAAAATGCTAATTTGTTAAGGCAAATTGTCATGCTCCATTAACCTTTCGTCAATCAACTAGTTCGAACAAGGGTGTGTTGCCATTCTCTGTTTCAGCTGTCACCTTTATGATCCATCAATCATCCAATTTTGATCTTCATAAAATTGACTTCTTGAGACCACAGACTGGTTCATGATGATCTTGCCCTTCAGGACCATTGGACCAACAGTATCGTCCACCTACCTAGACAACAGGATTGAGCAAGTCAAAGAATATGGCCTCAACATCTTAAAACCAGACCATGACACTACCATGAAATGGCTGAGCACAAAGCCAAAAGGGTCAGTTGTGTATGTCTCCCTCGGAAGCAAGGTGGAGCTAAGGATTGACCAGGACTAAAGAGAAGCAACTGCTATTTTCTCTGGGTGGTCAGACCATCAGAAGCAGAGAAATTCCCACAAGGCTTTGCAAATGGTACCGAGACATCCCAAAAGGGTCTAATCGTCACATGGAGTCATCAGCTGGATGTCCCTTCAGACGAGGCACTAGGGCTTTTCGTGACGCATTGCGGTTGGAACTTGACTCTGGAAGCGCTCAGTATGGGTTTGGTGATGCTGGCGATCCCACAGTGGACCAACCAGATCACCAATGCCAAGTACATAACGGATAGGCCGCCGGTTGACAAGGAGAGAGGTGTGGTGAGGAGTGAAGAGATAGAGCATTGGATTAGGGAGGTAATGGAGGGGGAGAGAGGGAAGGAGACGAGGGAAAACGCAAGGAAATGGAAGGGAATCGCTAGAGAAGCATTTGGCGAGGGTGGGAGTTCTGATAGGAACATCGATGAGTTCGTTGCTAAATTGGGGGGTATGACTAGAAAAGGATGAGAAATGCTAGATGTATGGCAAAGCAATTATAGCGGTGAACGATCTACTTAAGCTTGTGAAATGATAAAATAAGTTGTGCTATGTATATGAACGTTAGGAAATTTATGCCCGATTATGCATCATGTGCAGTTCTCTTATATTAGGGAGTAATTAGAATATCTACTCAAGCAAGTGTCATACTTTGCCTTATCATTTAATGAATAGGTTTCTATTTTATACGTGTAGTACCCACAATGCACTAAGTATTCTGCAACAAATCACAATGGACAGAATTCAAAGCAATAAATAAATTACTAAAAGAAGGGTAAAAACCTTAAACAAAGCAAAAGCGATGCCTTATTATCATCCAATGCACCAGGTATTCTGCAATTGATTAGAGCCAAACAATGTATGCATGACCACCACCCGCCGCGGTGGCTCCGCTGGATAAGGCTCCCATGACCCTTGACGAAAAGGGGAGGGGTTCGAATCTCAGCGGAGCATTAGGTGACTTACCTGGTGACGTGTGTGGTGGCAAGAAGACGCGTGTCGCCCAGGGGTTTCCACCGCATTGCCGGCCGTGCGGGGTTCCTGGGTCACCAAAAAAAAAAAAAAAAACAATGTATGCATGACCTAAATATGATTTTTTAATGCAATGTCAATTAACTATTTTGGGGTTTTTTTGTTTAAAATAAACGCGAATTAATCTAAATTCTGTCTTTGTATGGATTCTAATCTAACATGCATTGATGAAGGTAGGTCTCTTTGGACTCTTCCGATCTTAGGTAATTCCTCATTCATTCGGAGGAAGATTCTGAAGCTTAGACATGATGTCAGGCCTTGTATCAAGCATGTCCCCTTGGCTCTCTGCTCAACCATTTCGCTAGTAGAATTATCCATGATTCTGCTCTGCATTCTGAGTCGAATGTAGCTGATGTTACATGTGATTCACGCTGGTTTTATCCTCCTGCAATAACAAAGTCTTTAGTGCAATTTCCAGCTGGCATTTGTTGACGTTTTTGCAGCCGAACTCTTCTGGGATAGGAGAGGGGGCAGTCAATTTCAACGTGGGACCCCCCGACCTACACGTGTCCACCAGTGAATGGTTTTTCACATGGCCGACGTGGAGTATTTCACCTATCCAATATTTTCTCGTCTTTAATAGCGTCTTCCGGAAGTTGACCACTACCACATGTTTTACGTGGCGAGAACTGCATTGAGTGTACACTTGTTTGGTTTAATCGATGCATTTTAAAGCATTTTCTCTACCCACGATGTTCGCTAATGATCAATTTTATTAATTTGACTTGATCGAGGTCTCTCGATTAGATATTGACTTTGAGCTCCGGACTTTGTTGCCGCTTTCAGGTCAATCATTAAGGGTTTAACCTTTGGAAAAATACCATAAAAAATCCAAAATTATGTATATTGTGATATGAATACCCAAAACGTTTTAATGTCACCAAAAAACCTAAATTTATACTTGTGCAATATATACACCCTTTATTCTAGTTATATCTGAAATATATTTTCCATAATAGTATAAATACAAGATAAGGTATTTGTGTCGCAATAAACAAGTTTAAGATTTTTGGTGACATAAAAAAAAGTATAGGATATTTATGTCATAGAACATAATTTAATATTTTTTGCGGTGTTAACTCTTTTAGTAATCATGCATAAGAAGCTGTGAAATTGTGTCATGTTAATCAAAATTGAGTTGATTAACACCTGCAGTCCTCAAAATACAAATAAATTGGTGTATCTGGTCAACTATCGCCTTCACCAGCACATGCCAAAGGAAGCATCCCTATCCATCATTCCTATTTGTCAGAGAGAATCTCTTCTGGTGGTGACGTAGTTAACGCAAATGGACCTTCTCTCTTGCACGTTCAGTCCTCTTAACTTCATCGGTTTCTTCGGGAAAGATTTAGCATCCTTACAGTGATCAATCGGCCAGTTCTTGCCTGACATATTAAAAGATGGAACTTGTCGGAGCAAGTCATTGACATTGGAACGTATCAAACGATTGGCAGAACTAGAAGTACCCACCAAGGCACCAACCACTTTTTTCCCATATACTAATAAGGTTCAACGAAGCACGTTGTGACATATACATATGAGACCATAAAGAGACGCTTCTCTTGAATTTGCAAGAGAAACACGAGAGGATGGAGAATTCGAGGGAGCCCCTGCAGCCACATTGCCTGGTTCTATCATATCCAAGCCAAGGCCACATCAACCCCATGCTCCAATTCTCCAAGCGTCTGCTCCACAAAGGAGTCAAAGTCACTCTTGTCACCACTAGATCCATGTCCAAGACCCTGCATGGTTCCTCCTCGTGCACCGCAGTTGCACTCGAGACGATCTCGGATGGCTTTGACGATGGTGGCATCGGGGCTGCAGGTAGCCCCGAAGCCTACATCGAGCGCTTCTGGAAGGTCGGCCCTGATACCCTCGGCAAGCTGGTCAAGAGGCTAATCTCTGGCGGTCCACCACCAACTTGCATCGTCTATGACTCGTTCTTGCCTTGGGCTCTTGATGTGGCCAGAAATTTTGATCTTGTAGGGGCTGCTTTCTTCACCATGTCTTGTGCTGTGAACAGCGTGTTTTACCACTGCCAAAAGGGATGGCTTGAAGTTCCTGTTAAGAAGCAGGTTTTACTTCCTGGAGTACCTCCTCTTGAGCCTCAAGATATGCCATCTCTTGTGTGTGATGTGGGGACATATCCAGCTTTCACTGGCATGCTTGTGAACCAGTTCTCCAATCTTGACAAAGTGGACTGGGTGCTTTGCAATACAGTGTATGAACTGGATCCAGAAGTAAGTACTGTAGAACCCTTGTAACTGAACATTTCTGAGTACACTAATACTCTTGTATCGATTACTTCTTCGTTTTTTTTTTCTTTTGAGAGGAGCTGGGGGATGGTGGAGGGGTTGTGAATTGGGTTATAATTGGATGTGCAAGGGTACTGACTATATATAACTCTTTTGGGATCTACTATACCGTATATGATTCGATTGCCAAGTGCTCATCAAACTATTTGACTTGGCAGGCTGTTATATTAAGGTTAGGTTACTCGAAACGTCATAATGAAGTGAAAGATGCTATCCTAATTATCACAAATATGTGATGCTCATTTATCTTCCAATCTTCAATCAGTTCCATAGAACAGGACTGTATCCCCAATTCTCTCTTTCAGCTGTCATGTCGCCTTTTTGATCCATGGGTCGTCCAAATTTATCTATCAAGCAATTAACAAGAAGTACAGTAGAACTTTTGGAGCTGAATCATTTGCGATTACACTAATATTCGTCTCAATTACTTCTTCTTCGTTTTTTTTTGGGGGGGGGGTGGGTTGTGAATTGCGTTTTAATTGGATGTACAAGGATACTGATTATATACAACTCTTTTGGGATCTACTATACCCTATATCATTAGTACATCAAGTACACATTAAATTGTTTGACGATGAGAACGCCATTGCCGACGCTACAAAGACATGACTTGGCAAGTTGTTATATCAAAGTTGGGTTACTCGAAACGTCAAAATGAAATGAAAGATGCTAATTTATTGATCAAAAACATGTGATGTTCAATTATCTTCCAATCTTCAATCAATCACATAAATTGAGATTGTACCCCCATTTCTCTCTTTCAATTGTCATGTCGCCTTTTTGATCCATGAGTTGTCCAACTTGACCTATCAAGCATTTAACGAGAAGTTCTTTGTAGGTTGCGGATTGGTTCATGAAGATCTTGCCATTCAGGACCGTAGGACCAACAATACCATCAACCTATTTAGACAACAGGCTTGAACAAGACAATGAATATGGCTTCAGCATCTTCCAACCAGAGCACGACACCACCATGAGATGGCTCAGCACAAAGCCAAAAGGGTCAGTTGTCTATGTCTCCTTTGGGAGCATGGCCGAGCTCAAGATTGACCAAATGCACGAGCTAGCAATGGGACTAAAGAGAAGCAACTACTATTTCCTCTGGGTGGTCAGATCATCAGAAGCAGAGAAACTCCCACAAGGCTTTGCAAATGGTACTGAGACATCCCAAAAGGATCTAATTGTGACGTGGTGTCCTCAGCTCGAAGTCCTTGCACACGACGCCCTAGGCCTTTTCGTGACACACTGTGGTTGGAACTCGACTTTGGAAGCGGTCAGTTTGGGCGTGCCGATGCTGGCGATCCCACAGTGGACCGACCAGGCCACGAACGCTAAGTACATCATGGATGTGTGGAAGATGGGGCTGAGGCCACTAGTTGATGAAGAGAGAGGTGTTGTGACGAGTGAAGAGATAGAGAATTGCATTAGGAAGGTAATGGAAAGGGAAACAAGGAAGAAAATTAGGGAAAATGCAAGAAAGTGGAGGAAAATCACCAAAGAAGCAGTTGGTGAGGGTGGGAGTTCCGATAGGAACATTGAGGAGTTTGTTGCTAAATTGGTTGCCAAGCCTTGAAAAAGGAAAAGAGAAATGCTGGATATATGATTAACGATTATAGCAGTAATCGATCTACTTATGCTAATGAAAGGATAGGTATAATAATAAGTGTGGCGCACATATTCGTTGGGAAAGTATATACTGGACTATGTATAATGTGAGTGTCATTTGTTAGGAACGTGAATTTTAGACTTTGTCGAATCATTTTCTTAATAGATCTCAATTCTGTACTTGTAATGCTGCTTAAGTTTTAAATGATATGTGTGATATCTGTTGAATTTTATCTCCCTTAATTTGTTGTTGAAGAATTTCATCAGTTGTATAAATAAAAAATTGATTGCTAAAAAAAAATTAAGAAAAACAATGAAATCACAAAAAGAATGCTATGAGTTAGGAGATTAAAGTTTGACTGAGTACAAGTATTAGGGTTCACTTTATAGCTCTTGAACTCATGAACAACCTACTAAAAATGCCAGTCAATTTCGACGAAGTTTCTTCGTCAAATCTTCGCCGGAAGTTGCTGCCTCTTCTCTCTCTCTCTCTCTCTCTCTTAATGATGATGATTAGGCGGACCAGTCCAACAGGTTTCCTATTTCTCTTCACAGGAAAGTATTCAGTGCTTACAATGCACCACATCAAACGAGCATGCATTTTTTGGGAGAATTGTAAAAAGTCTAAACTTTATTGGAGTTGTGCCAATTCAGTCCTAAACCTTTTTTTTTGACCGATTCAGTCCTAAACCTTTTGTGATTGTGCCAATTGAGTCCATCCGGCCAAATTTGGCCGGCCGGAGCTGACGTGGACGCCGGCCGGCGCCGGCGACAATTTTTTAATAATTTTTATTATTTTCCGAATTTTTTTATTTTTCCGAATTTTTTATTGTTTTTTTTTAATTTTTCTGTTTTTTCTTTCTTTTTTTTTCTCCCCCTCCCCTCCCCCACCACCGGCGGCAGTGGCCGGCCAGCTCCGACGAGGCTGCTGGCCACTGCACAAGGGCCGCGAAGCCCTCGCCGGCGGCCGGCGAGGGTCGCGCCCCCGTCGACCGGCCACCCTCGCCGGCGGCCTCGCCCGGCACCGGGCGAGGCTGGGGGGCGCGGCGAGGCGGCCTCGCCCCGCGGCCGAGCCATGGCGCGGCGGCGGCGCCTAGATCTGGGCGAAGCCGCCTCGCCGCCGCCGGCCTCGCCCGGATCCGGGCGGCGGGCCGCGACCTCGCCGGTGGCCCCAGTGCAGGCGAGGGCCGCGGCCCTCGCGCGGTGGCCGCGGCCTCGTCGGCGGCGGCCGCCGCCACGCCGCGGGGGGAGGGGAGGGGAGGGGAGAAAAAGAAAAGAAAAGAAAAGAAACAGAAAAATTAAAAAAACAATAAAAAATTCGGAAAAAATAATAAAAAAAAAATCAAAAAAATAATTTAAAAATAATAAAAAAATAAAAAATTATTAAAAAATTATTAAAAAATTGTCGCCGGCGCCGGCCGCGTCCACGTCGGCTCCGGCCGGCCAATTTTGGCCGGATGGACTCAATTGGCACAATCGTAAAAGGTTTAGGACTGAATCGGTCAAAAAAAAAGGTTTAGGACCGAATTGGCACAACCCCAATAGGTTTAGGACTTTTTTGGCAATTCTCCCTGCATTTTTTTGTTGAAGTCCAATCACAAAATGCGTTGTGATCTAGCTAAAACTCTTGACATTCAAATGTTGGCATTAATAAGGGTTTAATGTTTTAATTTACCACTAGTATATATGATTGTGACGGAGAATTTTCCACATTAAATCTCTCATTTTATTAAGATTTGCAATTGCAAATCTATAATTGTCGATTAGTTTACTCGTTCAGCTAAAGTAGATATAATGAATAAGGCATTGTTAAGGACAATGTAATTTCCTTTTGCTCTCTAGTAGGAAATCATGGCCCTCAGTTCTAGGGGTGAGCACGGGTTCGGGTAGAGGCAGGGAACCGGGAGAACCGAACCGGAGGGTCCGGTTCGGTTCCCGGTTTTAGGGAGACCGGTTCCGGTTCCCGGTTCCCCATTTTCCGGAATCGGCGGTTCCGGTTCGGGTTCCCGGTTCCTCGTAGAACCGGAACCGGAACCGAGAACTGGAACCGGAACCGGTTACTCCAGCCACCTCCCTCCTTAGTCCTTCCCAAAAAATCCCCAATTCTAACCCTAATTTTTCCCCCCATTTCTAATTTTCAGGTCTCTCTTCCCTCTCTCCCCAGTCCCCATGCCTGACTTCTTCCTACTGCCTTGAGCCCTCGACCGTCGCCCGCTGCTCGTGGCCGCTCGTCGCCCGCGGCTCTGCTCGCCCACGGCTCTGCTCGCCGCTCGCCCGCGGCTCTGCTCGCCCGCCGCTCTGCTTGCCCGCGGCTCTGGTCGCCGCTCGCCCGCGGCTCTGCTCGCCCACCGCTCTGCTCGCCCGCCGCTCTGCTCGCCGCTCGCCCACGGCTCTACTCGCCCGCAGCTCTACTCGTCTGCTCGCCGCTCGCCCGCCGCTCTGCTCGCCCGCGGCTCTACTCGTCTGCTCGCCGCTCGCCCGCGGCTCTGCTCGACTCCGACGAGGTTACAGTCCGAGTCGTGGCAAGTAAGGTTGCGAGAAGCAGCACGGCGAGGCGCGACTCCATACCAATCGCTATGCTCTTTTGGCCCTGCAAAGTGGGACGTGCAGGTGCAGGGGGAAGCGAGAGATATTTCATCGGAGCCTTGAGGACTGATCTGCTGCATTGTTCAGTGCCCCGCTGCCTGATGTTCCTGCTTGGATCACCGTCCACCCGATTGGGGACCAGACCGGACCAGACCTCATTTTCTGGGACACCACGTCGCGGGCCACAGATATTTAAATCTGTACTTATAGTGGTCTTGCATCTGTCAGTTTCCTTTACTAAAATTATGAATGAAGTTGTCGGTTTGATGTTTTTGAATTTTCCTCTAGGTAGCAGAGTTCAATGTACAAGCAGCTCAGCAAGGAATGGTGTACATTGATGAAGTTGACAAGATAACTAAATGGGTTTCTGGGATCTTTCATGACTATTCCTTTTAATTCTACTTTGCAAGCCATCTGTCTTTACTGTATTGTTTGATTGCAGGCTGAAAGTTTAAATATCAGCAGAGATGTTTCTGGTGAGGGGGGTTCAACAGGCTTTGCTTAAGATGCTGGAAGGAACAGTAAGTCACATGATGCTTTCTTGTAGAATATAGTGACTTGTAATTACGTTGCCGAACATTCTCTTCCCCTTCATGCTTTTTTTTTAAACAATGTCTGCAAATTCAGCTAAAGTAGATGGATATGAGGTGAAAGTAAATAAGATTGCTAATTGTTGATACCCTAAATATCGTTTGGGCTTTTGAGTATAAATCCAACTTATTGATTGCAATAAAACACTATGCCAAAGCTGGATGTAAAAGTTTTTCCTCTTATCTTCTGGCTGGTGCTTTTGATTTATTAAAGCATACTTTGGTTTACATTCGCATTATTTTGCGACAAAAACCAAAAATTTAAAGAATCTTTACAATTGTCAAAAATATAGTAGTAGTTGAAAGAAATCATGGAAATCCATTCTATTCCTCAGTTCTATCTTATACGGATGCTTCATAGTCTTGCATGGTGTTTGTTGCACGGGACATGATGATCTTAAAGACTCGCATTTAGGTTTAGGGTTACAGAATTTAAACTTAGAGACTCAGGTTGCTTTTAGATAGTAATTTAAGAGATTATCTTTACTGGTCTAATAATTTCCAATCAAGTTTGGTGTAGGATTTCTTTAGGATTTTTAGTATATTGATGTTACTTATTATGTCATTTTGTAAAACAATTTATGAGACTTTTCTCTGAATTTGCATTTGTGAGTGTGTTTGCGCATGTGTGCACGGGTGAGTTTTACTTAGGCTTATCTATCTTTTTTATGTCGTATCGGTTTATTTATGGAATCATGTGATAGTTGTGATGGTCGGAGGATTAATTATAGTTAAAACTAAAGATGAAAATTGAGAAATCAAGTATAGAAATACGGTTCGCACTTTATATTTCCCTTTAGGTGAAATTCCATGAGCTACGGGAGTTTGAATATTGATTTCTTACAAATTCCAGTATATTTGTAACTCAGCAAAATAATATAGATTGTGCAAAAACTTTTTTTTATCACTATGAGGCTTACAAGGCCGGATAAAGATATGTTAACTAGAAACCCATAAGTTATGATGTATTTATAGTTGGTAATAACGACACGACCCTTCCTTTAGTATTTCATTATTTTACTCCTATGTACATGTTGACAATGCTCATCCTAGACCCACAGGATGATAAGATCTGAGACATGATGATCCTCAATGGGGTCGAGCTTGAAAATTATGTAGGGATATGATCTCTCATGGCAATTCAAAGAAGCTCTCTCTCTCTCTCCACAACGTGTAACTCATTTCATTCTATTTTTCTTTGAGAAAATAATACAAATAATTCCTGAATTTTGCTCGAATATATAATATGATCCTTAAATTTTTAATTTATTTAATATAATCTCTAAACTTTAACTCAGTATATAATGTCATTCCCGAACTATTACATTGTTCAATGTGATTACCGGACTTTTAAGACATGTTTAATTTAGTTCCAATGGAATGACAATATTAAATAGTTTGATATAGTTTAAAACCACGTTGAACAAATTAAAAGTTCACAAATCATATTGCATATTGGGATAAAGTTTATGAACCAAATTGAATAAATTAAAACTTAATAAATCATATTATACATTGAACTAAAATTCATGAATCATTTATGTCATTATCTCTTTTTCGTTTGCTTGTAATCCACTATGGTTGAATGGTTGGTTTAGTCATCTTCTAATGGTTGAGTGGAAAGGATTTGGATCGCATGTTTAGCCCCATTATCCCATTGTCGAGCTTTTGTTTGCTCTTTCGTTTCATCTCTCTCCACAACGTCCACATTCTTCAACAATTTTCACAAGAAATTAAAAAAGATGGAACTTTTCCTGGCCACACATTGAAATGGGAACGCAGCAAAACCTTTTGCCCAGAACTAAAGTACCGACCGACAGCTTTTTCTCTAGTGCTGATAAGGGCCAGTCAAGCCACTGCATAAAGTTTGGGACATTAAATATATGGCCATAAGGGGACGGTTCACATGAATTGCAAGAGAAACACCAGAGGATGGAGGAATCAAGTATGCCCCTGAAGCCACATTGCTTGGTTCTATCATACCCAACCCAAGGCCACATCAACCCCATGCTCCAATTCTCCAAGCGTCTACTCCACAGAGGAGTCAAAGTCACTCTTGTCACCACCAAATCCATGTCCCAGAACCTGCATGGATCCTCCTCATGTGCGTCGATCCCGCTTGAGGTGATCTCCGATGGCTTTGACAACGGCGGCATTGGGGCTGCCGATAGCCCCGAAGCCTACCTCGAGCGCTTCTGGAAGGTCGGACCTGAGACCCTGAGCGAGCTCGTCGAGAGGCTAATCTCCGGTGGCAGCCCACCACCGGCTTGCATCATCTACGACTCTTTCTTGCCTTGGGCTCTTGATGTGGCCCGAAAATTCGGGCTTGTTGGGGCCGCTTTCTTTACCATGTCTTGTGCTGTGAACAGTGTGTTTTACCACTGCCAAAAGGGATGGCTTGAAGTTCCTGTTAAGAAGCAGGTTTTGCTTCCTGGAATGCCTCCTCTTGAGCCTCAAGACATGCCATCTTTGGTGTGTGATGTGGGGACATATCCAGCTTTCACCGGCATGCTTGTGAACCAGTTCTCCAATCTGGACAAAGTGGATTGGGTGCTTTGCAATACTGTTTATGAACTTGAACAAGAAGTAAGTACTGACTGTATATAACCTTTTGTGGCATTTGCTGTATCGTATGTCATGCATATGTCAAGTATTCATTAAATTATTTGATGATAGGATTGTCGATGTCAGACACCACAACGACATAACTTGGTAGGTTCTTATATTAATTAAAGTCATGTTGCTCAAATGTCAAAATCAAATGAAAGATACTAGTGTATCAATCGGAAACATGTGATGCTAAGTTATGCTCCAATCTCCAATCAATTAAATAAAAATGAGGCTGTATCCTCATTTCTCTCTTTCGGCTGCCATGTCACCTTCTTGATCAAGGATTCACCAACTAGATATTTCAAGCATTCAACGAGAACAACTTCTTCTTTGTAGGTTGCGGACTGGTTCATGAAGATCTTGCCATTCAGGACGATAGGACCAACTGTACCATCAACCTATTTAGACAACAGGCTTGAAAATGACAAAGAATATGGCTTCAGCATCTTCCAACCAGAGCACGACACCACCATGAGATGGCTCAGCACAAAGCCAAAAGGGTCCGTTGTGTATGTCTCCTTTGGGAGCATGGCGGAGCTAAAGACTGACCAAATGCACGAGCTGGCAATGGGACTAAAGAGAAGCAACTGCTATTTCCTCTGGGTGGTCAGATCATCAGAAGTAGAGAAACTCCCCCAAGGCTTTGCAAATGGTACTAAGACGTCCCAAAAGGGTCTAATAGTGACATGGTGTCCTCAGCTTGAAGTCCTTGAGCACGAGGCATTAGGGCTTTTTGTGACGCACTGCGGTTGGAACTCGACTCTGGAAGCGCTTAGTTTGAGCACACCGATGCTGGCGATCCCACAGTGGACCGACCAGGCCACAAACGCCAAGTACATCATGGATGTGTGGAAGATGGGGCTGAGGCCACCTATTGATGAGAAGAGAGGCGTTGTGACTAGTGAAGAGTTAGAGCAGTGCATTAAAGAGGTAATGGAAGGGGAAACGGGGAAGAAAATGAGGGAAAATGCAGGAAAGTGGAAGAAAATCACCAAAGAAGCAGTTGGCGAGGGTGGGAGTTCCGATAGGAACATTGAGGAGTTCGTTGCTAAATTGGATGCCAAGACTTAAAACGAGAGGGAAAAGAGAAATGCTCGATATACCAGAAAGGATCGTGGCAGTAATTGATCTACTCGATATTATATTTTGTAGCGTCATTTTCTAAACAAAACTCGACTATGTAGTTGTAATACTGCTTAAATTGTTCAAGATATACATCAATCTGTCGAATTTGGTACCTGCTAATTTCTTGTGGGAGAACTTCATTAGCCGCACCAAGGAAAACAAATTTGGAAAAAGTATGAAATCACACAAAAAAAAAATGTAAAAATGACTTGATGAGCAGAACCGGATGCACTTTACAATTTAGGACGAAATCATTATTTGAGAGTGTTGTCCATTCTACCAGCGATTCATCTCACGTGCATTTGATTTGATGTCCATGGTTTTTCTTTTTCTTGAAAAGTTATTTCAGCTAATGTAATCAAACAGATGGTTGGTGAATAATTAATTAGGGGGAAAAGTACGACATTTTATCAAATACAAGTAACTATTATATTTCAGGTCACGATGGCATTCTCTCATAATTAAAATTTAAAATTTTGTTATTTAATCTAAACCCAATCCTAAAAAGTTGGGGAAGTTGTTCAATTAACCTTAAACCTATTATATGAATGCCAATTCAATCCTAAAATTTTCAATTCTGTCAATTTAATATTAAATCTTCACGCAAAATTTTAATGTAGTCATTTTTGTTAATATTTACCAGGAACCGCTGATGTCGTGATATGTCACTTAAAATTGCCAGCGATGATTGAATCACCACGTCAGCGATTTACGATTAATATTGACAAAAAAAAGTAGTACTAAATTGACATATGTATAATAAATTGAAAATCGATGCCCTAATTTTCCTTTAAAAGTGATCAATTGACACGGTTCCTATTTCCTTAGTCATGAAGGGGACAGCCCTTGACCAGAAAACACAGAGGTGGAGTAATTTTGGCCAAACATCACCTTCACCAGTACGTGCCAAGATAACCATAATTATCCATCCAGTCCCTCTTTTGAAGAAAGATCTTTTCCGGTGGGACATCGATACTATAATTGGACCCTTCTATAGCATGTTCGGTCATCTATAGCTTCTCCACGAATCTCCTCAACAACAATTAAACATTCTATTGAATACTTTCCAAACACTTGTTAAATATATTTATTTAAAATGATTGTATTTTTACTAGCGCTACCGAAACATATTGCATTGGAATTTATAAACTTATCTTGCTTGACAACTGAGAATATGGCGCGCGTCAAAAAAAAATCTATAATGATATCACCTCGTGCTTGTATTGATGGTCTAGTTTAGAAATCTTGCAGTTGAAGAAATTAAGTAAAATTCGATAGGATTAATCGAAAGGATCATCTCCTTTATTATGGAATGCTAACCCATTATTTCATCTTCATTCTTGGGAAATTTGATGTTATACCTATCCAAAACGCTGATAAGGTGGTAGACTACATGGCCAAGCTCTGGCCAATGAAGACGGTCGGCCCAGCAATTCCATCGATCTACTTGGACAAGAGACTGCAAGATGACAAGGACTACGGCATCAACCTCTTCAGGCCTGACACGAAGATTTGCCTGAACTGGCTCAATGACAAGCCCTTCGGTCATCTACGTATCGTTCGGGAGCATGGCTGAGCTAGAGACTTCCCAAATGGAGGAGCTCGCATGGGGCTTGAAGAACTCCAACAAACACTTCTTGTGGGTGGTCCGGGAGTCGGAGACGGCGAAGCTCCACCCCCCCACGTTTGCGGAGCAGACCTGCTCCGGGGCTCGTTGTGCCGTGGGGCCCGCAGCTGATGATCTTGGCCCACAGGTCGACCAGGTGCTTCGTGATGCTCAGCGGATGGAACTCGATCCTCAAGGCCTTGAGCCTGGGGGTGCCCATGGTGGCAATGCCGCAATGGACGGACTAGGGCACGAGTGAGAAGTTCGAGGAGGACGATTGAGGAGTGGGGGTTAGGGCTTCCAAGGATGAAGACGGGATCATCACGAGAGGAGAGATAGGGAGATGCATATGCGAAGTGATGGAGGGAGAAAGGGGGAAAGAGATCAAGAGAAACGCAGAGAAATGGAGGAAGTTGGCCAAAGAAACAGTTGACAAAGGCGGGAGTTCGGACAGGAACATCGATGATTTTGCCCGTAAATTGGTTAGCCTGAACTAAGGTTCGTCTTATGTTAGACTTGACTTGTTCTCGGAAGGCCATGTTATGATGATATTCGAAATCTTGGAATGATCTGATTTCTGAATTCTAAGAGAAAACGATGATGCGTGAATCTGACAGCAGATGTCAGCTGCTCAAACTTAACATCGTTCGAGACTTGCACTCGATCTAGACCAGTAATGTAAACCTCCAGAGCAATTTAAGACAACAAACTAGTAGAATAGAAGACAAGATTGATTCAACAATGCCTGCTGATGTTATAGGAATGAAGATAGAAAGAGTGTAAAGCGAATAACTAGGTCGCTGATGAACACACCGATCCAGCCAAACCTTTTTGTCAAAAATAAAAGAAACTACCAGTGCTCCAAAATAGGAAAGACAGGCAAGCAACATACTGCGAACTTCCAAAGTACAGATAACGAAAGCTTCGTTTCAGTGCACAGAAGCAAGATAATCACTATTGTCTTTTACTACTGATGCATATCCATCCACCTGGTCATGAGTCGGGTTTTCGCAAGTAATCATCTGCACGGAGGCAGGGGACCACCACAAAGTCCTGGATTATTTGCATAATCATCTGCAGTGACTGTAGTGTTAGGGCCAAATGGGGGGACTGGCCCCGTTAGCAGGTTGTTGGCCACGCTAAAGGATTTGAGTCGACCGAGTAGACTGAGTTCAGCTGGAATCTGACCGGACAACTGGTTGTGGTCGAGCCTGAGGGAATTTAAGTAGCTACATTTTGAAAGGTTTGCCGGGATTTGTCCTGAAAAATTGTTGGAGGACAGGTCGAGAGACGTCGCAAACTTAATTATACTCGAGATATTTTCCGGGATTGGTCCAGAGAACTCATTGCTCGAGAGATCCAATCCTGTCAAGCTTTTGCATTGGTCGATGCCACGAGGAAACTGGCCCTTGAGTCCCATATCGGAAAGCTTTAGATTAAGAACCCGGTTCTCATCGGGATGCCAGCACTCAACTCCAGTGAATCGACAAATGAAGCCTTCAGTTTTGTTGTCGAAATTCCAAGTATAGTTCAAGTAATTCAGAGGATCTTGAACCGACGCTTTTATGGTCTTCAAGCAGTTAATATCGGTCAGGACGCAGTCGACCACATAACAGCTGAGCAAGGCCCAGAGAAATCCCGCCGCTCCGAGGCTCAAAACTCGATTCCGTGACACCATCCCCGGCGAAGAAGCCTTTCGAATTCCACCATAAAAGAAAAGAAGAAAAAAAAAAAAAAAGGACCAGAAAACGGATCAAAAGGAGCAGAATATCCGACGCAAATTCATCGTTTCTCGAACAAGGCACCTACGGGAGACATATCCCGACCATTGGAACCGCGAACACAATCAGCATGCAGACATTGGAAGAGAAACCCCTCTCGGACGGCGCAAACGAAACCCACGACCCAAAGTCAGGACTGGCCGGGAGTCCCATCAAGCTGAACAAAGCAAGAGCAACAGAGAGGCAGCGAAAGAATCTCGACAAAGACACGTACCCGAGAGCTCGTCGATCGCGATCGGTTCCCGCAGCTGAAACGGAGAGAAGGCGTCAAGAATCAGGGCCCCCCCGAAGCAGAAACGGGTTGAACAGTCAAGAGGGCTCCCAGCTGCGAGGAAAGGCGGAGACGGAAGCGGATGCCACGTCTCGGGGGGAGCTAAGAAACCAAAGATATAAGCGAGAGAGAGACGCTGATCAGGAGGAAGAGATGGAGCGTGAAGAAAACGTCGGCCATTTTTGTCAAGGTTTTGCGAGGACTGTTGACTTGATAATATTTTCTCGAGCGTCCCACGGGCCACGACATACACCCTCTCTCAGGTAAATTTAAAAATAAATAAAAAAGTGGTGGAAAGACTCCACCAGTTGCTTGACCCGTTTTGCAATTGACAATGACAGTTAAAAATAATAATAATTAATAAATAAAAATTAATAAGGAGAAGAAAAACGACCAGGATAGAGAGAGAGAGAGAGAGTCGTTGCCCCCGTTTGTACGTTCATTTGGGAAATCGGTCGGCGTCCAGAATATAGAGAAAGGCATGTTTTGTTTCCCTTCTTCAAATTTCCAACCGAAATGTACCTCCCTTTTCTCCTCTCTCTCTCTCTCTCTCTCTCTCTCTCTCGCCTTTCCCCGTCAAAATTTAACGTAATTTTCACAAGAAAAACATGATCATGCATTAGAAGATAATGGCAAAATCCGTTCGTTTGCGAAAAATATCACGTTTTTAGAAAATATTTTCAAAAAAATAACGATATTTCTCGATGTTCGGTTGAAATATGAAAATGAAGTGAAAAATATTTTCCACGGTTCGGTATCTAATTTGTTTTTCTGGAAAAAATTACTAATGTCATTTTAATTATTATAAAAATTGATTTTTTAAAAAAAGAAATAAGAAATAAGAGAGAATAGTAAGGTATAAGATACGGGAAGAGTGAGTGACAAAAATGTTTTCATCAACTTAAGAAGTGGAAAACATTTTCCCCCATTTTAGAAAGTTTTTTTTTTCCTTTGATGAAAAATATTTTCCCCAATTGGTTCATTTTCCATGAAACAAACTTCGGAAAATCCGGAAAACATTTTTCTAGAAGTAATTTTTTGTGAAACGAACAGAGCTTAAGTTTTCGCATGAATTGAATTCCCCGGTGGAGTTTTAAGTGGAGTATTATTCAAAATGAATTCAAATCCCATCATCCAAATTTATCCTCTGATTTAAATAAAATGTGAATTGTACAATTGCAATACTTCTTGAATAATAATATAAGTACGTGCAATATTTCAAAAAGGGGAAATTAACAAACTAATAATTAATCTCCCAATATCTTGATAGCTTTGCTCCATTTCATCAAATTCTTCACCTTTATATAGAGTTATTTAAAGGAATAATTTGCTCAAATGATCCATGAATTTTGGTTCGATATATAATGCCTTCCACAATATTTTAATTTGATGATCCTTAAACTTTGGCCTAATATGTAATATCTTTCATTACTTTTAATTTGTTCAACATGGATTCCAAACTATCAATAAATGCTCAATGTAGTCCGTAGACTATGTGAGGATATTAAAAAGTTAAAGGACCACATTAAATAAATTAAAAGTTTAGAAATGGCGTTGCATATTAAGTCAAAGTTTATGAAAGTAAATTAAAAGTTCAAAAATAACGTTACACATTGGACTAAAATTCAGGGATAATTTTTGTCATTTTCCAATCAAGTTTGGTATAGGATTTCTTCAGGATTGTTTATTATATTGACGTTGCTTATTATGTCCTTTTTGTAAAAGAATCTATGAGAGACTTTTCTCTGAATTTGCATTTGTGAGCCCGTTTGCACCGGTGCGCATGAGTTGTGAATTTTAATTGGGCTCATTTGTTGTTTGTCGTCGTATCATTTTCTTTATGGAATTACGTGATAGTTGTTATAGTCAAAGGATTAATTAGGGTTAAAACTAAAGATGAAAATTGAGGAATCGAGTATAGAAATACGGTATGTCAAATGGGAATTGTCTAAATACCCTGGGTTACACGGGATTGAATATTGATTTCCTATAAATTGGGTATATACTTGTAACTCAGCAAAATAATATAAATTGTGCAACTTATTTTATCATGATGAGTTTTACATGGCTGGATAAAGATATGTTAACTAGAAATCCATAAGTTATGATGTATTTATAGTTGGCAATAACAACGCGACCATTCCTTTAGCATTTCATAATTTTACTCCTAGGTACATGTTGACAATGTTCATCCTAGACCCACAAAATGATAGTAATATCTAAGACATGATGATCCTCATGGGTTGAACTTGAAAATCAGGGAGGGATATGGAATCTCTCCCCCCCCAAAAAAACAACGTGTGACTTTCTTTTTTTAGAAAATAACATAAATAGTTCATTAACTTTAACTCCATATGCAATGTGATTCATAAACTTCTAATTTATTCAATATGATTCCTGAACCTGAGCCAAATGTACAATGCAATTCTTAAACTATTATATTATTCAATGTGATCCCCAGATTATTAATATATGTTCAATTTAGTCCCTAAATTATATGACAATGTTCAATGTTGTATTTGAAATAATGAAAAGACGGCATTGAACATTTTTATATAGCTTAAGACAATTTTCAACAAATTAAAATTTTAAATATCACATTATACATAAGGATAAAGTTTTGGGATCACATTGAATAAATTGAAAGTATATAGACCACATTAGGATTTCATTTTGTTTTTTTTCCAAGAAAATAACATAAATAGTTCATGAATTTTGATCCCATATGCAATATGATTCATAAACTTCTAATTACTCTAATGTAATTCCTGAATTTTACCCAAATGTACAATATGATTTTTGAAATATTACATTATTCAATTTGATCCCTGGATTTTTAATGCACATTAAATTTAATCGCTAGAATATATAAAAATATTCAATATTGTCCTTAAATTTAAAATAATGGAAAAACACTATTAAATTTTTTTATATAGCTTAAGACCACTTTCAACAAATTAAAATTTCAAATATCACATTATATATTGGGATAAAGTTTCGGGATCATATTGAATAAATTGAAAGTATATAGACCATATTAGTTATTGAGCCAAAATTCAATAATCATTTATGTAATTTTATCTCTTTTACTTTTGCCTGGACTCCACAGGAGTTGAGTGGATGGTTCAGTCATTTTCATATGGTCAATCGAGAGAGAGAGAAAGAGAGACTTGATGAGGAGAACCAGAAGCCCCCTACAAGTTTAGGACGAAATCATTGTTTGAGAATGTTGTCCATTCTATTAGCGATCCATCTCACGTGCGGTTTGATTTGATGTCCATGGATTTTTTTCCCTTGAAAAGTTATTTCAGTTGATCTAATCGGATAAAGGCCGGTGAATAATTAACTAGGGAAAAAGCACGATATTCTATAGCAATTATTATGTTTCGGATCTGGCATTCTTTCGTAATTAAATTTTTAAATTTTGTTGTGTTAATCTAAATTAGGTTGAGTAACATCTCACTCCGAAAAGTTGGGAAAATAGTCTAATAAATTATAAACTTATTATATGAATATCAATTCAATTTTAAAATTTTCAATTTAACTAATTTAGAGTTAGACCTCCATTTTTAATGTAATCTTTTCAACTAATTTTCGCTAGAAATCATAGACGTGACGATATGCCACGTGAGATTGCTAGCGATGATTGAATTATCACATAAGCTATTTATGGGAAAAATAGACAAAAATGACTATATTGGAATTTAAAAAACTTAAGATTAAATGGGCAAAATTGAAAATTTTAAGGCATCCATACAATCATTAATAGTTAGCTATGCCCCAAAACAAAATGGAGTAGTGGAAAGATAAAATAGAACCGTTATGGAAATGGAAAATTCATGTCGAAAGAGAAATGACTAATCCTCTATTTTCGAAAGGAAAAACGTGAAATTTTTTTTCCTTTCCACATGGACCATTAAATTAGATCAGACAAGAAAAATGAATATTTCTCGACTATGGTGATTAATCAAAAGGCTATTGAATTTATATTCCTAAGAACTAATTGACTGAGAACTAACTGGATAATTTTTTGTTAGAATTCATCATTCAACACAATTTCTATTTCCCTAGCCATGAAAGCAAAACACAGAGGTGGAGTAAATTTGGCTAAATATCACCTTCACCAGTACGTGCCAAAATAAGCATAATTATCCAATCATTCCCTCTTTTAAAGAATGATCTTTTCCGGTGGGACATCGATGATACAATTGGACCATTCTCCGGCACATTAGGTCGAGTATAGCTTTTTCATTAATCTCTTCGATAACGGTTTAACATTCTACTTAATCCTTTCGAGACACTTATTAAATATATTTATTTAAAATGATTACATTATCACAAGCACTACCGAAACCCATTTGCTTGACTGCCGAGAGTGCAGCACGCGCCGAAAAGAACCAAAAACAGGGACGCCAGATGCTTGTTTTTGATTATGAAAAAGCAGCTATCCGGAAGATAAGAATCAACCGACATTGGTGTAGAAATTCGCAACTTCGCTAGATCGTCTTACCCTGCACAGCCCAGAGTTAGTCATGAGAGACCCTGCAAAGCTCATGCTCGTGTCCTCCCTTACCCTGCACAAGGACACATCAGTCCGATGCACCCGTTCGCCAAGCGCTTAGTCTCCAAAGGCGCCCGAGCGACTCGAGCGACCATCATCTTCATCACCAAATCCATGCACGCCGCCCTGAGCGACTCCAACAGCATCGAGACTATCTCGGACAGTTTCGACGAAGGTGAGAATCTCAGCTAGTTGCCCAGAGTGAGCTCTGGATTGTGCCATTCTTGGGTTTTCAGGCAATCTGTGGGTTATGATTAGCAGAGTAAATTATACGAACAGACACGGTGAAGAACAAGTTTGTCATATATCTTTCCTTAACAGTTGACGAAGGCCGGGCAGGAACATTGATGATTTTGCGCATAAATTAGTTAGCTTGAACTAAGGTTCATCTCATGTTAGACTTGTGTTCTCGGTCGACCATTTATTGATGGTATTCAAAATCTTGGAATGATCTGATTTCTGAATTCTAAGAGAAAACAATGGCACGTGAATCCGGCAGCAGGTGTCGGCTACTCAAACTTAACATCATTTGAGACTTACACTCGATCTAGACCAGTAATGTAAGCCTACAGAGCAATTTAAAACAACAAACTAATAGAATAGAAGGCAAAATTGATGCAACAATGCCTGCTGATGTCATGGGAGTGAAGCTCGAAAGAGTGCAAAACGAATAAACAGGTTGCTGATGAGCATACTAATCCAGCCAAACCATTTTGTCAAAACTAAAAGAAACTACCAGAGCTCCAAAACAGGAAAGACAGGCAAGCAACATAGTGCGAACTTCCAATGTACATACAACGAAAGCTTCGTTTCAGAGCACAGAAACAAGATAATCACTATTGTCATTTACTACAAACGCATATCCACGCGCCTTGTCATGAGTCTGGTTTTCGGAAGTAATGGCTCAAATCGACAGAAAATACGCATTGCTATCTATAGTAATATGGATGATATCCACCTCTTCGGATAGCATGAGAAGAAGCAGTGTGCCTAGACATACAAAGCTACGGGGTAATATCTATTTAAACATTCACCACACATATAAGTTGCATAGGAGGAGGCTTGTAGAGTCGACCATCTCTTGCCCAAAGGAGCTCGACTGTGCTAGTCTTTCACTTCTCGAGCAACGATAAGTTCTTCCAAGCAATCTGAGTCGCTGCTGTCTATGGCATCATAAGTTCAATGTCAGTCGAGAAATGGTACCGATCCCAATAGCCCTTAGTAACTGATAGACTTCAAACATAGTGGGCCTCTCCTTCGGAGCTGGCAACACACAACTGCAGGCCACCTTAAGGACTTTGAAGACTTCATCGTCGATTCCCTTTCCAACCAAAAATCTGTCTACTGCGTCCTGGAGTTGGGAGCTGTTTGAGAGCTCCGTGATCCACTCCACCAAATTACCCTTAAAGCTTTCAGGCACTTTAGAAACTTGAGTGGGCCTCTCACCAGTTACCAGTTCAAGAAGCACGACTCCAAAGCTGTACACATCTCCCTTTCGGGTGGCCACGAGGGTTTGTGCATACTCAGGTGCGACATATCCCAGATCACCGAATTCCCCATCCACAAAAGGACTCAAATGCGTATCGATTGGGTTCACGAGCCTAGCCAGACCAAAATCAGATATCTGAGGCTCAAAGTCCGCATCAAGAAGGATGCACTTGGAGCTTATGTTGCAGTGGATAATGCGACGATTGCAGTTATGGTGAAGCCATGCCAGTCCTCGTGCTGCTCCGATCCCAATTTTGAGCCTCAAAGTCCACTCCATAGCTTTGTTGGGATCATCCAGGGAATGTAGATGATCATGGAGAATACCATTGGGCATGTACTTGTAGACCAGAAGCCTCTCCTTTTTGGCCATGCAAAAACCCAAAAGTGGAACCAAGTTGCGGTGCTTAGCCCTTCCTAGTGTAGCCATCTCAGACATCACTTCTTTCTCAGAGTGATTAGAATCCTGCAACCTCTTAACCATGAGTAAAGTATTATCATCGAGCACGGCCTTATACGTCGTCCCTGTCCTTCCTGATCCAATTATGCTGTGTTTGCTGAAATTGTTTGTAGCCTTCATCAGGTCACTGAGTTTCATCTTGGATACTGACTTCTCAAACATGGAAACCTACAGAGCATTAATAATACTCAGTCCAACTCAAAAACAGTTCTGTTGATGCATACAAACTCATTCGCAGTCAGAGTGGGCACGCGCACGTGTACACGGGGAGGGAGGGAGGGAGGGAGGAAGAGAGGGAGAGACGGTATTTATAGTGCAGGCAAAAGAAATTCTTGCAACAAATTCAAAAACAGTGCATTCAGTAAGCTTACCTTGACGCCCTTGATTTTCTTTAAGCTATTTGCCCACTTATTGCCTTCAGGATCCTCATCCTTCTTCTTCTTCTTCATGGGCACCCTACGCTTATAAAAGAACTTGCCGACCGCAATACCTATGGCTGTGAGAGTTACGCTACCGGCTGCTGCTCCAACAATTATTTTAGTGTTGGAGCTCTTACACGCAGGCAGAGGACCACCACAAAGTCCTGGATTATTCGCATAATCTTCCGCACTGACTGAAGTGTTAATGCCAAATGCGGGGACTGGCCCCGTCAGAAGGTTGTTGACCAAGCTAAAGGATTTGAGTCGACCGAGTAGGCTGAGTTCAGGCGGAATCTGACCGGACAACTGGTTGTGGTCAAGCCTGAGGGTATTTAAGTAGGTACAATTTGAAAGGCTTGCTGGGATTTGTCCGGAAAAACTATTGGAGGACAGATCGAGAGACGTCGCATACTTAATTATACTCGATATATTTTTTGGGATTGATCCAGAGAACTCATTGCTCGAGAGATCCAATCCTATCAAGCTTTGGCATTGCTCGATGCCACGAGGAAACTGGCCCTTGAGTCCCATATGGGAAAGCTTTAGATTAAGAACCCGGTTCTGATCGGGATGCCAGCACTCAACTCCAGTGAATCGACAAATGAAGCCTTCAGTGTTGTTGTCGAAATTCCACGTATTCAAGTGATTCAGAGGATCTTGAACGTCGGCTTTTATGGTCTTCAAGCAGTTAATATCGGTCTGGACGCAGTCGATCACATAACAACTAAGCAAGGCCCAGAGAAATCCTGCCGCTCCGTGGCTCAAAACTCGATTCCACAACGCCATCCCCACGAAGAAGCCTCTCGAATTCCAGAAACGACACCACCGCAGTTCGCTACTGCCACATGCTGAAATCGCTCAATTGCGGACACTCCTCCAACTATGAACACAGCCCATAAAAAGGAAAGAAGATAAAAAAAGACCAGAAAACGAATCAAAAGGAGCGGAATATCCAACCTAAATTCATCGTTTCTCGAACAAGGCACCTACTGGAGACATATCTCGACCATCGGAACCGCAAACACAACCAGCATGCATGCACAGGACAGAAACGTCTTGCGGACGGCGCAAACGAAACCCACGACGCAAAGTGAGGACCACCGGCGAGTCCCATCAAGCTGAACTGAAGGAAACGGATTCCGAAAAACGAATATCGAACTAATCGAATATCAATCAACCAAAAATGCGGAAATGGCCCAAGGACATGTATAATACCGATCGGAAGGCATATCTTTGAAATGGACATACCTTATTTGCCACGGATTAAATTCTTCCTTTGCAACGACGAGAGTTCTTGATTTCGGGCGAAAATCTACACTGAGAGAACTTTTACCTTTTGTTTTTGTGCGGGAGATTTCTCAACGTATGAGTGTCAAACTTGTTAACTTCCCCACAACTTTTCTATTTTCCACAAAAATAACTACCTCTCTCATGGGCCTTTTTCAAATGGGCTGGATTTAGCCCAACATGGGCGGCCCATTATCAATAAAACCCATCATGAACAAAGGAAGAGCAACAGAGAGCCAGCAAAGAATCAACAAAGACACGTACCCGAGAGCCCTTCGATCACGATCAGTTCCGGCAGCTGAAACGGCAAGAAAGCATCAAGAAAACGAGCCCCCCCTAGCAGAAACGGCTTGAACAGTCAAGAGGGCCCCAAGCTGTAAGGAAAGGCGGAGACGGAAGCGGATGCATGTCTCGGGGGGAAGGAGCGTGAAGGTCGGATGGTAGGAGGACGGCCATTTTTGTCAAGGTCTTGCGAAGGCTGTTGAGTTGACGAAGTCTTGCGAAGACCGCTGACTTGATAATCTTTTTCCGTGCGTCCCACGACACACCCCCTCTCTCAGGTAAATTTAAAAAAAAAAAAAAAAAAAAAGTGGTGGAAAGACTCCACCCAGTTGCTTGACCCGTTTTGCAATTGACGATGACAGTTAAATCATAATCATAATTAGTAATCATAATAAAAATATTAATAAATAAAATAAAAATTGATGAGGAGAAGAACGACCAGGATAGAGAGAGAGTCGTTGCCACCATTTGTCAAACATACGTAATTTGGGAAATCGCTCGGCTTCCGCTGTATTGAGAGGAATGATCTGTTTCCCTCTTCAAATTTGCAATCGAAATGTTACTCCCTTTTCTCTTCTCTCTCTGTTTCTTTTTTTTTTTTTTCAGCTTTCCCGTCAAAATTTAATGTCGACGTGAATTCTCGCAAGAAAAACACAATCATGTACTTGAAGATAATGACTGAATAAGTTTTCGTATGAACCAAATTCCCGTTGGAGTTTTAAGTGGAGTATTATTCAAAATGAATTTGAATCCCATCATGCAAATTTATCCTCTGATTTAAATAAAACTTGAGTTGTATAATTATAATCGCAATACTTATTGAATAATAATATAAGTACGTGCAATATTTCAAAAAAGGGAAATTATCAAACTAATAAGCAATTTCCCCATATCTTGATAGCTTTGCGCCATTTCGTCGAATTCTTCACCTTTATGTAGAGTTATCTTAAAGGAATAATTTGCTCAAATGATCCATGAACTTTGATTCAATACGTAATGCCTTCCATAATATTTTAATTTGATGGTTATTGAACTTTGACCCAATATGCAATATCTTCCATAAACTTTTAATTTGTTCAATGTGGTTTATGATCTATTGCTAAATACTCAATGTAGTCCGTAGACTATATGAGGATATTAAGAAGTTTAAGAATTATATTAAATAAATTAAAAGTTTTGTGCAGGATTTCTTCTAGATTTTTTAGTTTATTGATGTTGCTTATTATGCTCCTTTTTGTAAAACAATCTGTGAGAGACTTTTCTCTAAATTTGCATTTGTGAGCCTGTTTGCACCTATGTACATGGGCTGTGAGTTTTACTTGGGCTCATTTGTTATTTTTCGTGATATCAATTTGTTTATGAAATAAGGTGATATTTGTTATAGTTAGAGGATTAATAATAGTTAAAATTAAAGATGAAAATCGAAAAATTGAGTATGGAAATACGGTATGTCAAATGGGAATTTTTACACTTTATATTCCCGTTTAGGTGAAATCCCATGGATTACACAGGTTTGAATATTGATTTCTTATAAATTTGGATATATACTTGTAACTCAGCAAAATAATATAAATTGTGCAGAAATTTTTTTATTATTATGAGGCTTACACGGCTGGATAAAAACTAGAAATCTATAAGTTTTGAGGTATTTATAGTTGGCAATAACGACGAGACCGTTCCTTTAGCATCTCATAATTTTACTCCTAGGTACATGTTCACTATGTTCATCCTAGGCCCACACAATGATAATATCTGAGACATGAAGATCCTCAATGAGGTCGAACTTGAAAATCAAGGAGGGATATGATCTCTCATGGCAATTTAAATAATCTCTCTCTCCACAACATGTGACACATTTCATTTTATTTTTTTCCGAGAAAATAACATAAATAATTTATGAATTTTGATCCCATATGCAATATGATTCATAAACTTCTAATTTATCCAATGTAATTCCTGAATTTTAGCTAAATGTATAATGTGATTTTTGAACTATTACATTATTCAATTTGATTCCTGGATTTTCAATATAAGTTCAATTTAATCACTACAATATATGAAAATGTCCAATATTATCCTTAAATCTGAAATAATGAAAAAACAATATTGAACATTTTTATATAACTTAAGACCGCTTTAGCCAAATTAAAAGTTCAAATGTCACATTTGACATTAGAATAAAGTTTCGAGATCACATTGAATAAATTGAAAGTATATAGACCATATTAGTTATTGAGCCAAAGTTGAAGAGTCATTTATGTAATTTTATCTCCTTTACTTTTGCTTGGACTCCACAGGAGTTGAGTGGATGGTTCAGTCATTTTCATATGGTCAAGCGGAAAGGATTCGGATCGCATGTCTAGCCCCATGATCCCATTGTTGAGCTTTTGCTTGCTCTTTCATTTCATTCTCTCTCCACAACGTGATCCATCGGTCGGCTTTTCCCTGATAACCCCCTCATTCTTTAACAATTTTCACAAGAAATTGAAAAGATGGAACTTTTGCTGGCCAACACATTGAAATGGGAACCGCAGAAAAACCTTTTGCCAGAACTAAAGTGACGACCGACCGCATTTTTCTCTCGTGCTGAAAAAGGCCAATGAAGTCACTGCATAAGGATTTGTGACACGGCATCCAAGACCATAAGGAGACGCTTCCACTTGAATCGCAAGAGAAACACCAGAGGATGGAGGAACCAAGTATGCCCCTGAAGCCACATTGCTTGGTTCTATCATTCCCAGCCCAAGGCCTCATCAACCCCATGCTCCAATTCATCAAGCGTCTACTCCACGGAGGAGCCAAAGTCACTCTTGTCACCACCAAATCCATGTCCGAGACCCTGCATGGATCATCCTCATGCGCCTCAATCCCACTCGAGGTGATCTCCGATGGCTTCGACAGTGGTGGCATTGCAGCCGCAGGGAGACCGAAGCCTACCTCGAGCGCTTCTGGAAGGTTGGACCCGAGACCCTGAGCGAGCTGGTCGAGAGGCTAATCTCTGCCCGCAGCCCACCACCGACTTGCATCATCTACGACTCTTTCTTGCCTTGGGCTCTCGACGTGGCCAGGAAATTCGGGCTCATTGGGGCCGCTTTCTTCACCATGTCTTGTGCTGTGAACAGCGTGTTTTACCACTGCCAGAAGGGATGGCTTGAAGTTCCTGTTAAGAAGCAGGTTTTGCTTCCTAGAATGCCACCTCTTGAGCCTCAAGACATGCCATCTCTTGTGTGTGATGTGGGGACATATCCAGCTTTCACCGACATGCTTGTGAACCAGTTCTCCAATCTTGACAAAGTGGATTGGGTGCTTTGCAATACGGTGTATGAACTTGATCAAGAAGCAAGTACTGACTATATATAACCTTTGGTGCCATTTGCCCTGTCGTGTGTCATGCATACGTCAAGTACTCATTAAATTATTGGACGACAGCATTGTTAATGTTGTCATTACAGCGACATAGCTTGGTAGGCATTTATATTAATTAAAGTCAGTTTACTCAAATGTCTAAATGAAATGAAAGATATGAGTGTATCAATCGCAAACATGTGACGCTAAGTTATCCTCCAATCCTCAATCCGTTAATTAAAATGAGACCATATCCTCATTTCTCTCTATTGGCTGTCATGTCACCTTTCTGATCAAGGGCTCATCCAACTAGATCTTTCACGCATTCAATGAGAACTTCTTCTTCTTCTTCTTTGTAGGTTGCAGACTGGTTAATGAAGATCTTGCCATTCAGGACCATAGGACCAACTGTACCGTCAACCTATTTAGACAACAGGCTTGAACAAGACATGGAATATGGCTTCAGCATCTTCCAACCAGAGCACGACACCACCATGAGATGGCTCAGCACCAAGCCAAAAGGGTCGGTTGTGTATGTCTCATTCGGTAGCATGGCCAAGCTAAAGACTGACCAAATGCACGAGCTAGCAATGGGACTAAAGAGAAGCAACTTCTATTTCCTCTGGGTGGTCAGATCATCAGAAGCAGAGAAACTCCCGCAAGGCTTCGCAAATGGCACCGAGACATCCCAAAAGGGTCTAATAGTGACATGGTGTCCTCAGCTCGAAGTCCTAGCGCATGAGGCGCTAGGCCTTTTCGTGACGCACTGCGGTTGGAACTCGACTCTGGAAGCGCTCAGTTTGGGCGCGCCGATGCTGGCAATCCCGCAGTGGACTGACCAAGCCACGAACGCCAAGTACATAATGGATGTGTGGAAGATGGGGCTGAGGCCACCTGTTGATGAGGAGAGAGGCGTTGTGACGAGTGTAGAGATAGAGCATTGCGTTAGGAAGGTAATGGAAGGGGAAACAGGGAAGAGAATGAGGGAAAATGCAGGGAAGTGGAGGAAGATCGCCAAAGACGCAGTTGGCGAGGGTGGGAGTTCCGATAGGAACATTGAGGAGTTTGTCGCTAAATTGGTTGCTGAGACTTGAAAAAGGAAAGGACCAATGCTAGGTATATGATTAACGATTACAGTAGTAATCGATCTACTTATGTTATTTCCCGTGTGTTAGGAACATGAATGAAATATCTATTTATGTAAGTGTTATATTTTGTAGAGTCACTTTCTGAATGGAGCTCGATTATGTACTTGCAATCCTGCTTAAGTTGTGCAAGATATATGCGAATCGGTCGAATTTTGTATCCACTTATCTGTTATGGAAGAACTTCAGTAACCGTGCCAAGCAAAACCAAACTTGCAAAAAGTATGAAATCACCGAGAGAGAGAGAGAGAGAGAGAGAGAGAGAGAGAGAGAGAGACTTGATGAGGAGGACCGGATGCCCACTACAAGTTTAGGACGAAATCATTTTTTGAGAGTGTTGTCCATTCTATTAGCGATCCATCTCACGTGCGGTTTGATTTGATGTCTGTCGCGACCTATTTTTTCCATCTCGAGAGGGAAAGGAATATATTGTCCAAAAGGAGGGTTCAGGACCCTCATTAGACATAGGCTCTCCCAAGCTTATACGAGCGTGACATTAGGTGTTCATGAAAATCTTCAAATGAGGAGTCGCCACTAGCCTATTGGAGTTGGCTAAAAACCAAACGAGGCATGAGAGTATGCCTCATTTTCTACGCAACCAGAAAATCTAGGGTCGGGGACTTGATTACACTAATTAGCCAATTAGTGCTCTTTCGATACCTAATCTTCTTCATTTCAAAAAGAATTTTGTCAGACAGTTTGGATTGATTTTAGACTTAAACACTAACATGAGAGGTGATCATGCAGGTGCGCAATCATCAAAATAACAATCAGCAATTAAAGAAAACATTAAATAAATTGCAGGAGATAATAACACCTTGCATTAAGAGATAAATAAATGACAATCCTAATTAAACTAAGGGGAAACCATAATCATCGCATCATAAGCATGCAATCAAGGGCAATTGTGTCCGAGGATAAAAACCCTAAGGTGAAGCCGTGAGGGCTTGCTCAATTTTAAGCACAATTTAGATCGATGATTGTCCCACACCTTTTAACAGAAAATTGTCTAAGAATTATTTAAGAGTTTTTTAGAGAACTCTAAAACAAACTTAATTTTTGGAATTTTTGAAATATTTTTTTTTTTTGAAATTCCTAATTTTTTTAAATATATATATTTTTTCGAAAATTTTTATAAATTTTCAGGTTTCTAAATTTTTATGAATTTTCTAATTTCAAATTTTTTATGATTTTTTCATTTTTTCATTTTTTTTATTTTTTATTTTTATGGGAAAATTTCAAAAAGGGCAAGTAAGTTCTATTTTTCTCAAATAAGGACCCCAAGTGGCTAAACCAGTCTTAAATAAGAACCTCAAATCGCCAGCCAGCCAAATACTCACCGGTCGGCGAGTGTGTGGCATTTTTGGTGGCTGGAATAAGGGCAATTTTGTCAAAAAAAATATTGATAGAAATTAACAAACCCTAAAAACAAAACCCTCGAACTCTTTTTCATGTTCTTCTTCATCTGTCCTTCATCTTCTAGGTTCCTTGTCCTCTCTTGCTCGGAGAACCCAAATTCTTTGTTAATGGAGCAAGATCCTTGACTCCATGAGTTCCAAACAAACATGCCAGCACCCCCCTTGGCTCTCTTTGTCTCTCTATCTTTCTCTCTCCCTGTGGAAGTGAATTCGAATTGTGCCCAAGATATGGGTTCTCAATATCGAGATGTTCTCCGTCTCTCAATTGGGAAAAGATGATAAAGAATCGAGGCTATCGTGTTACATACGAGTGTCTGAATAATGAAGAGATGGCTTTACTCAAGATTTGTCTTCTTCGTTTGAAAGAAATGAAGACAAAAAAACGAGAAGAAAATGTGAAAAAACGAAGATAGGGGTTTCTTGTTGTCTTCAATTCGTGCTCCATTAACAAAAAAATTTGGGTGCTCCAAGCGAGAGGACAGAGAACGGAGAAGATGAAGAGCATAAGAAGAAAACATGAGAACGTGAAGAGTTTGGAGGTTTTGTTTTTAGAGTTTGTTAATTTCTATCAATATTTTTTTTGACAAAATTACCCTTATTCTAACCATCGAAAATGCCACATGCTCGTCGATCGGTAAACATTTGGCTGGCCGGCGATTTGAGGTCCTTATTTGAGACTGGTTTAGCCACTTCGGATCCTAATTTGAGACAATGGTCAATTTGGGTCCTTATTTGAGAAAATAGGCTCACTTTGGGTCATTTATTGAAATTTCCCCTAATTTTTTAACCTTTTTTTTTTGTGAAAAATAATTCGGACCGGGTCAAGAGACCCGGCCCTACTAAACCGATCCGGACGCTAATGGTCCGAATTGGGCTAAAAAAAAACTATACTAAAGCCCATCTTGAATTAATCCTAATCGGCCAACGACAATTTTTTTAAAGAAAATAGCCCACTCGAATTTTAGTCTCAGCCCAACCCAATTCAGCCCATGCCAAGCGTAGGCCCGCTCGACACTCTCTCAGCCCAGCCCCTATCTTTTATTTTTTTGGCCTCTTTTGTTTTTCCCTTTTTTTTCTTATTTTTTTAATTCTTCTTTTTCTCACTTTTTGTCTTTTTCTGCATGCATATTTCTCCCCTCCTTCGGTCTTCTTCCCCGACGTCTTCATCTTCCCGCAGCAGCTTCGCCGGACCGATGCCGGCACCACCGCGAGGTCTGACCGTCCTAAGGGAGTCGCCGTGCCATCGCCAGGCGTCGGTCGTTCCTTCCGACTGACGCCGAGCGTCGCCGGCCGTCGGCTGGCCCATCCGAGAGTCGCCGGATTGACTCCGGCGAGGGCGCGCTTCGGCCTACCCAAACGACGCGGATGACCTATCTAAAAGCTAAGAAAGTGACCGAAACGGTGTACAACAACAGTATAACTCTGAATGACGTAAAAGAAACCGAAAGCCGAGCTCCGGTCGAGGGTTGGGTTCGGTTTTCTCATTGGAGCATTTCGTCGAACAGTTAGCGGGCGCTGCCAAAATCAAAGGTTTCCGGCTTGACCGAGCCACGAACATGCTCTAGGGGTCTTTGGACATGTAATACAAGGAAAAGGGGAGCGAAATGCAAGGACGACGAGGGCCGGAGCTTGCGCCAGCCGGTCGGCCGCGAGCTCCGGCCCGGCATTCTCCAGAAAATAGAGCGACCGAGGTTCAGAGAGACCTACCTCGTTCGGGGACGAGCTGCGGCGGACGACGGCGGCGGACAGGCTTCCGGCGACAGCTAGCTGCTCCTCGAGGTTTCCTTCTTCCTCCGGTTCTCTCTCGTCTCTCGGTCCCCGGTCTTCTTTCTCTCGGGTCTCCTCTTTTCTCTCTCTGGCTTCTTTTCCTTCTCTTCTCGCTTGCCGCTCTAACCCCCTCCTTATTTTCTGCTACTGCCCTCCGACCTGCCTTTCCCTTTTTCTGCTCTCCCGCTTGCTCTTTTTCTTTCTTCGTCCGAGTTCTCTCCTTTTTCTTTTCTCTCGGCTCCCTCGATCTTTTCTTTTTTCTGCCTTTTTCCCTGACTTCGCTGCTGTTGCCCTCTTTCAGCCTTGCTTCTGCTGTTGACTTGCTGCTGCTTCTTTTTCCACCTCCTGCAGCAACCTGCTTCGACTTGTCGACCTCACCTCTGCCCGTCTGACCTCCTGCTGCAAACTTGCTGCTCTTTTTTATTTTCCTTGCAGGTGCACGCTTCTGCGCGGGGGAAGAAGGAGAGAAGATGGACGGGCCGGAACGAGAGAGGAAAGAGAAGAAGAGAAAAAGGAAAGTGGGCCGAGCCCATGCAGGGGAAAAGAAGGAAAAGAAAGGGGCCGAGCAGGCCCAGCCCTGGCCCGGAACCGCATTTTTTCTTTTTATTTTTTCTTTTTTTAATTTCGATTTTTTAATTTTTTTTTTGATAATTTTAAAACTAATGACGCAAGTGCTCCTAATGTCTATATGCGATTCAATTTTAATGAAATTTTTTTGTTAGGGGTTAGAAATTAATCCATAATTTTTCAATGCAATTAATAAACGCTTAAATAAATCGCCAAAATTTAAGTGTCAACAATGTCAATGGATTTTTTTCCCTTGAAAAGTTATTTCAGTTGATCTAATCGGACAAAGGCTGGTGAATAATTAACTTAGAAAAAAGCACAATATTCTATAGCAATTATTATGTTTCGGGTCATAATGGCATTCCTTTGTAATTAAATTTTTAAGTTTTGTTGTGTTAATCTAAATTAAGTTGAGTAACGTCTCACTCCGAAAAGTTGGGAAATAGTCTAATCAATTCTAAACTTATTATATGAATATCGATTCAATTTTCAAATTTTCAATTTGACTAAGTTAGAGTTAGATCTCCATGCGAAATTTTAATGTAATCATTTCAACCAATTTTCGCTAGAAATCATTGATGTGACGATATGCCACGTGAGATTGCTAACAATGATTGAATTATCACATAAGCTATTTATGGCGAAAATAGACAAAAATGACTATATTGGAATTTCAAAAAGTTAATATTAAATTGATAAAATTTGAAAATTTTAAGGCATCCATACAATCATTAACAGTCGGCTATGCCCCAAAACAAAATGGAGTAGTGGAAAGATAAAATAGAGCCATTATGGAAATGGAAAATTCATGTCGAAAGAGAAATGACTAATCCTCTCTTTTTGAAAGGAAAAACGTGAAATTGCTTTTCCTTTCCACAGGGACCATTAAATTAGATCAGACAAGAAAAATGAATATTTCTCAACTATGGTGATTAATCAAAAGGCTATTGAATTTATAATCCTAAGAATTAATTGACTGAGAACTAACTGGATAATTTTTTGTTAGAATTCACCATTCAACACAATTTCTATTTCCCTAGCCATGAAAGCAAAACACAGAGGTGGAGTAAATTTGGCCAAACATCTCCTTCATCACTACGTGTGCCAAAATAAGCATAATCATCCATTGGTTCCCTCTTTTCAAGAATGATCTTTTCCGGTGGGACGTCGGTGATACAATTGGACCCTCCTTTGGCATGTTCGGCCGCGTATAGCTTTTTCATGAATCTCTTCGGTAAAAATTTGACATTCTTCTCAATTCTTTCGACACATTTGTTAAATATATTTATTTAAAATGATTGCATTATCACAAGCACTACCGAAACACATTTACTTGACTGCTGAGAACGCGGCTCGTATCGAAAAGAACCAAAAACAGGAATGCCAGATGCTTGTTTTTGATTATGAAAAAGCAGCTATCCGGAAGATAAGAATCAACCGACATTGGTGTAGAAATTAGCAACTTCGCTAGATCGTCTTACCCTGCACAGCCCAGAGTTAGTCATGGAGGAGGAGGTGAAGAGACCCTGCAAAGCTCATGTTCTGGTCCTCCCTTACCCTGCACAAGGACACATCAGTCCGATGCTCCAGTTCGCCAATCATTTAGTCTCCAAAGGCGTCCGAGTGACTCTCGCGACCACCATCTTCATCACCAAATCCATGCACACCGCCCTGAGCGACTCCAATAGCATCGAGACTATCTCGGACGGTTTCGACGAAGGTGAGAGTATCAGCTAGTTGTCTAGAGTGAGCTCTGGATTGTGCCATTTTTGGGTTTTCTGGCAATCTGTGGGTTATGATTAGCAGAGTAAATTATATGAACATACACGGTGAAGAACAAGTTTGTCATATATATATATATATTTCCTTAACAGTTGACGAAGGCCGGATAGGAACATTGATGATTTTGCGCATAAATTAGTTAGCTTGAACTAAGGTTCATCTCAGGTTAGACTTGTGTTCTCGGAGGACCATTTATTGATGGTATTCAAAATCTTGGAATGATCTGATTTCTGAATTCTAAGAGAAAACAATGGCGCGTGAATCCGGCAGCAGATGTCGGCTACTCAAACTTAACATTGTTTGAGACTTACACTCGATCTAGACCAGTAATGTAAACCTCCAGAGCAATTTAAGACAACAAACTAGTAGGATAGAAGACAAGATTGATTCAACAATGCCTGCTGATATTATGGGAATGAAGATAGAAAGAGTGCAAAGCGAATAAATAGGTCGCTGATGAACATACCAATCCAGCCAAACCTTTTTTGTCAAAACTACAAGAAACTACCAGTGCTCCAAAATAGGAAAGACAAGCAAGCAACATACTGCGAACTTTTAAAGTACATATAACGAAAGCTTCGTTTCAGTGCGCAGAAGCAAGATAATCACTATTGTCATTTACTACAAACGCATATCCATGCGCCTTGTCATGAGTCTGATTTGAGTCTGATTTTCGGAAGTAATGGCTCAAATCGACAGAAAATACATATTGCTATCTATAGTAATATGGATGATATCCACCTCTTTGGACAGCATGACAAGAAGCAGTGTGCCTAGACATACAAAGCTACGGGGTAATATCTATTTAAACATTCACCACGCATATAAGTTACATAGGAGGAGGCTTGTAGAGTCGACCATCTCTTGCCCAAAGGAGCTCGACTGTGCTAGTCTTCCGCTTCTCGAGCATCGATAAGTACTTCCAAGCAATCTGAGTCGCCGCTGTCTATGGGCATCATAAGTTCATTGTCAGTTGAGAAACGGTACCGATCCCCAACAGCCCTTAGGAACTGATAGACTTCAAACATAGTGGGCCTCTCCTTCGGAGCTGGCAACACACAACTGCAGGCCACCTTAAGGACTTTGAAGACTTCATCGTCGATTCCCTTTCCAACCAAAAATCTGTCTACTGCGTCCTGGAGTTGCGAGCTGTTTGAGAGCTCTGTGATCCACTCCACCAAATTACACTTAAAGCTTTCGGGCGCTTTAGAAACTTGAGTGGGCCTCTCACCAGTTACCAGTTCAAGAAGCACGACTCCAAAGCTGTACACATCTCCCTTTCGGGTGGCCACGAGGGTTTGTGCATACTCAGGTGCGACGTATCCCAGATCACCGAATGCCCCATCCACAAAAGGAATCAAATGCGTATCGATTGGGTTCATGAGCCTAGCCAGACCAAAATCAGATATCTGAGGCTCAAAGTCCGCATCAAGAAGGATGCACTTGGAGCTTATGTTGCAGTGGATAATGCGATGATTGCAGTTATGGTGAAGCCATGCCAGTCCTCGTGCTGCTCCGATCCCAATTTTGAGCCTCAAAGTCCACTCCATAGCTTTGTTGGGATCATCCAGGGAATGTAGATGATCATGGAGAATACCATTGGGCATGTACTTGTAGACCAGAAGCCTCTCCTTTTTGGCCGTGCAAAAACCCAAAAGTGGAACCAAGTTGCGGTGCTTAGCCCTTCCTAGTGTAGCCATCTCAGACATCACTTCTTTCTCAGAGTGTTTAGAATCCTGCAACCTCTTAACCATGAGTAAAGTATTATCATCGAGCACGGCCTTATACGTCGTCCCTGTCCTTCCTGATCCAATTATGCTGTGTTTGCTGAAATTGTTTGTAGCCTTCATCAGGTCACTGAGTTTCATCTTGGATACTGACTTCTCAAGCATGGAAACCTACAGAGCATTAATAATACTCAGTCCAACTCAAAAACAGTTCTGTAGGTGCATACAAACTCATTCGCAGTCAGAGTGGGCACGTGCACGTGTACACGGGGGGAGAGAGAGAGAGAGAGAGAGAGAGCGCGAGAGATGGTATTTATAGTGCAGGCAAAAGAAATTCTTGCAACAAATTCAAAAACAGTGCATTCAGTAAGCTTACCTTGACGCCTTTGATTTTCTTTAAGCTCTTTGCCCACTTATTGCCTTCAGGATCCTCACCCTTCTTCCTCCTCATGGACACTCTACGCATATAAAAGAACATTCCGACCGCAATACCTATGGCTGTGAGAGTTATGCTGCCGGCTGCTGCGCCAACAATTATTTTATTGTTGACGCTCTTCTTTATCGCACACGGAGACAGAGGACCACCACAAAGTCCTGGATTATTTGCATAATCATCTGCAGTGACTGTAGTATTAGGGCCAAATGGGGGAACTTGCCCTATCAGAAGGTTGTTGGCCACGCTAAAGATTTTGAGTCGACCGAGTAAGCTGAGTTCAGGCGGAATCTGACCGGACAACTGGTTGTGGTCAAGGCTGAGGGAATTTAAGTAGATACAATTTGAAAGGTTTGCTGGGATTGGTCCGGAAAAACTATTGGAGGATAGGTTGAGAGACGTCGCAAACTGAATTATACTCGATATATTTTCCGGGATTGATCCAGAGAACTCATTGCTCGAGAGATCCAATTCTGTCAAGGTTGCGCATTGCTCGATGCCACGAGGAAACTGGCCCTTGAGTCCCATACCGGAGAGCTTTAGATTAAGAACCCGGTTCTCACCGGCATGCCAGCACTCAACTCCAGTGAATCGACAAATGAAGTCTTCAGTGTGGTCGTTGAAATTCCAACTATAGTTCAAGTTATTCAGAGGATCTTGAACCGACGCTTTTATGGTCTTCAAGCAGTTAATATCGGACTGGACGCAGTCGACCATATAACAACTAAGCAAGGCCCAGAGAACTCCCGCCGCTCCAAGGCTCAAAACACGATTCCGCGACGCCATCCCCAGCGAGGAAGCCTTTCGAATTCCACAAACAGACACCACCGCAGTTCGCTACTGCCACGTGCTGAAATCGCTCAATTGCGAACACTCCTCCCACTATGAACACGGCCCATAGAAGGAAAGAAGATTAAAAAAAAAGACCAGGAAACGAATCAAAAGGAGCAGAATATCCGACCCAAATTCATCGTTTCTCGAGCAAGGCACCTACAGGAGACGTATCTGGACCATCGGAAACGCGCACTGACTTGATGAAGTCTTGCGAAGACTGTTGACTTGATGAAGTCTTGCGAAGACTGCTGACTTGATAATATTTTCCCGTGCGTCCCACGACACACCCCGTCTCTTAGGTTAATTTAAATTATAATCATAATTAGTAATCATAATAATGATTATTAATAAATAAAATAAAAATTAATGAGGAAAAGAACGACCAGGATAGAGAGAGAGTCGTTGCCCCCGTTTGTCAAACATACGTAACTTGGGAAGTCGCTCGGCTTCCGGAGTATTGAGAGGAATGTTCTGTTTCCCTCTTCAAATTTGAAACCGAATTGTAACTCCCTTTTCTCTTTTCTCTCTCTCTGTTTTTTTTTCTTTTTTACCTTTCCCGTCGAAATTTAATGTCGGCCAAGAAAAACAGGATCATGCACTAGAAGATAATGACTGAATAAGTTTTCGCATCGCTGGAATTTTAAGTGGAGTATTATTCAAAATGAATTCGAATCCCATCATGCGAGTATATCCTCTGATTTAAATAAAACTTGAATTGTACGATACTTATTGAATAATAATATAAGTACTAGCAATTTTTCAAAAAAGGGAAATTAATAAACTAATAAGCAATTTCCCCATATCTTGATAGCTTTGCGCCATTTCGTCGAATTCTTCACCTTTATGTAGAGTTATCTTAAAGGAATAATTTGCTCAAATGATCCATAAACTTTGATTCAATATGTAATACATTCCGCAATATTTTAATTTAACGGTTCTTGAACTTTGACTCAATATGCAATATCTTCCATAAACTTTTTATTTATTCAATGTGGTTTTCAATCTATCACTAAATGCTTAATGTAGTCTGTAGACTATATGAGGATATTAAGAAGTTCAAAAATTATATTAAATAAATTAAAAGTTTGGTGTAGAATTTCTTCTGGATGTTTTAGTTTATTGATGTTGCTTATTTTGTTCCTTTTGTAAAACAATCTATGAGAAACTTCTCTCTAAATTTGCATTTGTGAGCCTGTTTGCACCTATGTACATGGGCCATGAGTTTTACTTGGGCTCATTTGTTGTTTTTCGTGATATCAGTTTGCTTATGGAATTATGTGATAGTTAATATAGTTAGAGGATTAATTATAGTTAAAATTAAAGATGAAAATCGAGAAATTGAGTATAGAAATACAGTATGTCAAATGGGAATTGTTACATTTCATATCCCCCTTTAGGTGAAATCCCATGGGTTACACGGGTTTGAATATTGATTTCTTATAAATTTGGATAAGAATGAGTTTTACATGGCTGGATAAAGATATGTTAACTAGAAATCCATAAGTTATGATGTATTTATAGTTGGCAATAACAACGCGACCATTCCTTTAGCATTTCGTAATTTTACTCCTAGGTACATGTTGACAATGTTCATCCTAGACCCACAAAATGATAATAATATCTGAGACATGAACTTGAAATCAGGGAGGGATATGGAGTCTCTCTCCCCCCCCCACAACGTGTGACTTTCTTTTTTGAGAAAATAACATAAATAGTTCATTAACTTTGACTCCATATGTAATGTGATTCATAAACTTCTAATTTATTCAATATGGTTCTTGAATCTGAGCCAAATGTACAACGTGATTCTTAAACTATTACATTATTCAATGTGATCCCCGGATTATTAATATATGTTCAATTTAGTCTATAAATTATGTGAAAATGTTCAATATTGTACCTAAAATAATGAAAAGACGGTATTGAACATTTTTATATAGTTTAAGACAACTTTAAACAAATTAAAATTTCAGATATCACATTATACATTGAGATAAAGTTTTGGAATTATATTGAATAAATTGAAAATACATAGACCATATTAGTCATTGAGCCAAAATTTAAGAGTCATTTATGTAATTTTATGCTTGGACTCCACAGAGGTTGAGTGGATCTTTCAGTCATTTTCGTATGGTCAAGTGGAAAGGATTCGGATCGCATGTCTAGCCCCGTGATCCCATTGTCAGCTTTTGCTTGCTCTGTCATTTCATTCTCTCTCCACAACCTGATCCATCGGTCGGCTTTTCCCTGATAACCCCCTCATTCTTCAACAATTTTCACAAGAAATTGAAAAGATGGAACTTTTGCTGGCCAACACATTGAAATGGGAACCACAGAGAAACCTTTTGCCAGAACTACAGTGACGACCGACCGCTTTTTCTCTCGTGCTGACAAAGGCCAATAAAGCCACTGCATAAGGATTTGTCACACGGCATCCAAAGACCATAAGGAGACGCTTCCACTTGAATCGCAAGAGAAACACCAGAGGATGGAGGAACCGAGTATGCCCCTGAAGCCACATTGCTTGGTTCTATCATACCCAGCCCAAGGCCACATCAACCCCATGCTCCAATTCTCCAAGCGTCTACTCCACGGAGGAGTCAAAGTCACTCTTGTCACCACCAAATCCATGTCCGAGACCCTGCATGGATCATCCTCATGCGCCTCAATCCCGCTCGAGCTGATCTCCGACGGCTTCGACAGTGGTGGCATTGTGGCCGCGGGGAGCCCCGAAGCCTACCTCGAGCGCTTCTGGAAGGTTGGACCCGAGACCCTGAGCGAGCTGGTCGAGAGGCTAATCTCCGCCAGCAGCTCACCACCAACTTGTATCATCTACGACTCTTTCTTGCCTTGGGCTCTCGACGTGGCCAGGAAATTCGGGCTCATTGGGGCCGCTTTCTTCACCATGTCTTGTGCTGTGAACAGCGTGTTTTACCACTGCCAGAAGGGATGGCTTGAAGTTCCTGTTAAGAAGCAGGTTTTGCTTCCTGGAATGCCTCCTCTTGAGCCTCAAGACATGCCATCTCGTGTGTGATGTGGGGACATATCCAGCTTTCACCGACATGCTTGTGAACCAGTTCTCCAATCTTGACAAAGTGGATTGGGTGCTTTGCAATACAGTGTATGAACTCGATCAAGAAGTAAGTACTGACTATATATAACCTTTGGTGCCATTTGCCCTGTCGTGTGTCATGCATACGTCAAGTACTCATTAAATTATTTGACGACAGCATTGTTATTGTTGTTATTACAGCGACATGGCTTGGTAGGCTTTTATATTAATTAAAGTCAGGTTACTCAAATGTGTAAATGAAATGAAAGATACAAGTATATCAATCGCAAACATATGACGCTAAGTTATCCTCCAATCCTCAATCAATTAATTAAAATGAGACCATATCCTCATTTCTCTCTTGTGGCTGTCATGTCACCTTTCTGATCAAGGGCTCATCCAACTAAATCTTTCACGCATTCAACGAGAACTTCTCCTTCTTCTTCTTTGTAGGTTGCAGACTGGTTAATGAAGATCTTGCCATTCAGGACCATAGGACCAACTGTACCGTCAACCTATTTAGACAACAGGCTTGAACAAGACACGGAATATGGCTTCAGCATCTTCCAACCAGAGCACGACACCACCATGAGATGGCTCAGCACCAAGCCAAAAGGGTCGGTTGTGTATGTCTCATTCGGTAGCATGGCCGAGCTAAAGACTGACCAAATGCACGAGCTAGCAATGGGACTAAAGAGAAGCAACTGCTATTTCCTCTGGTTGGTCAGATCATCAGAAGCAGAGAAACTCCCACAAAGCTTCGCAAATGGCACCGAGACATCCCAAAAGGGTCTAATAGTTGTCGCGACCTATTTTTTCTCGTCCCGAAGGGGGAAAGAAACATCTAAACAAATAGGTTTAGGAGTATTGTCCAAAGGGCGGGTCCAAGACCCTCATAATTAGACGCGAGCTCTCCCAAGCCCATACCCCGTGTGACATTGGGTGTTCATGAAAATACAAATGAGGAGTCGCCACTGGCCTATTGGGGCCGGCTAGAAACCAAGCGGGGCATGGGAGTGTGCCTCACTTTCCACGCATCCAGAGATTCTAGGGTCGGGGACTTGATTACACTAATTATCCAATTAGTGCCATTTCGGTACCTAATCTTGTTCATTTCAAAAAGATTTTTGTCAGGCAATTCGGAATGATTTTAGACTTAACCACTAATATGTGAGGTGATCATGCGAGTGCACAATCATCAAAATAATAATCAGCAATTACAGAAAACATTAAATAAATTGCAAAAGAAAATAAACATCTAGCATCAAGAGATAAATAAATAGCAGTCCAGATTAAACTAAGGGAAAACCATAATCATCGCATCATAAGTCGCAATCAAGGGCAATTGTATCCAGGGATAACTAAAACCCTAAAGTGAAGCCGTAAGGGCATTGTTTTTGGCCTTGAATTTTAGGCCAGATGATTTTCGACATTTTTTTTTGTGTGCTCTTTGGGATTTTTTAAATTTTTTTGGAATTTTCAATATTTTAATATTTTTTTCGATTTTTTTATTGAAAAAAAAAATTTTGTTTTTGAAAATTTTTATAAATTTTGAATTTTCCATGAATTTTCTGAAATTCCTAAGTTTTTTATGATTTTTTAATATTTTTTATGATTTTCTGAATTTTTTAATTTTTTTAATTTTTTAATGGAAATGATTCGGACCGGGTCAGGAAACCCGGCCCTGCTGACCCGATTCAGATGCCGCCGGTCCGGGTCGGGCTGAAGGAACCGGGCTGACCTTAAGCCTACTATAAAACAACAAAAAAGGCCCACAAGGATTTTTTTAAAAAGGCCCAATCTTGATTTCTATTTTTTAGCCCAGCTGAAAACCCGGCCTGTGACAAATTCAGCCCAACGGCAACGGGCCCGCGGCGAAGCCCATCTCCTTGCCCCCTATTTTTATTTTCGGCCTTTTCTTTGTTTTTTCTGATTTTTCTATTTTTTTTTTTTTTTCTTGGTCTTCTTTATTCTGGTCTTCTTCTTCTTCACGTCTTCTTCTGCATGCTCCCCGTGCACGCTTGACCGAAGCTCCTGCAGCTTCTTCGCCAGCCCGCCTCCACGCACGACGAGCCCATGCCGGCTTTTGAGGGGTCGCCATGTCATCGTCCGGCGTCGGTCGTTCCGTCCGACCGACGCCGAGCACAGCCGGCCACTAGCTGGCCGGTGTTCGAGGGTCGCCGGGTTGGCTCCGGCGAGATACGCACCTCGGCCTACCCAAACGCGCGGAACCTACCGACAAGCTAGGAAAATGACTGAGACGGTGCATGACAACGGTATAATCTTGAACGACGCAAAAGAAACCGAGAGCCGAGCTCCGGTCGAGGGTTGGGTTCGGATTTCTCATTGAGGCATTTCGTCGGACAATTAACGGGCGCTACCAAAATCGAAGGTTTCCGGCTCGACCGAGCCTCGAACCCGCCTTGGGGGTCTCGAACACGATATATAAGGAATATAGGAAGGAAATGCAATGGCGACGAGGGCCGAAGCTTGCGCGAGCCGAATGGCCGCGAGCTCCGGCCCGGTGCGCCTAAAAACGGAGCAAGGACGGAGCTAGACCTACCTGGTCAACTCGAGGACGTCGCCGGGAAGGTCGCCAGGCAGGCCCGTGCGTGTCTGAGCCGCTCTCGGTCGCTCGTATCGCTCCGGTCGCCGGGTTCGCCTTCTCTCTCTCGGATCTCCGCCTTCTCTTCTGGTTTCAAGGCTCTCTCGGTTTCTCTCTTCTCTCTCTTTCGGTCGTTCACCTCTCTCAGATCTGGTTTTTTTTTTTTTTGAACAGCACTCGGCTCTCTCTTGCTCCCTCTCTCTCGGGCTCTCGGTCCGTTCTCTCCGTGCTCTCTCTCGAGCTCTCCTCAGGTCTCCTTTTTTTCGTTTTTCTCCGGTCCCCCCCTAAAGAAGAACTCCCTCTCCGTTCTCACCTCCCTTCGGTTCTCCCTCTTGCTATTTTTCTCTCTGCTGACCTGCTGCTTCTGCTGACTTGCTGCCATTGCTTTGCTGCTGCTGCTGCTGCTTTTTTTTTGCGTCTGCTGCTGCCTCTGCTCTACCTCTGCTCTGCTGCCCTCTCTGCTGCCACCTGCTGCTTTGACTTGCTGCCTTGCTTCATCATCATCATCTTTTCGTCCCTGCAGGTTGCTTCTGCGCGAGGGAGAAGAAGGGAAGAGAAAGGGCCGCATGGGGGCCGGGCGGGCCCAGCCCTGGCCCGGCCTCTTTTCGATTTTTTTCTACTAATTTTTAATTAATTTTTAATTTTTTTAATTTTATTTTCATATTAACTTTAAAACTAGTGATGCAAATGTTCCTAATGTCTATATGCGATGCAATTTTAATGAAATAATTTTTTGTTAAGAGATTTAGAAACTAATCTCTAATTTTCCAATGTAGTTAATAAATGCTAAAACAAATCGCCAAAATTTAAGTGTCAACAATAGTGACATGGTGTCCTCAGCTCGAAGTCTTAGCGCACGAGGCGCTAGGCCTTTTCGTGACGCACTGCGGTTGGAACTCGACCTTGGAAGCGCTCAGTTTGGGCGCGCCGATGCTGGCAATCCCGCAGTGGACCGACCAGGCCACGAATGCCAAATACATAATGGATGTGTGGAAGATGGGGCTGAGGCCACCTGTTGATGAGGAGAGAGGCATTGTGATGAGTGAAGAGATAGAGCATTGCATTAGGAAGGTAATGGAAGGGGAAACAGGGAAGAGAATGAGGGAAAATGCGGGGAAGTGGAGGAAGATCACCAAAGACGCAGTTGGCGAGGGTGGGAGTTCCGATAGGAACATTGAGGAGTTTGTTGCTGAATTGGTTGCTGAGACTTGAAAAAGGAAAAGACCAATGCTAGGCATATGATTAACGATTATAGTAGTAATCGATCTACTTATGCCATTTCTCGTGTGTAAGGAATGTGACTGAAATATCTATTTATGTGAGTGTTATATTTTGTAGAGTTATTTCCTTAATGGAGCTCGATTATGTACTTGTAACACTGCTTAAGTTGTGCAAGATATACATGAATCGGTCCAATTTTGTATCTGCTAATCTGTTATGGAAGAACTTCACTAGCCGTGCCAAGCAAAACAAACTTGGAAAAAGTATGAAATCACCCAAAAAAAAAAAAAAAAAAAGAGAGAGAGAAATTGACTTGATGAGCAGAACCAGATGCGCCCTACAAGTTGGGACGAAATCATCATTTGAGAGTGTTGTCCATTCCATTAACGATCCATCTAACATACGGTTCGATTTGACGTCCATGGATTTTTTTTCCCTTGAAAAGTTATTTCAGCTGATATGATCAAACTAAATGCTGATGAATAATTAACTAAGGAAAAAGTACAATATTATATAGTAATTATTATGTTTCGAGTCATGATGGCATTCTTTCGTAATTGAATTCTTAAATTTTTTTGTGTTAATTTAAATTAAGTTGAGTAACATCCCACTCTGAAAAGTTGGGAAAATAGTCTAATAAATTTTAAACCTATTATATAAATATCAACTCAGCTCTAAATCTTTCAATTTAACCAATTTAGTTCTAGATCTCCGTGCAAAATTCTAATATAATCTTTCCGACCAATTTTTGCCGGAAATCGTTGATATGACATTATGCCACGTGAGATTGCCAGTGATAACGGAATTATCACATAATCGATTTATGGCGAAAATAGACAAAAATGACTATATTGGAATTCACACAAAAACTTAAGACTAAATTGGTAAAATTAAAAAATTTAGGACATCTGTACAATCATTAATAGTGAGCTATGCCCCAGAACAAAATGCAGTAGCGGAAAGATAAAATAGAACCATTGTGGAAATGGCGAAATTCATTTCAAAAGAGAAATGACTAATCCTCCATTTTCGAAAGGAAAAACATGAAATTATTTTTCCTTTTTTACAGGGGTCATTAAATTAGATTGGACAAGAAAAAGGAATATTTATTGGCTACGGTGATCAATCAAAAGACTATGGAATTTATAATCCTAAGAGCTAATTGATTGAGAACTGATTAGATAAAAAAAAATTTTTTGTAAGAATTCATCATTCGACATAATTCCTATTTCCTTAGCCATGAAAGCAAAAGCACCAAGAGGTGGAGCAAATTTGGCCAAACATCCCCTTCACCATTACACGCCAAAATAAGCATAATCTTTTCCGGTGAGACGTCGATGATACAATTGGACCTTTCTTTGGCATGTTGGGCCGCGTATAGCCTTTTCATGAATTTCTTCGGTAACGATTTAACATTTTATTCGATTCTTTCGAGACACTTATTAAATATATTTATTTAAATTGATTGCATCATCACAAGCACTACCCAAAAACATTTACTTGACAGCTGAGAACGCAGCACGTGTCGAGAAGAACCAAAAACAGGAATGCCAGATACTTATTTCACTATGAAATAGCAGCTATCCTGAAGATAAGCATCGACCGACACAGGGTAGAAATTAGCAACTTCGCTAGATCGTCTTACCATGCACAGTCCAGAGTTAGTCATGGCAGAGGAGGTGAAGAGACCCTACAAAGTTCATGTTCTGGTCCTCCCTTACCCTGCACGAGGACACATCAGTCCGATGCTCCAGTTCGCCAAGCGCTTAGTCTCCAAAGTCGTCCGAGCGACTCTCGCGACCACCGTCTTCATCGCCAAATCCATTTATGCCACCCCGAGCGAGTCCATCAGCATCGAGACTATCTCGAACGGTTTTGATGAAGGTGAGAGAGTATTAGCTAGTTGCCTAGCGGGAGTGCTGGATTGTGCCATTCTTGGGTTTTCTGGCAATCTGTGGGTTATGATTAGTAGAGTCAATCATATGCACAGACACGGTGAAGAACAGGTTTGCCATATATTTTTCCTTAACAAGAATCATGTCGAGCTTACATTAGAGTTCATGACCATTTTGTAATGAGCCTAACTTACATATTTTTTTTCTGCTATAAAGGTGGGTCTGCAGAGAGCATTGGAGCTTACTTGACGAGCCTCCAATCTGTTGGATCGAGAACCCTGGTGGCGCTACTCAAGAAGCTCGACAGTTCGGGCAACTCCATCGACGCGGTCATCTACGATGGCTTCCTTTCTTGGGCACTTGATGTGGCAAAGCGGTTTAAGAAGTCGGGAGTGGCGTTTTGCACACAATCTTGCACCGTGAACAATGTGTACTACCATGCGCACCGGGGTCTCCTTCCGCTTCCGCTGTCGGGGATGACAATTTCACTTCCCGGGTTGCCACCTCTTGAGCCGGAAGAGACCCCGTCATTCCTGTATGTCCTGGGGCCGTACCCAGCTTTCTTCGACTTGATCGTGAATCAATTATCGAATGTCAATGAAACGGATCTCGTGCTGTATAACTCATTCTATGAGTTGGAGGAGGAGGTAATTAATGTTTGCTGTCTCTGCCAAAATCATATTATCCTGTGCTTGCATTGATGGTCTAGTTAAGAAATCTTGCAGTTGAAGCAATCAAGTAAATTCGATAGCATTAATCGAAAGGATCATCACCTTTATTTTGCAATTCTAACCCATTATCTGATCTTCATTCTTGGGAAAGTTGATGTTCTTCCTATCCAAAACGTCCATAAGGTGGTAGACTATATGGCCAAGCTCTGGCCGCTGAAGATGGTTGGCCCAGCAATTCCATCAATCTACTTGGACAAGAGACAGCAAGATGACAAGGACTACGGCATCGACCTCTTCAGGCCTGACACAGAGATTGGCCTCAACTGGCTCAGTGACAAGCCCATCGATTCGGTCATCTACATATCGTTCGGGAGCATGGCTGAGCTAGAGACTTCCCAAATGGAGGAGCTCGCATGGGGCTTGAAAAACTCCAACAAACACTTCTTGTGGGTGGTTCGAGAGTCGGAGAAGGTGAAGCTCCCTCCCGGGTTCACGGAGCACACCTGCTCCAGGATGGGGCTCGTCGTGCCGTGGGGCCCACAGGTCAACCGGGTGCTTCGTGACACACTGCGGATGGAACTCAGTCCTCGAGGCCTTGAGCTTGGGGGTGCCGATGGTGGCGATGCCACAATGGACGGACCAGGGCACGAACGCAAAGTTCGTGGAGGACGTTGGGGAGTGGGGGTTAGGGCTTCCGAGGACGAAGACGGGATCGTCAGGAGAGGAGAGAGAGAGATGCATAAGCGAAGTGATGGAGGGGGAAAGGGGGAAAGAGATCAAGAGAAACGCAGAGAAATGGAGGAAGTTGGCCAAACAAACAGTTGACGAAGGTGGGAGTTCGGACAGGAACATCGACGATTTTGCGCGTAAATTAGTTAGCTCGAACTAAGGTTCATCTCATGTTAGACTTGACTTGTCCTCGGGAGACCATGTTATGATGGTATTTAAAATCTTGGAATGATCTGATTTCTGAATTCTAAGAGAAACCGATGGGGCGTGAATCCAGCAGCAGATGTCAGCTACTCAAACTTAACATCGATCGAGACTTACACTCGATCTAGACCTGTAATGTAAACCTCCAGAGCAATTTAAGACAACAAACTAATAGAATAGAAGACAAGATTGATGCAACAATGCCTGCTGATGTCATGGGAATGAAGCTCGGAAAGAGTGCGAAACGAATAAACAGGTTGCTGATGAACATACCAATCCAGCCAAACCTTTTTGTCAAAACTAAACGAAACTACCGGGGCTCCCTCCACCATAGGAAAGACAGGCAAGCAACATACAGCGAACTTCCAAAGTACATACAACGAAAGCTTCGTTTCAGAGCTCAGAAGCAAGATAATCACCATTGTCATCTACTACTAACGCATATCCACGAGCCTTGTCATGAGTCGGGTTTTCGGATGTAATGGCTCAAATCGACAGAAAATACGCATTGCTATCTATAGTAATATGGATGATATCCACCTGTTCGGACAGCATGACAAGAAGCAGTGCCTAGACATACAAAGCTACGGGGTAATATCTATTTAAACATTCACCACACATATTAGTTACATGGGAGGAGGCTTGTAGAGTCGACCATCTCTTGCCCAAAGGAGCTCGACTGTGCTAGTCTTTTGCTTCTCGAGCGACGATAAGTTCCTCCAAGCAATCTGAGTCGCCGCTGTCTATGGGCATCATAAGTTCATTGTCAGTCGAGAAATGGTACCGTTCCCCAATAGCCCTTAGGAACTGATAGACTTCAAACATAGTGGGCCTCTCCTTCGGAGCTGGCAACACACAACTGCAGGCCACCTTAAGGACTTTGAAGACTTCATCGTCGATTCCCTTTCCAACCAAAAATCTGTCTACTGCGTCTTGGAGTTGCGAGCCGTTTGAGAGCTCCGTGATCCACTCCACCAAATTACCCTTAAAGCTTTCAGGTGCTTTAGAAATTTGAGTGGGCCTCTCACCAGTTACCAGTTCAAGAAGCACGACTCCAAAGCTGTACACATCTCCCTTTGGGGTGGCCATGAGGGTTCGTGCATACTCAGGTGCAACATATCCCAGATCACCGAATTCCCCATTCACAAAAGTACTCAAATGCGTATCGATTGGGTTCATGAGCCTAGCCAGACCAAAATCAGATATCTGAGGCTCAAAGTCCGCATCAAGAAGGATGCACTTGGAGCTTATGTTGCGATGGATAATGCGAGGATTGCAATTATGGTGAAGCCATGCCAGTCCTCGTGCTGCTCCGATCCCAATTTTGAGCCTCAAAGTCCACTCCATAGCTTTGTTGGGATCATCCAGAGAATGTAGATGATCATGGAGAATACCATTGGGCATGTACTTGTAGACCAGAAGTCTCTCCTTTTTGGCCATGCAAAAACCCAAAAGTGGAACCAAGTTGCGGTGCTTAACCCTTCCTAGTGTAGCCATCTCAGACATCACTTCTTTCTCGGAGTGTTGAGAATCCTGCAACCTCTTAACCATGAGTAAAGTATTATCATCAAGCACAGCCTTATATGTCGTCCCTGTCCTTCCTGATCCAATTATGCCGTGTTTGCTGAAATTGTTTGTAGCCTTCATCAGGTCACTGAGTTTCATCTTGGATACTGACTTCTCAAACATGGAAACCTACAGAGCATTAATAATACTCAGTCCAACTCAGAAACAGGTCTGTAGATGCATACAAATTCATTCGCAGTCAAAGTGGGCACACGCACATGTACACGGGGAGGGAGGGAGGGAGGGAGGAAGAGAGGGAGAGACGGTATTTATAGTGCAGGCAAAAGAAATTCTTGGAACAAATTCAAAAACAGTGCATTCAGTAAGCTTACCTTGACGCCTTTAATTTTCTTTAAGCTCTTTGCCCACCTATTGCCTTCAGGATCCTCATCCTTCTTCCTCTTCATGGACACTCTACGCATATAAAAGAACATGCCGATCGCAATACCTATGGCTGTGAGAGTTATGCTGCCGGCTGCTGCGCAACAATTATTTTAGTGTTGGAGGTCTTCTTTATCGCACACTGAGACAGAGGACCACCACAAAGTCCTGGATTATTTGCATAATCATCCGCAGTGACTGTAGTATTAGGGCCAAATGGGGGGACTTGCCCCATCAGAAGGTTGTTGGCCACGCTAAAGGATTTGAGTCGACCGAGTAAGCTGAGTTCAGGCGGAATCTGACCGGACAACTGGTTGTGGTCAAGCCTGAGGGAATTTAAGTAGGTACAATTTGAAAGGTTTGCCGGGATTGTTCCAGAAAAACTATTGGAGGACAGGTCGAGAGTTGTCACAAACATAATTATAGTCGATATATTTTCCGGGATTGATCCAGAGAACTCATTGCTGGAGAGATCCAATCCTGTCAAGCTTTTGCATTGCTCGATGCCACGAGGAAACTGGCCCTTGAGTCCCATATCGGAAAGCTTTAGATTAAGAACCCGGTTCTCATCGGGATGCCAGCACTCAACTCCAGTGAATCGACAAATGAAGCCTTCAGTTTTGTTGTCGAAATTCCAAGTATAGTTCAAGTAATTCAGAGGATCTTGAACCGACGCTTTTATGGTCTTCAAGCAGTCAATATCGGTCTGGATGCCGTCGACCGCATAACAACTAAGCAAGGCCCAGAGGAATCCCGCCGCTCCAAGGCTGAAAACTCGATTCCGCGACACCATCCCCGGGGAAGAAGCCTTTCGAATTCCACAAACAGACACCACCGCAGTTCGCTACTGCCACATGCTGAAATCGCTCAATCGCGAACACTCCTCCCACTATGAACACAACCCATAAAAAGAAAGAAGATAAAGGACCCAGAAAACGAATCAAAAAGAGCAGAATATCCGACCCAAATTCATCGTTTCTCGAACGAGGCACCTACAGGAGACGTATCTCGACCATCGGAACCGCAAACACAATCAGCATATAGACAGACAGACACAGTAACAGAAACAGAAACCTCTGGCGGACGGCGCAAACGAAACCCACGACCCAAAGTCACGACCGGCCCGCGAGTCCCGTCAAGCTAAAGCTAAGCAAAGCAAGAGCAACAGAGAGCGAGCGAAGAATCGACAAGGACACGTACCCGAGAGCCCGTCGATCGCGATCGGTTACCGCAGCTGAAACGGCAAGAAAGCATCAAGAACCAGGGGGGCCCCCCGAGCGGAAACGGGTTGAACGGTCAAGAGGGCTCCGAGCTGCGAGGAGAGGCGGAGACGGAAGCGGATGCACTCCTCGTGGGGGGGAGCTAAGAGACCAAAGATATAAGCGAGACAGACACAAAGACAGAGAGAGAGAGAGAGAGAGAGCGTGAGAGGAGGGGCGAGATGAGTGGGGATGCGTGTGTGAACGAAGCTTGGAGCTTTTTCTTCTTCCTAGTTGGCGTTCGCAAGGAAGAAGAAGAAGAAGAAGACGAAGATGGAATGGAGAAGAGAGAGAGAGAGAGAGAGGCTGATCAGGGGGTGGGGAAGGGATGGAGTGAGAAGGTTAGAGGGAGGGTGGGACGGCCATTTTTGTCAAGGTTTTGCGAAGACTGTTGACTTGATGAAGTCCCACGACACAACCCCCTCTCTCTCTCTCGGATTTTTTTTTAAAAAGAAAAAAAGAAAAAAAGAAAAGACCCAAAAGTGGTGGAAAGACTCCACCCGTTGCTTGACCCGCTCTGCAATTGACGATGACAGTTAAAAATAATAATCATTATAATAATAATCATATTAATAAAATTAATGAATAAAAATTAATAAGGAGAAGAAGAACGACCAGGATAGAGGGGGAGATAGAGAGAGAGAGTCGTGCCCCCAGTCTGTTAAAACATCCGTTAATTTGGGAAGTCGCTCGGCTTCCAGAATATAGAGACAAAAAAGTTTTGTTTTGTTTTGTTTCACCCCTTCAAATTTGCAACCGAAATGTGATTCTCCTTCTCCTTTTTTTAATTTTTCCCCCTTTCCCATTGAAGTTTAAAATATACTCGAATTTCAGAATACTGTGAGAGAATCATGAGCCAACTAACGAGATGCCTGTGCCTTATGGAAGGGTGTGAGATGCATGTTTTTACATTACTGTTAATGTTAATATCCGCCTGCAATTTTCAAAATGGATTTGAATCTCATTATACATATTTATCCTTTGATTTAAATAAAACATGAAACGTGTCAATCACAATACTTGTTGAATAATAATATATGTACATGCATTATTTCGAAAATGAGAAATTAACAAACTAACAAGAAAATTTCCATATTTTGATAGCTTTTTCTCCATTTCATCAAATTCTCCGCCTTTATGTAGAGTTATTTTAAAGAATAATTTGCTTCAAATGATTATGAATTTTAATTCAATATGCAAATCATCCATAAACTTTGAATTCAATAGTTCTTGAATTTTTGCCTAACATGCAATATTTTCTTTAAACTTTTAATTTGTTTGATCTGCTATCCAAATTATTGATAAATACTCAATGCAGTTCGTAGATTATATAAGGATATTGAAAATTCATTGACTATTTTAAACAAATTAAAAGTGCAAATATGACATTTTATATTGGATCAAAGTTTATGAATCATAGTAAGCATATCAATAATTCAAATAATATAGATAATTTATGTCATTTTCCCTATCTTAAGATGTGTTGCAAATTGTACTTTTGTTTGCTACTATAAAAATTATATGCTGAAGTAGTAATATTAATTAATAAAAAAAATTGAAAATATAAGCACAACCACTATAACACTAGTATCAATTTACCACGTAAAGCTCGTATGTGGGCATGCCACATGAGTCGATCTTGACCGAGTCTTACCCACTTCCATATAAATATATGGAGGTATGTATGAATAGTAAACCGTTATGAAAATTTCAGGAGTTTTGGGTTTGAGAAAATAAATTGACAAAAAAAAAATCACAAACCGTAAAATACAAATTAATTCAAAATAAAATGTCATTCTAGATACAGTCACATGCTTGTCAAAAAGCTAGTGAACTCAAAATTGCAACTTTATTTATTTGATTGCTTAGTTTGTGTCCCTGATAAATATCAGAGATTTATAAAATGGACCGCTTAGACTAAATCGAATCAATCAGTTGGGTTCGATTCTTCAGAGGAGTATCCATCTAGAGGGTTGGCCACATGCTTTTGGAGAATACAAAATGAAAAAAGCGATTTTGTTCTTTTTTTTTATTCGAGAAAGAGGAAAAGAGGAGTGATGGAGACGTTGTTTGACTGTGGACTGATGGATATTTCGGGGGACTTCCCCTGAACACAAACGCGTGAAAAAAAAAGGAAAAAAAAAAAGCACCTTTCACTGTAGTCTTTTTTAATCTTTATTATTATTTTTTACACTTCAATCTTCAGTGGGAGTGTTTGGTGGCTTTTTCTGCTTTCTGTCTCGTAAAGTTTCAGATTCGTTGGCTATTACAACAAGATAGACAGATAATAATAATAATAATAATAATAATAATAATAATTACCATTATAGTTATTATTATATTACTACAGGCAATAATTATTGTAATCCCCGATCTGTAAAAGTGGTAGAGAGGAGGGTGTTACCTACTCCCACTCTCGATTATTTATCCCCTTTTACCATATATTTCCAGTAAATTTTCCTTTTCTTTGATTTTGACTTTTTAAAAATCAAATTTTCCTTACTTCCTTATTTACTTTTCACTTTTCATATCGTGATCTCTCTCAATTTTACTTGCTAACACATTAATACATATGCGTGACGTTTGAAGGAAATACGGGTCTCACCTAAGTTCGAATAATTGATCGTCATGCATTCTCCATATTTAAATTCGTATTTTGGATTTTTAAAAACCTCTCGAGAAGTGTTATTCCTAATTATAATTAATCGGTATCCTAGAGGGTATGTTATTAAATGAAGCCCTCCAATGATTAGGATTCAAGACGGCGAGATTTTCTCATAAAGAAAAAACTTTATAAAAAACAGAAAAAAAAAAAAAAAGGAGGAGGAGAAAGATTCAAAGGGTGAGGTACGAGTAGTAAATGACCACGCACTTTCCTGGCGAGTCTCCGTGTCCGTGTCCGCATCGCGCGCACTTTGTCATCGTAGACCCGGTCAACGCAAAGCCTTCTCAGGCTATATCTCTATATCTCTCTTCTTTATTTTGTTTTTTGAATTTTAATTTACTTTTACGTTAATTCTCGCTTTCAAATTTTTACCGTACCTACTCACAATACGCGAGAATAGAAATCTACATCTAAAATTAAATCGTTCTCGACATAATTCTCCTAAAAATATGAGGATTGGAAACCTCTACTTTATTGGGATTTTATGATTTCTCTTATTTTCACTTTGCTAAAAAGAGGGTAAATAGTATGTTCGCCTGTAGTCAAATCTATCGGTCTCTTTTTACTATCTCACCTTTTACGTCGTTTTATATTTTTAAATTAAATAAAAAAACAAAGGAGAGGGAAATAAATAAAATAAAGAAAAGAAAAGAAAAGGTGAGGAAGTGTCGTCGTTGTTTCTCTTTGTTATTAAAGTGGAGGAGGGGAGGGAGGAGGGACAGACTTTGGGTCCCCTTTTGAATTCCATAAACCATGTTTCACGTTAGGAGCAGCATCGCAGTTCGTGGCTAAATTTCCTCGGTTCCCCTCTCCTTTTCACACCGCGAATGGGAAAGTCAGCAGACTTATTAGGCCATGGGATGATCCGTGCGACGGTTCAAAGAGGACGCCTTGGCATTTGGTTTGTGCCCGATCGCCATAAATACGACCTTTCATCAAAGTAACCTTTTCTTTCTTCTTCCTTTTTTATTTTATTTTTTTATTTTTAATTTAATTTCCATAGCAATTATTCATGTCGATCTTCCCACGTGGCGATTTGTCCTTGTTTTATTAAAGCGTGTGAGTCTAGAAGTTTAAATTGTTAAATGAAACTATAGTTTCGTTTTTAAATATATTATCACTTTCCCATCACATTAACTTTGGTTTTTTGCCTTAGTGCTTGGTGTAGATATGTCTAATTGGGAGCAAATGAGACTTTGAAATAATTGAATTTATAATCTCCTACTTTGATATCATGTAAATTTTTATGGGATTACTGTCAACCATTCTAAAAGCTTAAGCTATTAGGTAAATGTGTGGTTCAATAGTTACTTATTCTACTATTTAATAGCTTAAACTTTTAGAATAATTCTTATTAATTAAGGTTATGGTTCAAATCTTTGCCTTCCCAATTAAATATTTCCAAGCCTTAATCTTAGACCAAAGTCTAGTTTACACATGAGGGATTAAAATATTTAAATATTATCAAGTCTAACGTCAATGCCTTTATCTATCAGCTCCATTGTTTGTATCTTCTTTCATATTATTGCAATCCACCCCTTCATCTAAAAGCTCAATTTGTATGTACATGTGATTTGTCTTCTTTTATCTCTAAGATCGAGTCTTTGGACTTCCTAACAAATCACATTCAAGTATGTTACCGACCACAGCCTTACTTGTTCATTCAATATCCATGCTATAGTTGGTTACGGCCTACGTCAAGTATGGTATTCCTAAAAGGTCATTCACTCTCTTCTTCCTCCACCAAAAGGACAATCACTAACGACTCATTCTCCATGCCTCATTGAAACACGGTCCTTTAAAAGATGTCTGTATCTTCAACAACATCTTTGCTATTAATGTTCCGTTTGATTAATCGTAACAATTTACAACAACTTCTACTCTCGAAAGCATAACAACCCTAATTATGACTTGGTAGCGGAAAGACCGCCTTGAAATGCACTTGTCGTTCCCCTTACTTTTAGGAAAACGGGCAAAACAAGAGAGGCACAATTTTGAACAGACATCTCAAAATCGATCCTTCACCACAATGTTTCTCGCTTTAGGACATCGCTAGGTCGAATTTACCATAACAGGAAAACTTATCGAATCGACAACATCAATCGCGAGAGAGATTTCCCCGGACCCGAGTCCAGTGGATCGAGCGCCTCACGGCGATTGATTCTATGGGCCGTCACGTGGGAGTCCACTTAGAGGCCCGTGGGAATCAACGGTTGAGATGCATCCATTTCGGTTGACCCTAATGCGGAGAAGAAAATCCCCACCAACCGATGCTCGCCACCTCCAGTCTCTTCCTGCCTAACAAACAAAAGGGTTCCGTGCCATCTCATTGGCCGGCTCGCGAGCTACTTATCATGCCACACTCACGTGGCGTCACTTCGAGCGCTCCCACTTTTGCTATCGACGCTCCACTCCCGGACGGGCACCTGCTAGGGACTTTTTGCACCGCTTGGGCGGGCCGATAGCAAAAACGGGAGCGCCCCGCAAAAAGCGAAAAAGCAAAGAGGTCAGTGATAAAAACATTCCCTTTCGCTTCTCTCTCTTCCTCTCTCTCTCTTCCTCTTCTAGGGATTGCAGAGTCGCAGCCGAAAATACGCCATTTCAGCTTGCTCCGGAATGGATCGATCGCCGCTCCTAAGCAGCTAGTCTTCGCACTTCTGCCGTAGGTGTGTTTCCACTTCATCGACGAGGTAAGCGTGCGTTCTTCCGTACTGTTCTTGCTCTGCTTGTTTGGTGATTGCTTTCTCTTTGGGGAAGACATCTCGGTTTCCCGTGGAGATTTCCTCGATGTCTTGCTCGCTGGACCTTAGTGCTTCACTGGACCGAGTATTTCGGGGGAAAGTTCGGATCCTGGAAGTGGGTTGGTGTTCTTCTTGTGACTGGAAGTGGTTTTGGGTGTCTTTCTCTGTTGTTCGAGCTCAATTTAGGGTTTCGCGAGCTGGTTCGAGGATCTTTCCTTAGGGCTTTTGGAGTTCCGTCTCCCTGGCCCTTGGATCTCTCATATGGGGGCTATTGTATGTGCTGATTAAGTAGATTGCATGACCAGCTCACTGTGCTCATCACAGTGACTATAAATAGTCTGCACGAGTCCGTGCTCACCTCGGGGGAAACATGTTTTGCCCTTGTTCGTCTTGAAACTTGTGAACGAGAAGATGGGAGCTGAAGTAGTAAGGGGCAATCGTTGGCGATTGGAACTAGAATGCTGCTTGTGGTGTGTTAGTGTTTGGAGTCAGTTGTAATAGTTACCTGGATTTTGTGAGATCATACAAGTTAGTGCGCAAATGGGCAAGCACCTGCAGAAAGGCTGTGAAATTCAGAGCCTAGTTCCTCTTTAGTTCTTGTTCTACCACGTGGATCTCTCTTTCATGATTCATGCGCATGAGAAATTTCTACTGTTTGTGCTTCTATGATTACTCGACTTTCCCATATAAAGTTGCTTTCGAGCAGTTTGTAGCTTTATGTTTTGTAGTTTACTTCCTCATGGATGACTGGGTAGCACATTAGTTGTGTAAGTTGTACTCCTTGTCTGGTCACTGAATACCTTTCTTTGGATCATATCAAGTGCCGCGTTGTTTTATATCCCTTGGCTGGTGTCAGAACCACACTATTTGGTGCTTTTAAATATTTTCTTGCATTTGCTCGATAATCCTTGGAACATTCTGCTACCAAATCAACTTTTTATTGTCTCGCTGTCGCATTAGCCAAAAAAAAAAAAGGTCAGAAATTTCCTAATTTATTATTTTTCCCATACCATTGACACCGGCCAGAATTTGCAACAAGCCATTGGACTGTTTCATTTATGACCATTTGACTATCATTTCCAGCTGATTTGTGAAGGGAAATTCGTTTTGAGAGGTGTAGTTTATATAGTCTTGGCACTCATTGTAGTCTATGTCCGTTTTTGCTGCAGAAAGCTGGAATTTCTATTTCAAAAATTTGAATATTTGTCCTATTACTTGTGCAGAAGACCATGGAGGATACCAACTCAGTTGCCAAACTGATTGATTCTACCAATTGTAAGATCCAGCAGCTTCAGAAGGCTTTTGCTGAACTTGAAAGTCACCGGGCAGTAACTCTTAACCTGAAATGGAAAGAACTGGAAGAGCATTTCCATGGACTCGAAAGATCATTGAAGAGGCGGTTTCATGAACTCGAAGACCAAGAAAAGGAACTTGAAACAAAAGCTACGAAGGCCAAAGAGATGCTGGAGGAGCGTGAATCCGTTGTCTTGGCCAAGGAAGAAGCTTCATTGGAGAAGCTCCAGGTGAACAGAGATGCAGCTGCCTTAGCAATTTCTAATGCTCTGAAGAAGCACCGCAGGGCATCATCTGTGGAGCTTGCTGTTGTTACTGGAGACGATGATGCTGGAGTGACTATCTCAGAAGAGAATTCTTCCAGTGTTGTGACTACTGAGACTTACTCGGAAGACACAGAAGATAACTCTGAGGTCTGCTCTGCAGAGGTGACATCCTATCCTCTCTTGGATAAATTATGTAAAGACATGGATTCTGAAGGGCTCCACAGATTCATCTCAGACAACCGTAAGAACCTTGCTATAATCAGAGAGGAAATTCCTTTTGCTCTGAAAGCTGCCCCAAGCCCTGCTGGTTTGGTCTTGAGATCTCTTGAAGATTTTTACAGCATGGATCTGCCAAATGTAGATGGGAAGAAAGACTCAAACCTGTTGGGTCTCCGGCGGACCTGCATCATGCTTATGGAATGCCTTATGGTTATGTTTGGAAATGATGGTATCTCTGCTTCTGATATCATCTCAGAAGATGTTAAGCAGCAGGCCAAAGTGATTGCTGAAGAGTGGAAACCAAAACTTGATGCTCTTGACATGAATGCAAGCAATGGAAATTCCTTGGAGGCTCATGCTTTTTTACAACTTCTGGCAACTTTTGGAATTGCTTCTGACTTTGAAGGGGAGTATTTATCAAGGTTAATTCCTATGGTTTCACGTCGCCGCCAAACTGCTGAACTCTGTCGCTCCCTTGGTTTGACCTCAAAAATGCCAGGTTTGACTCCCAAGGTCTTGCATCTTGAATATTAAGTTTGCAGAATTGACCCAATAGCCAAAACAATTCATACTGTTTTTTCCTTTTGGTTACAAGGTTATCACTGTCGAGTAATCTGTGCTGTTTAGTTCAACATTTTGTCATTTTTCTACCGTTTCTGTTTATTTTGATGTACCTACTCCCCCTGCATTGCCATTTCACTATAACAAGATTGATTTTGGAAATAGAAGGACAAATATTTTTCTGATGCCAGTGTGTTTAAAAAGTTGAAACTTTGATCTGCTGCTGTCTTAGTTTGCTAGTATGGCTTTTCTTGGACAAAATTAGTTGAAGAGGTCATGACTGTTGAGATATTTATGCTACTACTTCCTTTTGTGGTAAACTTTTAGCAGAAACAAGACGAAACAAGTTTTTTAAAACTGGTGCAGCCAAACAGGCTGTTTCATCTACTAGTCACTGTAGCAAGGCTCGCATGTGCTGACTTTCCCATTGACCCTGCACATGCATAAATTAAATTGTTTGTTGCATGCTTTAACTTGTAATTTGTCTCTCTTGTATTTCACAGGTGTAATCGAACTTTTGGCTAACAGTGGTAGGCAAATAGATGCTGTTAATATGGCATTTGCATTTGAGCTAACGGACCGGTTCTCTCCTGTGCCTTTGCTGAAATCTTACCTGAAAGATGTCAAAAAATCCTCCTCACCTGTCAAACCCGGAAACAGCTCTCCTTCAGGACAGGTTTGTTTTGTGCTTAACTGTACTTAATTTGTACGGTTCAGTGTATGCCTCTTTATTTGTTGGTTTTGAGTCACGCATGAATGGGTGGCTTTTAGCTTTATGATTATCATTCTCTTAGTTAAACGATGATATTGAGGCATGGGGCAATTCATTTGAGTTGCAAGTTCATCTGCATGTTGTTTTGAGACAACTAATTGAATTATTTACCGGATAAATACACCCTATAACAGTGGAATGCTTGTTAAGCGCCCAAATGCATGTGGAACGGGGGTACTACGTCACTATGTAAGCCATTGTAGCTTGTCTTAAGACACTACCATGAAGCTCGGTGAGTTGCGAAATGTCTGAGATAGTTGATCTGTGAAAGCTCTGGAGAAGATGGATGACTCTAAGTTCAAGTGGCTTAGGAACTGATGAGAGCCTCAGCATGGGGACAATTGTTGTGTGGCCATAACATGCTTGCTCACTGTGTTTTAAATGTCAGATATTGTCTTTGTTGTTGCATTAAGGGTGTTGATATTCTGACTTATTATGGTTGAAGCAATGCATTTTTCTCAGATTGCAATGTAAGTCGGTGCCAATCATCATGTTTTAGAACTATGGGTACCTTGAATGACAAAACCAAATTCTACAATTAGCCCATTCAATGCGCACTTTCTTTTTCTCTTAGACAATAGCCACTTTGACCACATTCTCAGAAATAAATTTGCTTAATTACCCCAAGTGATGATCATGTGAGACATCCGTATTTCTCATGCTTTAAATTTGAGACAATGTTTTCTCACCTGGTTTTGGTGTGTTTCATGACACCTTTAAGAAGGCATGATAACCATGTCTAACATGTCTGACAAACTGATGATTCCGTAGATTGAAGTGAATGAGAAGGAGCTCTCTGCTCTTAAGGCTGTGATAAAATGCATTGAAGAACACAAGCTAGAGGAGCGGTTTCCTGTGGATCCGCTTCAAAAGCTGGTCCTCCAGATGGAGAAGGCTAAGGCCGACAAGAAAACTGCAGCTGAAGTTGCAAAGCCTCAACCCAAGAGACCCCGTGCTGGTGGGGTTGCTAATGGGCATCATGTTGTTAACTTTGCTGCTGCCAACAAGACTTTCTACCCGAACGTAGCTGATGGGTACCCGCAGTATGTATATGACAGACCTTATGTTTACCCTGCACCTACCGACAATCGTGGTCAGCCAATCTTGGCCGCTGCAGCATACAACCTACCACCTAGTCATGGCAACTTCTATGGAAACGCCTACCACTACCATGCCCCCTTTCTTCATTAGTTAGGAGAAGGCAACCTCTTTTTAACTGCTAGTGTTAACCCCTTGAATGTTGTACTGCAATGTATGGTGACTAGTAAGTAGGAACTGCATAAATCCATGTTAATCTTGTCTCATGTTCAAGCGGATCTTTTAATTTCTAATCTATGTACTGTACTCTTGACTTCGTGAAACTTATCGGCAGTTCTGTATTTCCATCATCTTACTCGTGCTCGTTGTGGGGTTTACTTATTACGTGCCAGTTAAAAGATTTGGTTAGAGCTGTATCACTGTGGTAACTGAGTATTTGTTTCTTTGTTCATCACTTGCCGACGACTTTGAAATTCTTTCTTGTGTGTGTGTGTGGTTTTGGGCATCTGTCATTATTCAACGAATGGGGTTGTATATACAGATCAGAATGGGATTTGAGGGTGGGCTGCCGGAGAGGCATGGCTATTGGGGAGTGCCATCCCATTAAATCTCGTTTTAAACCTTTCTTGTTATGTGGCAATATGTGATTGTGATCTTTGAAACTGTAGTTATAAAAAGTGGTCAACAGATAATCATCTCGAAACCTGTGGCTTTATAAAAAGTTGTGATTGTTATAAAACTTATACTGAGTACAGATTTGTTAGTCCTGGCGGAGTTCAAGAATGGGTACTTTCTGATGAGTGACATATGAGAAGATATATGAGAACAAGACACCTAGGTTAGCCCCGTAGAAAGAGTTGAAGAAAGTCCCATGTCTTAATTTGTGCCGATCACCTTATTGACTCCTCCCCTCCCTTGCGTACGGTAAAAAACGTCACAATTTGTTCATGGCTTAGCAAAGAAGTGAAGAAAGCAAATGTTGGAAGCGGAAATAACACCCTCACCAAAAGCATCCTCTTTCTTTCTTATTCAACAAAATCAAGACCCAATCTGTAGTTTGAACAACAGATCTTGAGCTACACACAATGATTCCTGATTTGAGAGAGGGAGAGGGAGAGAGAGGAGGCAGGCGAAAGAGTTAAAAAAAGTCCACGTCTTAATTTGTGCCGATCACCTTATTGACTCCTCCCCTCCCTTGCGTACGGTGAAAAACGTCACAATTTGTTCATGGCTTAGCAAAGAAGTGAAGAAAGCAAATGTTGGAAGCGGAAAGAACACCCTCACCAAAAGCATCCTCTTTCTTTCTTATTCAACAAAATTAAGACCCAATCTGTAGTTTGAACAACAGATCTCGAGCTACACACAAGGATTCCTGATTTGAGAACAAAATTAAGACCCAATTTGTAGTTTGAACAATAGATCTCGAGCTACAGAGAGAGAGAGAGAGAGAGAGAGAGAGAGAGAGAGAGGAGGCAGGCCTCTGATATCAACTCCGTGGCTTCGAAGGAGTGGGGGAGGCCGGTGGTTTCATGTCCGGGTACTGTACAACAAACATTCAATGTCAAACTAAAAACCAGGAAACATCAGTAACCTAGCTTGCAGTACAATTTATAATTCTATGCAGACTTGTTCCTAGACATATGATGTATTGGCTACAAATATTAGTTCTTGCACATGCAGTGCATGTAACCTTTTGCAAGGACCGTGCGATTTCTTTAGGATAGAAATATGAAAAACAGAACAGATCCCTTTGCCATGAATGCTTCTTCACAAAAGTAAAGAATTTTTCCAGCAAATTCGGGAAAAAAAAATTAGATTTTTGCTCCTCAAAGACATGACTATATGTGTGAAAACAAGAGATCATACATTTGGATATGGTGAGGATGATCTAGAAATGGTTCTCTCCAGTTGTGTGGGCACTCTTATCTCATTCTGATTTCCATGGTCTAGAACTTGGTTCTCTCCATCAGAAGATGAACCTTCAGCTTTTTTGCCATTTTTCTGGCTAACTGCACCATTCATTCCAAGCTCTTGTTTGGACTTCCTCTTGGGAGACATATGTACAAAAGGTGGCAAAAGGGATTCTTGTATGGCCTGCAAAATAACACAGAAAACCCGAACTACAATCATCAAATAGTCTAATTCCAAAAAAATGCTTAAATCCAAGTAATGTGGCTGAGAGATGCAGAAGACAGAAGATTAATCAGCTAAAGACTACACTTAACAACACCAAAACAGCCATCCAATCCGAAACTGGACAGGAGATTCACAAACAATAACAAGCAGAGATTACGAATTATACTACCATTGATACTTGGTCTTTTTGTTCCTTGTCTATTTGACTCAGGACGAAACAATCAGTTTATGGATTCTGGAAGTACACTATACAATTCCTTTTTCTGCACCTATTTCTAGAAAGAGAAGACTTCTGCTAAAGCCGCCTAAATCTGCAAGCAATGGAAAAAAGTAATTGGAAAATCGCGAGCTAGCCAGATCAAGCAACAGTTCTCCATTCTCATTCATTTGGTTCTTCGGGAAGAAGGCGTGATCCATTTGACATATCCGAATAAACATATTCCCGATAGAAACGACAGAGAGGCAAAAACCAGCATCGAGGGGAAAGAGTTGCTTAAAATAACTAACACTGAACATACCAACCACCCTTTCTCGCCTCTAACCCCGCCTTTGATTGCATACGCCTCCTTGAAGCCATTCTTGAACAATAGTTCCGCAACTTTCATCGAATTGCCATCGAAACTACCTTCCGCACAGAAAAAAGTGGAAAATCAAAACAAGCATATGACTCACACATGCCACTGCCACATCCATTTTAAAGACTGAAAGTCCCATTTTGATCAGTTTTGGCAAGCAGGCATGCAATTCCGAAAGATAAGGCAAATACAACTGATGATAAAACCATAGATCACATGCATAATCTACTATTTCATCTCAAAACAACACACAACTGAAGCAAATTGGTGCAGCACTTACTTGTCCAGAATACAGATGACAGTATTTGCAGGGTCCTTGAAGCTCGCCAGAACAGCCTTCGAAAACTCATCCTCGCGCCCCTCGTCGAACTGAACGTGAACCGCAGCCTTGCTCATATACTTCAGATCAGGAGACGCCATGGCCGCCAAGCTCTTCCTGTCCCTGATATCCAGGAGCTGCGCACTCGGGTCGTCCCTCAATTTCTTGAACGCATCGATCGCGGAGACATATTTGTACTTCCTCAAGTAATACTCCGCCACGGGAATCACCACGAGCCAAATGAAGGTGCACCCAGCGACGAAGAACGGGTTCCTGTTGAAGAAGTCGTCGATGGCGACCACAATCGACTCCAGGTTGATCCTGTCCGAGACCTGGTCGGCGGCGGGAGAGACGATGCCCTCGGACGCGAAGCAAGGGAGCGAATTGAAGAGGTAGAACAGGGGAAAACAGAGAGGGGCTTGGGTCGAGCGCCGAGAAAAGGAATGGCTTTTGAGGAGGAGGAAGTGGGGATCCTTCGGGGTCGAAATGGAGGGCGGAGGAAGAGAGGTGGGTCTGGAGGAGGAGGCGGGTTTGAGGGTTTTGGGGTGGTTTAGGAACGGAAAAGAGGAAGACGAGAGGATGATGGAGAGAGACTCCATTGATGACTGTGAAAGGTGAAGTGACGGTGGGAGGAAGAAGATGATAAGAGCTGCTGATGTGAGTGTATGATTGGGCTTTCTGAGGCCCATTGTCTTGGGCCTTCAGGCCCAGCTGGAACGACAAGACTATTTTTATGTTTATTCCGAGTTCGATCGGAGCTCCGGCTAAGCTGAACGACGACAGCTGCAGGAAGTCGAAATTGGGGAAGGATGAGCAGCATCGCCGGTGACGGAACCCTAACGCCGAGCGAGTTCCGGGTCGCTGCTTTTGCTTTCGCCGAGCGATGGAAGTGTGCCGTGTCCGATTTCCCTCCGTGGTCGTGGCTCTCTCGTCCGAAGCATCCTTGGCTTTCGAACGAAGTAAAAATCCCCTTTCGTTCACGTCCGATTGATTCGGTCCGAAGCTCGATGCGCTTGACTGTTGCTCGCTGTGTCTCAGGTTGATGGATACTTGGCGCTCGAGAACGTGTGTCTTCTCGACTCTAGTGAGGTTTCTATCGCATGAATTGGAATGTAGCGCTGGTTCTCGGATAGTGGGGTCGTAGTGGTTAGCTAAAGTCGCGATTTTTTTGGCCAGGAAAATCGCGTCGGGTGTTGCAGCGGTTCGGAAGAGCCAAATTGTTCCCGCGATGACGAGCCTGTTGACGATGCCACGTTGGTACGCTTGATTGAATCGAAATTACTTTGGTTCCAATCCTATTATGATGGAAAACATGAGTAATCTATGATTTAGCGACTGTTTTAAATGACATGGTCGGATATTGGTTCCCGTTGCATCAGTATTCTGATTCTGATTGCATTCGCCAGGTTCAGAGCGGTAGAGATGATGTTCATTACTATGACTTCCACGTCATTTACGACTCCTCATATAGGGTTCCAGTGCTATATTTCCGTGCATACAGCGGAGGTATGATGTCATTATGATATGAGATCATGTGAGAGTAGAAGCTAGGTCACACTTGCAAACTCAATATGGGTTTGAATTGCTCATTTGCAGCTGTTTGCTGTCTGTTTCTCGGAGTGCGATGTGGCTTTTTGTGATAAGTTATTGGATCTTTATTTTTCCTCAATGCTAAGCATATTGAGTGTAGTTCTAGTTATGCAGCAAATAGCTGTTTAAGCTGTTTTTTTTGGGGGGGAGGTTCCCTCTCTGTCTTTCAAATGTAGCAATATTGGATCGAATATCAAATTCTGTGAAGGAGAAGATGAAAACCAAAGTAATACATGATTCTGTACGAAAAGTCGTCTTTTTCCAGAAGGTGGAGGATTTGGGTTTATCTTGTTCTCGTCCCTTTCTGCTGTAGACCTTCTGATGTTGTTTCCATAGCTCCTCTCTTCTGCTAATGTTGGATGCAAGTGGAGCCTAGAGGTGAATTTGTGGAAGTAAGATGTGTCAATGGTGGAATGTGATGATGGTTTTGATGGTTGCTAGCTAGGATCAAAATCCTCCTCGAGGTGGCATCTTGTAGAATGTTGAGAGTTCAAGAATCCAATTCTAAGATATGCTTACATAGTTTGGTTGAACTAACACACGGTAAAAAATGATCAGATGGGAGAGAAACATTTGTCACTTGGAGTTAAACGGGGCGAAACTTGGGAGCCAGTGGAGATAAACCTGTTTTTAGTGAAGTGAGAACAAACAAGAGGGGATAACAGGAAGAGCCTCTTGTTTCCTTGATTAGGGGCATCCGCACAACTGCTGAACTTGCCCTTGAAACTTGAAAGTACCTTGTTTTTCCCCGAAAATTAGCAAACACAACATTAATTTTAGGCTGACTGACAGGCTGCTTTGAAGTAGTTCCTAAGTGGAATAACTTAAATAATATTTGAGTGAAAATGTAGGACTAAAGTGAGTCAAGCTCAATGTGCAATGGCTAACTGAGGACTTAGTGGTAAATCAGATTAATTTGGGAGGATTAATGGTCTTTCTTATACAAAAAGCATGCATGATTCATCTGGGTAAGTCATAAGCTGAAAACTGGTCGCTAGTGCTGGGGTAATCCTGTTATTACCAATGTAAACCTAATATTTTTGTTCTTTAAACCTATTATGAACCATTCTTGTTGCTATCTCATCAGATGGACGGACTCTACTCTTAAGTGAATTTGAAGGAGACCTTCCAGCTGACTCCTCAGAGGCATTAGTGAAATCAAAGTGGACATTTATAACTCAGGAGGTAAACGCCCTTGTCCGATATATATATTTTTTGTTACAATTTTCTTGAATTATAATGTTTTTGCTTGATTTCTTCGTTGTTTCCTATGACTGTTGTGTTGACGTGCTGGGATAACAAGACTTTGTACCATGGACTGCAGGAGCATCCATACTTGAACAGGCCATGGTACAAATTACATCCATGTGGTACCAGTGAATGCATAAAATTGCTCTTCCAGAGTGACGCCACAATCAAAACAACATCGGGTGTGGCTGAGCTATATTTGCTCTCTTGGTTCTCTGTTGTTGGACGGATGGTGGGTCTTAGCATCCCCTATGAAATGATGAAACATGAGAACAATACGTAGTTCAGTACGTATGGCATCTTGAGAAAGCATTGAGTTATTCCTCGGCTACAAGCTATGACGAGATCAAATGGGCAGTGGAACAATTTTGGAAATTAGCCACCAAGGCCTGTGAACATTGCAGGTGCCTGGGCAGTACCGCAGTGTCTCATCGTTAACCATTTATGTAACTTTCAAACATAACGAGTGCGCATCAAATTGATACGCAATTCAAAGTGAGTGATCATATGAGAATTGGTTTCAAGGCAAAGGGTGTCAGCCAATTTGCAATCTGATTCAGAGTTGGTTTCAATGCAAAGAGGTGTCACCCAAACATCAATCATTCTCGTGATCTCATAGCTAGTTCTATAAGCACGAATAAGAGAGGTGATTTCTATATGTAGACGTCCTCATCCAGTACATTTGCATTTCATCTGCTTTAATATGACATAAGGGAGGAGCTAAAAGAGTATTCTCTGGGTACGACCAACGGAACATCTCTCCCAATTCCATCAGTTTCAGTTCATGTCATCTCAACAAGAAATGTTACATTCCCCATGGGACGAGGAAAATCCTCTGGACGGTGGACACCACTTAACCAATATATGTAACTCTTTAACAAGATCAAAATTTTGGATTGAGCTACTTTTTTGGCCTCAAACGACCGATCGATGCATATCGTGCCAAAGCAAGCAGCCAACTTTATGAGAGGAACCCATCTCTGCCCCTGTAGATGTTCATTTGTCTGATCATGTCCGTCGTAATGACTGAGATTTGACACAACAGGCATACAAAAAAGATTTCTAAGTGGAGTCAGTTTCTTTTCTCTCGGCTGTTCGGTTAAAGCAGACTAAGAACTCCGTATTGCCCTCGGCACCCTTTAAAGGAGATTCAATCCAACCTTTCTTCTGGAACCCAAAATTTTCCACGCCATTGATGATTTTTTCAAGAACCTGCACAACATAAAATGCAACAAAAACACATGGTTATTTACCTATGCAATTCATGAAAGCTGGGGTGGAACAGACAGAGCTGATGAAATCGAAGATGTGAGGCCGAAAATATCAATCAGCGAAAAGCCAGTTGCGAATGCCTACCTCTTGGTGAACGAGGGGATCTCTTACGATACCGCCACCTCCCACCTGCCAAAAGATTAAGAAGAAAAAATTAACGATGATCAAAGCATTTTCATTTACTGCTAAACAAATGCATCCTTCCTTCACTGTTTGTTGACTAGAATGTATATGCAGATTGCTTACATCCACATAATTGTATAGAGAATACAACACGATTAATTGAAACTTTTACTTGTGATCTGCGGGCCTCAAATTGAGGCTTGACCAGGGTAACCAATGTTGCCTCTTCCTTCATCACATTTACAACGGCTGGCATGACCTACAATAACAGACCATAACAACAGTCACCAATTGGCGATTAGTAATAAACTACTTTTAGAGAAGTCAGAGACAAGACGCAAGGCATGTAGAATAACTCTTTATAGAGCTTCCAAACTTACCAATAAAATTGAGATGAATGATAGGTCTAGAGTCACCAAATCAACCTTTTGGGGGAGCCCGGGAAGGTATCTCAAATTCGTCCGTTCTATTACGGAGACACGTTCATCTCGACGAATCTTGTCTGCTACCTAACAAGACACGGGCACCAAATTTAAATGATTCAGAAGAATAATCACAATTGTGCAAAACCGACTAAAATTGAATACACCTTTATCATTATCTCCCATATTATTGAAATGCAATGAACAAATAAAAGGAAGGTACCGAGTGCTTCTTCGAACACTATCATCAAGTGCACAAGTAAATACATATTAGTGAACTTACCTGTCCATAACCAACATCAACTCCGTAAACAAATGATGCACCATACTGAAGCAAGCAATCTGTAAATCCTCCTGTGGACAGTCCTGAATCAAGGGCTACTTTTCCTTCTACATCAACACCCAATTGTTCAATGGCTGCTTCCAACTTGTATCCTGCCCTGTGTTACATAATCATAGGAAAGCAAAATCTAGCTAAGCTTTTCACAATGACTCCAAACTGTTCCCTTGGCAAGGGAAAATGAAAAGATGCAAAAAAATTTCTCTGTGGAATAATCACCTACATACATATTTCGGAATTTCAGCTATTATCTCTACGTTTGCTTGATCTGACACAGGTGTTCCTGCTTTGCTGACCACTTTCCCATTAACAAAAACTTTTCCTGAGACAAAGATCGCAAGAGGTGACCATGAACTCAAGTGCCAGAGCATCTGCTTAGCAGTTACAGTGACAATACCAATGATATACAGAAAACATCTTTGATTACAAATAGATGACAGAAGAGTTCTTGTCAAACCAGAAATGAAAATATGCCAGATCAGATATAATTCTTGATAACAACAGAAATGTTTCACCAGATTTTAGGTTCTTAGATGGATCAATATCATCTAAAACAAATATAAATGTCGACGAGGCATAACGTACAAACAATACAGCCCTACCCATTATGCAGAAACCCAACAATGATGACTCAGTTAATCCAGTGGATTTCTTAGTTCTATGTGAAGGTCAGCACATGATCAACAACATGAACAAATATTTCATATTAGACGGAACCTTGTACATAGTTCCCCCAATTATTACAGAATACTGATCACACATTTTTCAGTACACAAGCTTGACAATTTTCATTGCATGATGCCTGATGATCCAATCCAAAAGGGTGTACCTTGGAGAATCCATGACTGTATTATGTTTCGACTGTATTGCTGATACCTTTCAAGACACACTTCATCAAGTCTCTTTTTCCTAAAGATGCCAAAAATAAAAGCAGATTTCATAATAAGCGATACTAAAGGCAAATCAAAAGGAAGCGAAAAGCATGAAATTTCTACCAAATGCTTTCTATCATAACCCGCCCATACCTTGGGCTTAACAAACCAAAGTGATTGCTTGACTCTTGTAAGACTTCATTTGACATGCTAGTTTGGATTAAAAAATAGAGAGCTTACTTCTTCTGCGGTTGAAGCTTTTGCGACTTGACAGCAGCGAAACTTCTCACTGGACAAAATAAATGGCCTCTGATCCATATTACTGCATCACAAATAACCAAACCGTCTAGTCAGACTCCATCTTGAAGGCTAAAAAAGTCATCAAAACATATTCACAAAGGCAGTGGCATCATAAACCGACATTCTTAGACACCGGGCACGTCTATGGTGCTACGAGATGATAAGAACACATCAAATATGGAAAATGCGTTCTTCGTGTTGGTAGATCAATGTAAAAGTATCAAAAATTAATTTCCTACTAGACGTCTTTTTAAAGACAACAGAACATGTTTACCACATTTTAAGTGGGTATGCCACCCAGGGCAAACCGTAGAAGGAAAATTGACTAAAAAATCACTACTACTCGGTGCTCGCAATACTAGCTGATATGGGAGATTGAAGAAAAAATGAAAATGGGGAGAGACCATCGTCACGATCATCTCTGTTTTCAAAAATTTTTCTTCAAAAGTCAAGGGGAGAAAAGATTTGAGCTTTACAAATCTTGGAACAGCCTGCAAGAACACACGCAGGCATGAAACATTTCAAGAACTCGGGAATCTCAATACCAAGCATTCAAGACCCTTCTTTTTTGCAGGATATCTCCCACTTCTATTAGGAAAAAAAACCCGAAATCTAACGAAACAGATAAAATCGAACCAACCACACGCACGCTGGCCCCAAAAAAAAACGACAAAAGGCAAGCACGGGCACAATACAAAGCATATGAATTACTACTAGGTACAGTTTGGAAGTAGGGAGTACCATGAGAAGCGCAAGGCAAGCTCGGCGCTGAACCGCGCGAGAAGAGAAGCGGGAGATGGAGACAGCGAAGTGCCATCTCGTCTGGTTTCGCTTCGATTCAACTCGAAGCTCAACTCAAATCGTCGGAGTCAATCTCTCTCCGCTCACCATCGGCACCGTTTCCTCTTCTCGAATTCAGGACGTTCGGGTTTCGGCCGGGCCGGGCTAGGGCTGCGTAGCCCACTTTTGCTATGAGATCGGGAGAAGTGAGTATGGGCTGGGCCCCGGCTTTGCCCTGATCGGCTTCTTCTAACTGGTTGAACTTTGTCCAATTGAGAAATCATTGGTCATTATCGAGTCGAGTCGAATCCAGTCGAATATATACGGTAGACTCAGAGCTTATATTGGTGCTTGAGACTCAACCTGAGCTTCATATTAGAGCTCGTCTTAAACAGATAGTTGAGATACTCCAACTATTACAAGAAACACAATCTTAAGTAATTATCTATACGCGTATATATTGTCATGAATAATGTAGATATAAAGATATAACCTTTATTTTCAAATGGACATGTGCCCGATTCCTTTGTGCCCATAAAAATCTGAAAAAGAAACTTTTTTGGGCAATCTTGTAAATTCTTTTAGCAATATAGAATTGATTAATCTCGTTTTTTTTGGTGGATCGCATGGTTATTTTATCATGGAGTTGACGATGATGATTGATTGTGAGATGTTAAAAAGAAAATTACTATTAGAGTAATCAATAATTACTCAATGTCTAAAGTAAACTTTTCATTGAACTTCTATTTTTCCTTTTGCTTTTGGCAAAACCTCATCTTTAAGACCTCCAAACATTGGGAATGCTTTTCCCCCAGCGCAACGACAGCTCAAAACCGGACAATGAATATGGGTAAAAGTTGTGGTTTCCGACTTATGTATCATTGGGTGTCTTGGCTTGGCCGATGAGGGCCTTCTGCCAAAGTGGATAAGGTGGGATAAGGTCACGGCCACCATCCAACCAATCAAAGCCCTCCAACCTTGCACTTCACTCCTCTCCAACCACGAGATTTCGTGCAATAGATCCTCTCACCCAGTTTCCAAAATCTTACTCACCCTCTTCCCCGTTATAATATCTGCACGCTTTTCCCCTTCTGAAGAATCTTCTCCTCTTTTTGAGCTCTCAGGAGAGGAACTGCAGAAGGGAAAATGGCTGCCGCAACTGCATCTCCTATGGCCAGTCAGCTCAAGAGCAGCTTTGCATCATCCTCGGCCAGGAGCCTGATTGCTCCCAAGGGCCTCTCCGGTTCCTCCTTCAGAGCCTTGCCCACCAAGAGGACTCACTCCTTCACCGTCAAGGCTATCCAATCAGAGAAGGTGAGACCTTCTCGCGTCCATCCTGCTTTGCGTCTGTCGCTCTTTTTCACCAAGACAATATGACAAGTCACGATTCAATCTGAAGTGCTTGTACAGTGTAAAATCAAAGAATCAGTCTTTTAAAATCCCTATGTTATTCTCTAGTCATCTGACTTGTTGAGCTAGTATTTGAGGGAAGAAAGAAATGAGACTCGAAGATAAGAAATGGCAGTTTCTCTCTTCCATCATTCAGTCTAGTTTCTCATTCTCGGTTCACCCTTCTTAGTCTTTTGGATCTGTGTACATAGAACAATAATTCACATGGCATAGGGCTGCAAGAAACTATATTTTCTATATTTGAACTGATTGAGCTAATCGGAGTGTAAAAGTCACCATGAATGGATTTCTGCAGCGTGATTTGTTCTTGTCTGCCGTAATTTTTCATAGGTTGCTAGTAGAGCCAACTAAGAGATTATAGCATATGATCCATCCATTTGTGAGTACATCTTCTATGAGCACCTTCATTCACTCATTACATTAGTTGATGGATTTCAATTCCTGCGTCTACCTTCCGCATGCAGCCAACCTACCAAGTGGTTCAACCCCTCAATGGTGACCCTTTCATAGGGAGCCTCGAGACTCCCGTCACATCCAGCCCGTTCATTGCATGGTACCTCTCCAACCTCCCCGCCTACAGGACCGCCGTGAGCCCACTCCTCCGAGGCGTCGAGGTGGGCCTTGCCCACGGACTACTCTTGGTGGGCCCCTTCGTCAAGGCTGGCCCATTGAGGAACACAGAGTATGCTGGAGCAGCAGGATCATTGGCCGCCGGAGGCCTGGTTGTGATCCTGAGCATCTGCTTGACAATGTATGGGATCGCCTCATTCAATGAAGGAGAACCCTCGACAGCACCATCGCTAACCTTGACCGGGAGGAAGAAGGAGCCCGATCAGTTGCAGACCGCAGATGGATGGGCCAAGTTCACTGGTGGGTTCTTCTTCGGCGGAATCTCTGGGGTCACCTGGGCCTACTTCCTCCTCTATGTGCTCAACCTTCCTTACTTTGTGAAGTAAATTTATACAGAAGAGAGAGATGAAATTGAAGAGTCATGTCTGTATATTTGAACCGTTTGGGAAGGAATGGGATTGAGGAAATTTCATGTCATTTAGCTCTGTATAAGCCAGAATTTCCCTGGACTTTTTTTCAAAGAATGTGCATTCGTAAAATGTTCCGATTGTGCTCACTTGTGTCGATGTGATCATCAGCAAGGGGTAAAGTGTTTCCTTAGGCAAAATTGGATCACAAGGATCACATAACCGTCAGAGAATTTCGATGACGAATCAATATTTGTATGTCAAGCAGGGTTAAGAACAGATTTTGCGCTAGTCTATGGCAAATGCAGTTACAGCCATTCAACAAATATGCTCAATGAGCTCCTGTTGATTGCCATGACTTATATTTAATGGCGGTTCATCATGCTATTGGCATTCGATAGTACTGATTTAGAATAAAATAATGAAACAGAGCGAGAAGTGTCATTAAACTCTGTAATATAGAAGCTGTCAAAAGGGATTGTCTGGATGGTTTCAGTCATTTCAGGATCTGGTTTGACGAAAAAGTCTGTTCTACTGAATTTGTGTTGTCCTAAAGAGTGCTTTTCTCCTTTATTTTCTCCTGTCAATATGCAAGAATGTGCTAGAAAATCCAGTGCGTTATTGGCAGAAGACTGGTGATTATAAGGTTAGTATAATTGCCGTGGCAGTGGGTTATGCTTCATCTATAAATATTTCGCTCTTTAGATAATGGAAACTAATCTAATAGGAAAAAAAAACAATCCTTATTTTCTCAAATTCTTAATTTATTATCAAAGTCAGCACTTGCACTCGATACGCATCGATGCATTTTTGATGCTATATGATGTTTCATCTTGATCCTAATGTGACTATAAAAAGGTGTTTTCTATTAACCTTTTTTGGTCATCATGATTAATTGATCACATCACATCACTCGTGTTATTGATACATAAAGTATTTTTTACTAACTAAATGATGTCCATTTGGACTTCTTATCTATGCGACATAGCTCGTCATGTTAGCAGCTCATCGAAAATATTATTGATCAAATTGAAAAGAAAATAATTAAATTGGATGATTGAAATAAAGGATCGGCTATTGGAGAGGAACAATTCACTAGTGGCCACTGACCTTTGTTTTTTTATGAATGAGAAATGATACTTCTTAAAAGAAAATGAAAAGGAGTATCTAGCCAAAAAAAAAGAAGAAGAAAAGAAAATCAAGAGATGGAGTGAACGCTATTTGCCAACTAACGACAACCAGGCACACCCTATCCTTTGAAGAAACGGTTAACTTTAACGGTCACTTGGCCTCTCTCCATCTTTCTCATCTTCCCGCTGCAACACGGCCATGGCGATCCAAGCAAGTCAAGCTATGATCCCTTTTCTTCATGCACGCCAACTCGAATGCCTTGTCCGAAGCTATAAGTCCTCTCTATCCTCTCAGTTCTGTTATCGACCCAAATCTGCTGCTCAGATCATTAGCGACAGAGATTCTAATAAGCTCACTTGCAAGGCCAGTGTTGACGACCGCGATGAGGTACTTGATTCTGGAAAAATTAGGGACTTGTTGATTAATTCTTAATTGTGCCATTGATTCTTTGACAAGATCATGGTTGGTTTCATATGCGTATATGTGTGGACAGGATTATCTGATAGATGCTCCCGTGTCAGCTGGAGATGGCTTCTCATTCACTGGAGGTCTTGTTCTTGTTCTTCTCACTCTTTCTTCCTCCTTAAAGTGACGAGATATTAATCGGTGAACGCACGAATATCACTATACAGAAGTTTGTTCATGAAAAAAAAAAAAATCTGAACTACAGCTGTGGGTGGGTTCTTGCCAGGTAAATATTCTGATGGGCCGAGCCAGTCTGATGAATGGTTTAAGCAGGGAAAGATGGTGAGTCTCTGTACCCTATTTTATTTTTAAAACATGGCTTTCGTTATTGAAAATTTTCGGCTGTTTGTTGAGAACTTTTTGATACATTGGCAATATAGTTTGTATAGATTTTAACTGCATTTTGATACTACGTGTTGTTTGAACAATGGGAGTACCCTTTTTGATACATAATAAAAAAGGAATGCATGTGCCACCTGCATTGTAGATTTGGGGGGAGTCATGCCAAGGCTAAAGCTCGGTCATATCGATCATTGCACCAAAGCTGGTTTTTCTGGTCAAGTTAATTTTATAATGCCGCTGTACAAATTAGTCTCTACCCTTACTTGTCAGGTGAAAGCTTTTCCTGTCGTCGGTTCTGGAGAGAAGGCCAAAGACCCTATTTTTGGACTAACAATGGGTTCTGGTTCCCAGTCTCCAGCAGATGTTTTCAGGTATTAACTACAAGAAAGCTACCTGAACTGGCTTAATTTGTATAATGTCAATCAACAAAATTGAGCTATCCATTCATATGATACTCCATGCGTGCACAAATTGAGATTGGATGATTTGCAGGACTACCGATTGAAACATGCTATAAATGATTTTGTCCCCTAGATGGTTCTGCGTTGAAAGTGGAATTGCTGATAATCCTCCAGTTTTGTTAGTCCACGGCTTTCCTTCTCAGGTCAGTCTAATTTAGTTTTTACAAGCAATGTGTCTTAGCAATCATGCTTGGCAGACATATGTTTCCGCAAGTGATGACGTATGTGGATGATAATGTTTGGATCAGTCTTCTGCATCTTAACTTAGCTCTTATTTCGCCCTGTGGCACATGTCAGATGCACCATTGGGTTTATTAAAGTACCTTACATGTTCATATATAAGCAAGTTGGCTGTAGGCTGCGGCTTATGCCATTTTTCAATGGGGAAGATAATGTCAACATTCCAGTCTGTGTGTAGTGATTACTTTGAATGACAAAATATCATGCTTGAATACAGGCTTACTCATACCGCAAAATTCTTCCAATTCTCTCGAAGGACTACCACGCAATTGCTTTTGACTGGATAGGTGAGATCATTCACTTTAAATTGCTTTGAATTTCTTGAAGGTGTACATCAGCCCATTTTCATTCTTGCAAAAACTTGAATGAGTATCTACCTTGAACTGATGTTGATTTTTCACCTATCTCAGTGTTCCTAAACATGGGCCATGCTTGACATATGAGCTTGAGGGGTTTATCCCTGCTATAAGTAATCACTATCAACAACTCAAAAAACTCCCTCTTGAAAGAACTTGGCCAGTTGGTGTTCGAAACTGGGTAGCATAAGCTGATCAAAATTGATTCTTGCAGATAAATAGATGATTAAAATTGATACTTGACAGATGTGCTTGAAGGGTTTATCCCTGCTATAAGTAATCACTATCAACAACTCAATAACTCCCTCTTGAAAGAACTTGGTCAGTTGGAGTTCGAAACTGGGTAGCATAATCTGATTAAAATTGATTCTTGCAGATAACTAGATGATTTCTATCAAGATTTTGCACGAATTGGCGCTCAATGAATATGCATTTTGCACAATATCCTAAGCAGGAAAGACGATCAACAATAAGATTTGTGAATAATAAGTTTTGATAGAGAAAACCCACAGTGTCTCCAGGCGCATGCAAAGAACCAGGTATCAGGTGTTATGCTTGTACAGAATCCAAGTTCTGAGCACTGGGGCAAATACAAGAGTTCTTCCGGTCTTATTGGAGGAAAAAGCATGGTACTTTATCTAATCTTAAGATGGCTCAGACCATAATCCGATCCCACTTCATGGAGAATGCAGTTCAACAGTCCAAAGTTCACCCTGATCAATATGTCCTGCAATTTGCAACATAGGCACTACTTGCGCCCTTTGAGAAGCCAATGATACTTACGTAGACAATCTAAACTGAGTTCTTTCATTGCTCATCTTTCTCCTTCTGAAAGAGAAGTATCCATATCATTCATTAAGCTGATTGCTGTTATGACTAGCTTTCTCAATTGTCAATACTGACACACAAACTTCTTCCGTTTTGCCCTTGTCCATTACAGGCTTTGGATTTTCGGATAAACCCCAACCTGGTTATGGATTTAACTACACATTGAATGGTACTCTTCAATACGAATAAAAGCCAACTATATAGTTTACATGGTGGTTTCTTTAGACTTTTTCTGGGCGTGATGTTATCAATGGAGTTTGCAAAGGATAATTCTGCTTCTGAATTGCAGAATATGTATCATCCTTGGAGTCTCTTATAAATAGTCTTGGCATTGATAATGTTTCTCTAGTTGTCCAGGTACGTTTGCCTTTGACAAATGCAGTAATATCTATGAGATGATGGGATGAATTTCTTTAGCAGATCTCTGATGTGATGTGCAGGGATACTTTTCACCAGTTGTTGTTAAATATGCCAGCAAGCATCAGCAGAAGCTAAATCATTTGATCCTCTTAAACCCACCTGTAAGATATCTTGAAACCTTATCGTGCCAGTCATGTCAATCTTTTTTGTAATCTACCTCGTTATTGGCTGGTCGAGTTAAGTTCATCAAATGTCAGCACCTGTCGCCATGAATACAGGGGGTTGGAATCTTTGTAAAGTTTCGACAGCGCTTCTTTTCTAGGTTTCTTTGTTGAATTTTCATGTTGATCTTTAGAAGCTGGTACCTAGTTTGTGGTCTTTGGTTTCCTATCGACCAGGAAGATCTAGAACATAAAGAACACTCATGTGTAGCGCTTTTAATCCAAATAGGACACAGAAATTTTATCTACATGAGGTTCTTTTACACAGCGAAGGATGTAACCGGAAGAATTTTTACTTTGTCTAATCATTCAGCAGTGTTTTCAAGTCGGGGCTAATTAACCTAAGAAAGCAAATGACATTTTCTATGAATGCTTAATTTGTTTGGAAATCAATTGTTAAAATATGTCGAGTAGATCACACCAATCGAATCTAGTAAATATGGTACTCAATTTATTTTTTTGATTTATTTTTAGTATGTTTTTGATAGTGTGTTTTCACACATGAATACTGAAAACAGAATTTTGTGAAAAAAGAAGAAGACCTTATTTGATCGAAAAGAGTGGCTTCGGGGACTTTTCTCACAGCAAGCAAAAAATTCAACTGCAAACTTTATGGTAATTCTTCAATTCTTGAAGGATGAGTTTTCCTTAGTCTAAAGAAAATGTATATGAATCATAAAGGAGTTAGGAACCTACTAATACTTGAAAGGAATTCCAATCACACTAGGACCGGATCGATGTCATTCACATTAAGTGAAACAATATCAAGTCTCAAGTGTTGTCATCGGATCAACTTGTACATGAATGATATATATGTCCATTTTCCATCTTTTCATGAAAGAGATACACATGGTTGTTTGTTTGTCTTTATTTTGTAGTGATAAAGGCTGTTGTCGATACCTTCATCTATCCATTCTTTTTCCATACAAAACTACATAGTTAAAATACTTGTGTTTATCTTTATTAAGTTTCGAGTGGATTGTGATTTGCTTGACTATGAACTTCTATCATAAATCATCGCGATGTGGTGAGATGTGATTGTAATGGAAAAATATTCACTCTTTTTATCTTTTTTACTTGTTTTTGCTCTAAGCTAACAAGCAAACATGCTAAACTTCCATCAAGCCTGTCCATATTCAGCAACTTCTTGCTTGGTGAGATTTTCTCTCAGGTTTGGACCCTCTTTGCCTTTCATTCTCGAATGATTTCTTATGTTCTGAGGACTTGATGATCACTAATTAGCCCCTCTACCCAAACAGGATCCGCTTAGGGCCAGTGATAAGGCCTTGACGAGCTGCGGTCCTTACAAAATGAAAGAGGATGATGCTATGGTCTACAGGAGACCGTACCTCACATCTGGCTCCTCGGGCTTTGCATTGAATGCAATTAGCAGGGGGATGAGGAAAGAGCTCAAGGTAACTCACTTTTTCCTTATTGCGTATCATTGCTGATGATTACTTTTAGCTGAACAAAGGCCTACTTTCGCATGATTTTGGTGAAACTCGAACTGCTATTGATGCAGCTGTCACATCGTAATAATTATCACCTGCAAAGGACTGGCTTCAATTGGACAGCGCTCAACTTGTTTCTAAATTATTTGGATAAAAGTTGGACATTGTAACTTCTAAAAAGAAGTGAGGCAAACAAAAGTTGGTAAATTTCAGTAAAAACCAAGAAGCAACTCAAATTAGACTTGGTAAATTAAAACTAGGGAGAAAAAATTAGATTTGGTAAATTCATACAGAATTGATAAATTTAATGCGTTTGCAAGAGAGCAAGATAAAATATGGCAATGATATCAAAAGTTGATAAATCACAAAAAAAAAAAGTAAACATTTGTAAGTAACTCAAATGGGAAGTAGTAACCAAAAAGTAGTCAGCACATTGATTGAAAAGTTAATTACCAAATAAGGATTGATAAATTCATATCAAAAGTTGATAAATTTAAGGAGTTAGTAAGAAAGTAAAAAGAAGAAAGGATAAATACTATGAAAAATCGCAAACTAGAAAACATGTGATAAATTTATCCTAAATTAATTTTTGACTATCAAAAATTCCAAATTGATATACATTTGACAAATTTATCCCAAACTGTATTGCTCATGACATATTTACCATTTATTAGTTTTCATTAAATTTTACTATCAAATTGCTGAGTTGAATGACATGTAACAATTGATTGGTGTACCAATTTTGAATTTTATTCTCCATTTATCATAGTTGTACCGGTTTTGTGGTTCTTTATGGTATTGATACAATTTAACAAATGGTATATTAATTACAAATGTATCAATTTGTGGTTTTTGGAGGTCAAAAAATTATTTGGGTTAAATTTATCACAAATGTACTAATTTGGGATTTTTTATGGTCATTTTGGATAAATTTGTCACAAATGTACCTATTTGGGGCTCATGTTCAAAAAATTAGTCTGGAATAATTTTATTATATATGTATCAGTTTGAGTTTTTCATATTATTAATCCTAAGAATTATTAGAAGATAAGAAAAAGTTGAAAATTTGTAAACCATCAAAAGGATACAGTAATGTAACGAAAATATTGGTATTTACCGGGTTATCGGGAAATTGGGTGTTTAGATAACTTTTTTTAACAGCAGTTATTTTATGCTTATCAGCTGTTTTAGAATTCTACCGGCACAGAAAGAACCCCTTTTTTTTTTTTTTTTTTTTTTGGTAGTGGAACAGTGCATTCAATTAGGAAAGGGGGATTTTGGGCTCATAACTGTGAACATTATTTAATTGATCTCAACTACGGGTTCTTGAAGCAGATAAATTAGATAAGAAACATGACACGATAAGTTGTAAAGGTACTAGTATGTTGGCCTTAAAATTGCATTAATCTATGAAACTTTACTTTTTTCTCTGCACTACCAATAACTGGTCCTGCTCAAGAGTCAGGACGGGAAAATATGGAGCTAGCTTTTAAGATTTACCATAACTTCCAGGATCTTGGATATTGATATTTTACCATTAAGAATAGCTGATAATGCTGTAATTTTTTGGTGAGAGATGAATTGAGCCATTCAATCGTTGTATATTTCTTATGCTTATTGCAACTGTTGCGCGCGATAGAACTATGTAGAAGAAGCAAGGATGATACTCAAGGATGAGAACTGGAAAGTTAAAACTACGATATGCTGGGGTCAAAGGGACCGTTGGCTTAGCTATGATGGGGTTGAAGAATTCTGCAAGGACTCAAAACTCAAGATGGTTGAGCTTCCCATGGTAAAAGCAATATGCAATTATGATTCTTCATTTTCATAAATCATTTGCATCTGCTAAGGAATTAAAAATAATTCGTGCGTTTTCCAGGCGGGGCATCACGTGCAGGAGGATTCAGGGGAAGAACTTGGAAAACTGATCACGGAGATTGTCGGCAGAAGAATTCAGCTATGATAGGACAGGAATGAAAGATCCTTTACCTATGTATGAACAGAAAATAAATCGACTTTGCAAGAGTTCGCATTTGTTAAAACTAGCTTTCAGGTTTCGTGTTACGATTCTGGTGAATGTCTACCAAGGAACTGAACCTGTTTGTAACAACCATTGCACAGTGCAATATTCTTTCTGTTATGTTTCGTTACTTTGCAAATAGATATAATTACGACTTACTGAAAAGTAACAGAAACCAGTTGTGTTAACTAGATTAAGGTGTTCGCTCTACCAAGCTTTAGTCTTCTCTGATTGCCCTCCCCATTCGATACAACTTCACAAAGTGAACCTCATAAAACCCTTTTTATCTAAACATGCCTGAATGTATCTATTTGCTGATCTTGAACTGTTGAGCTTTAACTACATTCTGGGAAGACAAAGGAAAAAGGTGAAAGATGCAGACTGTTCTGTCCCCTCAAACTACTGGTAACATTTCAGCATTCAACAAAGTTTGGATTGCACAGAGTCAAAGTGATATCCCACGGGTTTAGTTTACTGTCAATTGTCTTCTAAGAAAGTTCCTTTCTGTATTTTTTTCCAGTAACATGCATCCCAATCGATAAAATAGTGAGGATTCAAGGTTCTCTTCAATGTATAACGGCAGTTGAAATGTTGTTGAGCTCAAGAGTTAGAAGACCAAAGGATCTGATTTTGCATTTACAAAACTTTGTGAAAGAATAGCTTGAGTAGCTCCTTTTTTCTCGGCATCGAGAAACACATGCTGTATGCTAGTACTGTTGCATAGAGATGAATGGCATGAATTACCACCTTTTTGTTACTCATGAGGCAATACCTCAATAGGTTCGTCCCTGCAAGGGAGCTGGAAATTCTTTTGTGTAGCCATTTTATCCTGCTTAATATGGATCAGTCCAACAGTGATCCTCCTCAACTGATTTTCTCCATCTGTGCTGGAAGATCCTCCACTGAGCAAAGGACTCATTTCTAATCTGCACAGAACAAATGTTTTAGCAATGACTAGATTGATGCCAAAATGGAGGAATGGTTACTGCTAACTATCAAGATAGCATCCGTCTAGTCACAGTCTATTAGCTTTTCTTTTTGTTTTGGTGGCAAAATTCCTCTTCAGATTGACATTTTGAAGAAATGTATCTGAGCCTGCAGAGAAATGTCATGCATATGCTGCCTTGAGCACTCACCAAACTTCTAGTATCGGGTTGATCAGGTACTGATTGATGTGAGGTGGAATTTACAGTTTTACCCGTTGCTGCACGATTTTCCTGCACCAGTGACTACTGATTACCACATACTATTCAACAGATACAACTGCTTGCTGCAACAGACTTACTCGTTGCTGTTCATCCAGGCATAAACTTGAGGTTCTACTCTATATGATAACTAAATTATGCAGGTTACAAATTACGAAAATGGAGAAAGTAAGATATTTGTCTGTTTGTAAAAAGATCCAAAGTTTGGAAAGAGAAGAACCTGAGAGGCAACAACAAGATGAAGAACATCCACAAAATATTTGCGGAGATGCATAAGATCATGTCAATCACATGCAAACACAAAAAGAAAGGATGTGGTTATTCTGCTGAAAATTTCCCAACCTTGTTAGTTAGAAATTTTAAAAGCACAACATTGCAATGAGGGCAGAAGAGGTTGATATTATGATTAATTTTGCAGTGAACATACATGAATATGTTTGGCTAAGTGCCAGACATGGCACTGATGTGCTTTTTCAACCAGAAGAATCGTACTTGAAGCAAATGAACTAAATCCAGAGACAAAGTAGGATTTATCAAGCTGAGCTCAGGACGAAAATGACCTCGAGGCAATCGATAGCAGGACATAGGTATAGGTTCTAACCTTTTTCCGTACCACACTCCCAAGCGTGACAGAGCCAGAATGAACTATGTACTCGGAATCCACAACCCCAATTTTTTTCATTCGATCACCCTGTTGAAAGAGCCTTTCGGAGATTAGTTGTACGGGGAGAAAAAAACATTCTATCTTTGAGGAATATTTCGCTACAAGAAAAATGCCTGAACGCAGTAGCCGAGCTGAAAATCCAATCCCCACGCAAGAGTTAAGTCGTTCTGCAAAAGAACAGAAGATATGACCAAGAGATGATACGATAATGACAGACTCCAACAACAGAAAATGAAATAATACACTAATTTTTTAAGGTCAATCTTTTTTTCATAGAAGTTCCTCCAGAAGCATAAACTGACTTCAATTGTGCACTACAATCAATATACTGAATATATGACCATCCCTTTGGTATGCCTTTTTGTAATATTATAAAAAACTGCACAATACCTGAATCATATGCCACACGCAGCGCCATGATGCTCGTGAGAAAACAGGAGCCATAATTTCCACCCACCTACATTGCAGTTTATGAAACCTTTTTTCCTTTAGCTAACCGAACAATCAGGAAGAACATTTTACTGTTAAAGTACATCAAAATTTCAGACAAGAAAGATGCTGATGTAAACTGAGATACCCATAAAAACCACAGTAAATCTGACAAGAGCGTGTGCAGACTTTTACCCCGTGCATGGAGGGCTTGTACTATTTTCATTGCACGTAAATCCTCCACCCATCTTTCTGATGACCCTCCTGTTACAACCATGTTACCAGAACCATAATGATTACAATCCGTATATAGCACGATGAAAATGCACTATCATACATACCAAGAGTAGAAAAAGAAGATTTATCATGTGCCAGGAATTGAACATTAGATTTCCATCTACTGTTGTGACTCATTGCAAAGTCAAAAACAGTCGCTGTAACTGTAGATTTTTTATTTCTCTCGATCATATTATTCTTTGACAGAAACAGCAGACCTGTGTACTTTTGATTTTCTATCTCGTTCAGTGATTGGATGATGGATCTCTGATTTATTTGGGTCAATTGCCGGTTGCGATATTTCAAGCCCTTCTTCTTTGACAATTGAAAGATATCTGCATTGAGCTTTCATAAAAAGTCAACTTCTGCCCAAAGAGGAAAACTCAACACTCATCAAATTTTTCACAAGTAAAGCAGAAAACTATTACCTTCCGACATGGAAATTTTCCACTCCGAGATCCTCATCCCAAAGGAAGATGTAAGCATATTCAGAAACAATGTCTGGATGTAGAAAGCGCTTTGCGAACCACCTAGGATATCAAAATGGAAGAACTTTATTGCAAATTGGAAAGGAAGAAATTGATGAGGTTGTAGATTATACTTAGAGAACTAGCTTCAGTAGCTATCTACTATTACCACTTGGTTTGGTTGATAGCAGACACATGAATAGCATGATCGCTCCATTCAGTGTCCCTCCATCCGTCCACATTCCCATCATAATGAAAAAGCATCACGAGGAAATCACTTGACAGAAACTGCAACGTTATTCGATCAAAATCAAGTACATGATAAGAAGGTGATCAGGCATGGAGTAGGGGTCTAAGTGATCACCTTCTTAACGATCTTGTCTACATTATCTTTTTGCCGTATTCCAACTGGAATGGCCAGTAAGTTTGTTGAGTTTGAGCTCTGAACCAAAAGATGGACAAACTTCATGACGTAAGAGTTGATAGAAGCTGAGAAAATGCTACTTAAAGAACAACGGAATTGCACCTTTGTATTATGTGAGTCCCATAAAGGTCGCAGTTTTAGATCTGAAGTGCTTGAAACAATGCCTTTGGGTAGCATCTCACTGCCACGAGGTTTGCACGATGTCTGCCGATTGGACAGTGTAACCAATAGATCAAAACAGACTCCTCGATTTCAAGCTAAGAACAGAGACAGAAAATGCACAGAGTTGCAACCAAAGTTGTGTTGCATAGCCAAACCTCGCACTGGGATGTCACATTGTGCTGATTGTTAACAGTTTGCAATCCGACAGACTTCTGCAAAAGAAAAGCCTTAATTGATGCCACAATGCCATTGGCATATAGAACTAGCTAATTCACAAAATTGAACGAGTAAACTTTTCATGAGAAATTAGAAGACTCAAGGGGACATGCCAGAAAACAAGTATTTTGGAATGAAGAAAGCTGTCGATAACAATTTGTGACAAACACTCCGCCAAGGAGGAAAGCAGCGGACAGCAAGAACACAAAGTTGCACAGAGATAATCCTTTCCTCTTCAATGCCCGCCAAAAACATATCTAAAAAGCATGGGATAGAACCAAATCAGGCACAGAATTGAAATCACAATGTAACAATGGATTATAAGTGAAGTAAAAGATTTTTCGGATTGAAACTTCTGGAGTGGATTTCATCAAAATATTTGAAGCAATTTCATCAAAACCAGACAGACAGTGTCCATCCCATAGGACATACAGATAACATAATTTTTCCTTTTTCTTCCAAATTGAGAAAAAGTGACCATAGATATGAACAGCTTTTATGTTCATTAGTGACTGAAATATCATTGCATTATCTGTTGCGCCCATTGTAAAAAGGTTCTCTTTCCATGGCAACAAGTCTCATTTGAAGTTCAACATGTAAAAATAAACGCGCGGATTTTGCCTGAAAGATTTCATGGATCATATGTCTCAGAAAAGTATGCATAAGTTCCCATGCTAAATCACCAAAACAATGTACTATTAAGTCTACAAATCCAAATAAGCAACATCAGATTACACAAAAGGAGAGATGACGCATCAGGAGCCAGCACGAGAGGGCGACTTACATCAGTTGGGAGTTTCATCTTCCAGGATGAGAAAACAAAATCCTAGGAAAAACACAGAAAGAATACACGGGTCTCAGGAAATGCAGAGTGATACTAAAACAAACAATAATTCCTCCCGTTCCCCATGGGCGTCTAGATACAGCAGCATAGGCAGGCATGATTTTGCCACTCCTCGAATTTTTTTCCCAGCAGGTGTTTTTCTGGACACTACTTACCTTGGCGGGCGAATTGAAACAACTTGCCAACTCAGTGCAGAGAGATGTCACTGTCTCCTGAGCGATTACTCCAAACGCAAATGGGCCGAAATGGAAGGCGTTCAACTACCATATGTGGAACACACGGAGAATTGAGCAAAGAAAATTGACAGTGAATATCACTCGAGTCCTTGTGCGCAAAGGAGATGCACTAGACTAAATTAACCTGTAAGAAAAGGCATGGGGCGTTTATTAAGATCCTGCTGAATGAAATTGGCCAGCTTGATCTTATTCAAATCTACTGCAACTTCGCATTGTAGGGTGTGGCGTAGGAAGGGAAGGACTGCATGTGCATTACAGGAGAAATATAGGTTGCTTGGAACTGCTAAAAGTTGAAGAGACGACTCTTGATTCGCATTAAATGATCCGGATCACGACAAGACAACAAGTTCATGAAATGAACTTATGCTAAGCATTGGCCCAATTCTTTTCTTCTCTTTGCTTACCACGGAATGATGATAATCCAAGTCAACCTTGAGATACAGGCCACGAGCGAGAGAGTAAACAAGATTAACAGGAGAAAGCAAAAAGACGATCTTTAACACCTGTATTGATTTTGCTTCTGTATTGCGCCCATGTTTGCACCTCCCTTATGGCAGTATCACTTGAAGTTGAAGTCGACGTTGGCCACCAAAAGTCTCAGTTTTCACCTTGTTGGGGTAGACCATTTTTAAAGGACTTCAATTCATAAACAGGGTTGCAACTCAAGATCCAATAGAAGGGGAAATAAATAGAAGAAAATCTTGAGGATTATCCTTAGTTTAAGAACTTTCCTCGTTTTATTCGATGCCATATTAAGGTCATTCATAAATTCCCTTCTATGGTCAACCCATTCAATATAGATACGAGGATATGAATTAGGGGTATGCATTGGGTTGGTTCAATCCAGAAATTGGATCGAAACAGCCTGGACAAGACGGTTCAAGACCATTATAGGAAGAATTGATTCGGTTCTCATTTTCATGAATCTAGAACTAGCCTAGGTTCAAAGGCCAAAACCGATAGATTCCGAGGAACTGGTTCAAATCCATTCAACCAAATCAGTTCCCAGGCTGAATTGGTTCCAAATTATTTTTGAAGTCTCTTTTAGAAAAATAAAATTACTTTTGCCCTCGTCTAGAATCAGACATGTCTTCAACACATAGATATAAATATATATTGACCACTATACGAAGAATGTCACTATAATTCACTTGAAATTCAAAAGACGTTACTGTTGAAATATTATCTCATATCACTTGATAACCAATCTTATATACTTTTTATATATACATGGTCTTTCACATCTATTAACTTAAACTTTTGGCTTAAACTTTCTAATAGTCACAATTTCCATTATTTTCTGTTATTATTACTTATGATAATTAGGTTGATTTGGGATCATAAGTCCTGGCATTTTGGTCATAGGAGCCCAAAAATATGCAATATCTATCCCAATGTAGATAATTTTATTTTGATCAGTAGTTCTATTCCCCCAGAATTAAAACTGTTAAGAAGGCCTTTTTTTTTTCCCCGAATGAATCAGAGACGACGTCGACGGAATAAATATGCTAGTGTTGATCTCTCCTTCTAATATTAGCTTGCTCTTCCATTGTCACTTTATTAGCAAAGTAATCGAAAAATGAAGCAACATTTTGGTAAGTAAATATTTCGACATGCTTTAGAATTTTAGAGGATGCCTATAGATATGAGAGCAACGTCCCAAACAAATGTAAACGGTGTAGTTCTAAGTTGTACATAATTTGCTCGTACTTAATATAATATTGTAGCTTGTGCAATAATAAATGTATATCGCTCGTTGTGAAATCTAACTTTACTGGCTAACTGTATTTTTATGAGTCGGCTAGCAAAACATATATTAAGGGTACGCAAAACAGATTGCTTGAACTGAGAACCATCGGGACTAGATGAATTTGCTTTGGTCCAGTTCTCGGTTTCTAAAAGTGGAATAAGTGTTCGGGAGATCCAATTCTCAATTCCAAGCCGGATTGACTATATATGCTTTTATTATTATTATTATTTATTTCTTTAAAAAAATTAGTAGGTTTAGTTTATTGTTTTTGAAGAAATAGGAGCTTGTAATTGGACAATAAGATATATGGATAAAAGCATAGGAATTGTCTCGAGTTCTGAATTTATTCTTGGTTATGCTTTAGCCAATAATATATCTAATGGAAACATGAAAAAATAGTGATTAATTCCACTAGACCGGACTAGAATTGTTCCTTTGGTTTGATTCCTAGTTCCACCTTGAAATCGAACTAGATCGAGAATTAATCACCCCTTAGAGCATATGCTTGTTTTGTATAACTATAATTGTTATTGAGTTGTTGCTTCATGGGAGTCTGATAATATATGCTTTAAAATTGGCCGGGGTGGTTTGTTGTAAGTTGTTGTAACAATGAATGTAAATGAAAGTTTCACCATGATTTTTCATAGCTATAGTTGTTGTATACAAATGTGTCGTCTAAGCTTTGAGTGTTTCTTTGAAGGTGAGTCAGTTGTCTGCTTGGAACTAGAAACAAACCTTGTGACCTCCAGTTTCAAAAGATTAGATTTGAGAATCAAATAGGCTATGAAATCACTAGATCTGGACCATTCAGTTTGTTATTGCTTTCTAGGTGCCCTTTTTAAGTTTGGGCTAAAAAACCAAATTCTTATCATAAAACACAAGAGTTGCACTATTTCATTACAAGAACAATTGTTGGAAGTGAAGTTTTATTGTTGTCTGTACATACTTTAAGACTAGGACTTGAAAATCCATTTAAAATGGGTTTAACTCGAGAATCGATAGGGGCTGAGCTAGCAATTTAGCTTTGGAATTAGAATTGAATCGATTGTCGATACTCATCCCTTACTAGTACTTTTCTTCATCCACCACGATGTTTTTTTTCAGATGCATTAATAATTAGATGTCGGTAAACGATAAAGTTCCTGCCAAGGTTAAATGGAACCATCTTAAAAAAACAGACCCATTTGATTTTTACTTTCTTTTCTCCCTTCGAAAAAAAAAAAAGTGAGGCCCTGGGAAATCGCAAATTTTTGCGGGAACATTGTCCCATAAAATTGGAATTTATACTATTCGAGGGCAACAAGGACGAGCGGTGGAGGGCCCCCACCACGCCCTGTCCTCTTCGGCAAATAGGATAAAAAGAATAATCAGGACTCACGAAACATGAATTCCTAATTTTATTTTTTTAGTAAGTAGCTACCATTCACTTGATAAAGTTTCGTGAGTACATATTAAGAGGTCCAAAGCAAATTAAATTGAAAAGGGCTGACGGATGGCACATGACCCAATTAAAAGTAAGTCTATTAGCCCACTAGGCCTTGATAATCCAATCGGTTACTTTATTCGTATCCCTACTATTATGGGTTAAAGAGAAATTTGAAAATCAAGAAAATTTATGTCAATTGTAAAATTATTAATCAAAAAATGTCGTGTTTCAATGCATTCATTATTTCTTAGCTATGTATACTTACAATTTTAAAAATAATTAACTTAAATTTATTAAATGGTTGACATATTCATTTTAGCACAAATAATCAATGGATTTTAATTCCATAAATAATGTCATTTCTAGACATTTAATTTATTCAATGTAATTCCTAAATTAATAATAAATGTTCATTTTAATCTCTACTTTATATAAAAATATTTAATATTGTTATTTTGTTAATTCAAGTTAAAAAAATTTACTAGTGTGGCTTCCAATATGTTAAATTTGAACGGTGGATTTAAAAAAGGAAGAGTTATATGTTGATTATCCAAATAAGTTATTAATTTATAATTTGAGTATAACAATTCACATCATTAGAAAATGATAGATATTAACGTCTGATTTCTTCTCTTTTACTTTTCTTAAATAAATGGACAAGATGATTGACGGATCATATTCACTATTTAATAATTTGCGTTAATCATTTTAAACAAATTAAAAATTTAAGAAAAAAAGTTTCAGGAACAGTAATTTTTTTCCTCCCGAAAGAGAGATCAGTTATGAGCGGACGGGTCATGACATTGGGAATTCGAGACGTACGGCTCGGACCCAATCCGACAGCTGACGGGTCGAGTCCGTGCCATCGTGCCGGTGACGCGCCGTCCAGTCGCGCGTGGGGGGATGGAACACTCCCTAATCAGGATATTTTTTCAGACACACGGGGGTAGCCTCTATGACTCGGTCGGTACCTTCTCAGATGTGCCGATGCGGCCCGACGGCCCATCGCCCTCACCGCACTCGCTGTACACGTGGACGGCCGGGATCGCGGGGGGCGATGCGGTCGCCAGCCCTCCCCGTGGGGCCCCACCCGACAAAGAAAAAGAGGAGGATATGGAAGTTGTACCGTTTTTCGTAATTTCTTTAATATCGAAGTTGTTTGCTTTCATAGTCACGCTTGCTGCTCGATCTTCTCGCTCTAAGCTCGGGGAACAGTGCGAGATCTGTCTCTCTTTCTCACTCTAGGACCGGTGAAAGCGCAAGTGGTCCCCTTGTTTCGATCCTTATCTCCTCGCATGGTTAAGATCACTCATTGCTTGTGGGTTTTTCAAGAATTGTTCCACCATCTTTCGTCTTCCATCACCTCTCTTCTTCTTCTTCTTCTTCTTCTCTGTTTCATTGGTCTCCTCGGCGAAGATCCGGAGTTGCCTCTTGCCTTTTCGGTGTTATCCGGTGTGATTTGATGGGCATTTTCCTTCAGTTTCTGCACGGAAGTGCTGTCTCTGTAACCTCCTACGATGGGTGACTCTTTTCTTTTCCGCGCGTTGAATCAGACTGGGTTTTCTTGGTAGTGTGAAGTTGGTGCCGTTTGACTCTCCTAGGGTTTTGCTTTGCTCGCCGTTGCGAAATGCGAAAATGTTTGGATGCGAAACTCCGATGGATTTTCTTCTTCTTTTCAGTGTAGTGCTAGGGTTTGGTAGTTTTTGATCTGGAGATCGTTAAGACTTTGCTCTCGCGGATACATTTCATTTTTTGTTTGGTTGTCCTTGTTTTGTTTTGTGGAGGCTTTATGTTCGGATCAAGCTTGTTGCCAGTTTGTTGCTCCTTATCGAGGGAAAGGGAATTTTCTTTTCTATGAGTTTATTTGAGTTTAGTTGAACTTACTAATGCTTTACTGAAATCACATGCTTACGGCCTTGACTAGCACGATTACCTATTTATTTTTTTAAATATACTCCCTTTTGGATCTTTAGGCTCGCAGGCTTTCGGTGTAGTCTCACCGGTTTTGGATACTTTTTTTTGGTTAATGGTGGTTCCTACACGGTGGCTCCCCATGCTGTTCTCACTAGATGTGGACGCGTCATGATTGAGTCATGTGTGTCACTTGGGTTTTGGTTTTGTGCTCTCTTTTTCGATTATAATTTATGGGCATGCAATATATTCTTCCCTATTCTTTTGATTATTTCTTTTGAAGATCTTGAGTTGTGAGATTTCAGTGCTGTTTATGCTCTTCTAACTCACGTCTGTGCCGATCCCTTTGAAACATATGCCTAGTAAGCTTCAACCTTCGAAGCTGCCCATCTCTTGCTGTGTATGAGTCAGTGTAGGGACATTTTTGTTGGCTTAGAGCATTCTGTGCTTCTGGAGATTTTAGTCGAGACCCTTTTATTGACAAGGCAAACGATTTTCTATGGCTATTGCATGTTTAAATGTTCATAAATATTGCTAAAATCCTTCTAATTTGAATTGGGGAATATTATAACAATCATCCAATACATTACTCTTGTTGATGAGGATTGTATTGGCTATTGAATTTCAGTCAAGTAATTTGTAATGCTCCATACATTATTGTTCAAAGATCTATACAAGCATGCCAACAGTAGAATTCGCCTCTGCGCTTTTCCTTTTGCAGATTTGGGCCTCTAGGTGATATCGTTGCTTGACAACGAGAGAGAGCACGCTAGTTAGCATCCATAAAAGGGACATGGCTGTGTACAAGCGTGCTCTCTATCGTTGTCATACGATTTGCATTTGAGGCTTTGTTCCCAACCTTTGGCATAAGCGAATGGTAACTTTGAATTATATGTCTCAAGTGTAATAATTTAATGCATGACACCGACAAAAAAAAAATGCATGACATTGATGAGTTGTGAAAGCTTGCATCATGCATATATGATGCAAGAGGCTTGAGTCTCCTTTTTCATGTAGCTTGGGGTAATGTGAATTTTCTTTTTCTCCTTAAACTTGGCATTTTAATGCCTGATACTAATGATTGTGTACTTTGTGTGATGCATTAATATAGTGCAATTCTAGATGGTCTTCTAATAGTTTGGTGCATGCTTCTAGAATTTGTGTGTCTTTGTTTATGTTTGGTTGTTGTGTAGATGTGATGCAATGGAGCATGTACTAGATACTCAAATAATTAAGACGTATTTTCCAAGCTAGCTGGTAGCATTCTCGATAATTATCTGCAACATCAATGTGCCTATTGAGATGTGCAACATTTTTTTGATTGATCTAAACTACGTCACTATTCATGATAATGATCAATGATTCCGGAGTTGCATTGCTTACTAATAATGAATTAGTGTAATGCACAATTTTGGAGACTCAATACCATATTGTTTGTTATTTTGCTTGAAGTACCTATTTCATTTGGTGTTTGGATGAGGTTATGGGACAATGTCCTTGCCAACTTATGCAGCATAACATTAAATCTACTTGAACTTGTAGTTGCTAAGTTTGATATTGACTAAAGTATAATATTTACATGGAATTATGAAACATGATGTGCACCCCATCATAGTAGGCTTAATTCAGTGAAGAAAAGGATGCCAAAATTTCCTGATTGGCTGAATACTCAGGTCTAAATTGAGGAATTTGCATTCTAAAATTTGTTTTCTGCAGAATAAAGACCCAACTTTGGTAAGTCCTAATGATAATTATGTTGCACACATGACCCTCAAGTGAATTTGATTTTAATCCCACAATGTGTTTCTTCTTGTGCACATAATTGTTCTAATTTGATAGCTTCTTATAGCTGATTAACCATTCCTTAAAATATAATGCCATACTTTGGCAATGTTTGCTTTATTTAAAGTGGCAGTTATGTCTTGAGGAATCGCTCCACTAGTCATCTATATGCATATATGCATTGTAATCAAGTCTCAAACCTTTCAATTGCTGCAATAAGGTCCCATGGAAATAGAAAAATGTAATTGAGTCTTAAGCTTTCAGTTTGTGTGGTCAAGTCATAAGACTTTCCTCCAAAGTGCATTAAGGTCCTAAACCTATATTAAGAAGTGAAATTTAAAGTTGTTGGATAAGCTTTGAGTGCTGTCTAGACAAGTCTTGGCATTGTCCACGGCAAAGACTTGATTTTACTTTTTGCAGAGGTTGCCAATCAAAATAATGAGGACTTCATTGCATTCTGCACAAAGGTTAAGGACTTTTGGTGCACTTCTCCTATTATGTTGGTGCAAAGGGATGTTTTCTAGTGGTGATTTATTTTTTAAAGTTTTGCACTTAAATTACCTTAAGATTTCTATACAGATTGTCTAGGAAAAGAAGGGGGGGGGGGGTTTGGGATGATTTTATCAGTAAGAGAATTTTTAATTTGAATAGAGGTTGTTGCGGATTTATATATTTATATATTTTTCAATTTGACATGAACCAAAACTCTCTTGGTGTCTTTTTTCCTCATGTGATGTTCATTTTGACTGCAACCTAGGGGCTGTCTAGTTCGAGAAGTGTATTTAGTTTCCAATTCCATAAGAAATGAAATGAAAACAATTTTCTGCTTTCATTTCCTAATTTTTTTTAAAAGATGCTTGGTAAGCCAAAATGAGAATTCTTGGTGGAAATGACAATTTTGAAAATATGTTTTGTGCTTCACTAAGAGAGTTTTTTTTTCCTTCCTATTTTGTCCAAAAGGTTTTTTTTTTCATAAATAGAATTTGAGTAAGTTTCAGAGAAGGTTCATGTTCTTTACCGATTCATTGTGTGAGTAGAGTTTCTCGGAGCTCACTTTTTCCTCTCCTCAACATCTTTCAACTTTGCAGTGAAGCTCTGGAGGAGGGGGAAAAGAAAAGGGGGGGGCGCCTGCTCTCAAGCTCTCTGGAAGATCCCTTGTTTTATGCTTGGATCCATGAAGAAGGCATCATGAAAAAAATGTCCTTCATCATGATACTGTGTTCTCATTTTGGACCAGGAAACAACAAAGTGTTTTCAGTCCATGATACTGTTTTACTTTTGTCCCTTATAAATCAGAACAAGCTTACTGTGCTTTCATTTGAGATATTTTCCATGATCCCACCGGAGAAAGTTGCTAGTGGTCTTTTCATTCTCAGTGAAATGACAGTGTAGTTCTCCTTTTAGGGGGCTTTTTTTGTCCACTTCTTGTAACTATATCATGTAGAGAATGAAATTATACTATACGTAAAAAATGTAAACCTGATGCATTGAAGCAAATACTTCCTTTTGTAATAAGGACTATGGTCTTTTAGTTTTTTATGGAGTGCGGGATATTTCAAAAATAGAGCGACAAAATTTGGGCATGGAGAGATTCCATTTTGATTCTTGTGTTGGAAAGAAGAAAGAGACTAAAATAATTCCTCTCCTTGTGTTTTGGCTCATCCAGAAAGAAAGGAACAACGAGCAGTTGTCCTCTGGGGATTCTCTTAGTGATAATTTGTCACGCAGACTTCACTTTGGGTAACATGGGAAAGTTTAATTTAATAATAGTAGTATTGTTGTATTCAATCTTTTGTATATGATGTTGTTTAGGTTTTTTGTATGTTACACCAGGAGCAAACAGGTTTCTGCACAAGCCATCGCTCTCATTACTTATTTACACAGGAGTTTGTTAGTAGCATAACTACTATTTTTACAGTGATGAAGGTGATTTGTGTAAAGACAGTTGACACAACATGTATATACCAATGGCCAATCATTTTGGACTTGGATGGCTTCTCTATGAAGCCGTTTTCTAGTACAAGCCATCTCTCTCCTTACGCATTTCAATGTTAGTTTATTAGTAGTGTAACTACTATTTGTATGGTGATGAAGGTGATTTGTGTAAAGACAGTTGACACAACAAGTATATACCAATGATGAATCGTTTTGTACATGGATGGCACCCTCTTGGTACCTTTTTAATTGAGTGGTGCATCATGGCCTGGCTATCTCAACCTTGAAAAATACAAGAAGGTGGAACCTTCGAGATTGAATGTGGTATATTTTAAGAGATCACAATACCATTATGGAGGATTTGAAGGATATAATTTTAATTACCAAGATGTTTTAAAAGATAACATTTTGACAATTCTCTTTTGAACTAGGAGGAGATCTTTAGCTAATAGGAACTGATATGCTATCGGTTACTTCTGAGAGACCAAGAGCCTTCATGGGTGGATGCTTACTGTTATTTTCTTCGGGGGTTTAATCTTCGGATAATTATTGCATTATCGTGAGCAGGTTTGATTGGCTCCTTCCCTATTAACATTTCTTGTATTTTCCCTCTCCATTCTTGCCTTAAAAAGGAGAAAGCATGTAATTTGGGATTTATGTAGCTTATCTATTAATATCAATGCCTAATATGACAGGAACGATTAGCATTTACCACAAATTGGCTCCTTGAAGATGGTTGTTGGGGAGATGCTAGAAATTATCACCTGGTCTTTTACTTGATTTCGACCTAGTCTGGTGTTGAGGAATCTCATTGCTGATAATTGAGAGAAGCTTGAAGTATAAATCACAAGAAAGATAATGGATCATTCCATGTGTTAAGTTCCATAAGCTCAAGACCTTTCTTGAAGTTTCTCTTTGTGAGACCTTTTGCTTGTTTCTTTGAGACAAGCTTGTTTTTGTGTACTTGATGTTTCTTGTGGTCTTTGCTCGTCTCCTAACTTCTGTACATATCCTTGTCTCATTGTGGCATCTGTGATGTGCTAGAGAATGATGATGCATAACCCTCGTATGTATGTGTATCTAGTTGAGAGCAGTCTTGTTCCGGGAAGACATCATTATTGGATTCTAAATGATTTATGAATTTGATAACGTGTATGTAAAACTTTTCTCTTGTATAAAAATTTCATTGATTAAATTACACCTATATTTCTTCAAGGGCATTACCTTTTCCGACTTATCAGGGAATCGTAAGAAGGAAAAAATTTCTCATATAACTTCTGCTTCAAACTTGATTTCCTTATAGCCTTACCTGCCTCTTTCATTAGCATTCTTGGCAGCTCATGACAAGGAAGAAGAATGAGGTTGATGTGGAACAAACTCATCCATTTTGGGGCGAATAGATGAGAGCTTATAGCTAAACCTTGATATAACCTTATTGCTAGCTGTTGGAATGTCATACACTCTCTTGTGTAACCTTATGCATTCCTTTTGTGGCTGAAATAAATTGTTTTATGTATCCATTGTTTCTGAAAGTTTTTCATTATGTCACCTAACAATAAGATACCATCTTTGTTCTTACATCTTTGGTTAGATATTATGCTTGTTCAATTCACTTACTAGAATTCTCGATTTTGCTGTGGAAATAATCAAATTGATTTTGGGGCTTTACCATGCCTGCCATTTATAGCTTTGGTCATACCGTCTGCAACAATCTTCTCCACTTAAGAGTCCTTATTTGTTGATGTATAGAAGATTGATAATATGCTTTGGAGCTTTATATTTTTCCTGGACAGATCTTGGTTCATTGACTTCATCAATAGTTCCTATACTATAAAATGGATATTTGTAACACCAGTCCTTAAAAACTCGTTAGAATTCGAAGATGAGGTCTATGATTTTATCTTAGACACAGATGATTCTGGATTTGCCCTATCTTGCTTTTGTGCCTATGTGCACTTATAAATGTGGATGCTTCTTGTGCAAAATATGGTTTGCTGGGCATGTGAATATTCATCCATTATATTTGTTTTTAGTAAATGTTTGCACTGAAAGTGCAAAGGTAGGTCATAGTCTTCACCTCAGCATGAAATTGATTATGTAGTTGATCAAACTTGCATCATTGCTACAAATTGAGTTTCCAGAAACACATTCGACTTGCACGACCATTTGAGTTGGAGATGAGGTAAATATCTGCTGTGTTTTCTTTGTTAATTTATAAGTGTCATCGCATCTCTGGTTTTACCATAATGCTAATGGCTCTATTGAGAGCTATTGAGCTCCAAAGTTGACTCACTAGAACTGTGATATTATGCCAAAATTGCATCCAAATATTATGTCTATTACATAATTTCTTTTCTCTCTGAGATTGAAATTGGAATTTTCACGGGTGAGGATGCTTTTTTTTTTTGGGGATAAGAAATAAGGTGAGGATGTTTAAATGCATTGTGTATTTGTTGTGCATCTGACATGGCTTTGAGATACATGTAGCTATGCTCTAAGTTTTGAAGTCTTATTGATCTTTGACTTTGATATGAAATTGAGCCTCATCCTACATAGCCAGCTTATTGGTTGCTCCGGTTGCTGTCCAGTGTTTGGTCTTTTCGGACTCAAATTTGAAAGAAAAGCTTATAATCAAAGTTATCTTCCAAATATTATGTTCCCAAAAATGTGCTCGACCTGAGAGGGCAAGGGCTAATATTAGATTGCACTTGAAATTGTTTGGGCTGAAGACTGTCCGTTGGCTTCTCAATCTTTCATTTATGATTGTGGTAATTCCATCCTCCGGAGCTCTCCTGCATGTTTTTGCATCTCACTTGCTTCAATAACACGTCAATGTTTTTGCATCTCACTTGCTTTAATAACACGTCAGTTTATTACTTTTGGTCTTTCTTTTGCTGTAAATGTTTGATATGTGACAGCCTAGAGGTCCAAAAACTCCGAAGAGGGTCAAATAGGGCTCAAGTTTTGCTTGGTTAGGGATCAATTCATACACTTGCCTTCTATGAGATTGTTGAGAGTCCTATATGCCGTAACGGGAAAAAATTTACACTGGATGATGAAGAAATGGCAAGCCATCAACTGTCACACGGGTTTCGGTAGCATTTGTTGAGATGCATGTGTCACGGGCTGATTGTTTGAGATTGAAACCGTTTGGTGACTTAGGCTTTCTTGAATCGGTGGAGCGCCTAAACTAAGCTTGCTCACCTAGATGGTGTATATATATATAGAGAGAGAGAGAGAGAGGATGGATATAAATGAGGGGAGAGCTCTCCTATTTATATTAGAAGTCCTCCATTACAACTGTTTGTTGCCTGTCAATTTAGTGTATGGGATGGCATCTTCCCATCTACAAATTATCGACATTTATGTCCATAATGCTTTAGAACTTTGGACGATTATTGTATCACCTGTTCTTGAGAATGTTCTGGAAACCTTAGGTGACTTGGATGGACTTCTTCAATTGAGCATGGTCCCTTGGTCACAGGAAACCTTGAGACCCACACATGCATGTTGGTTTTTTTTTTTTTTACTGGCTTGAGGTATTCATTCCTCTCTTGCCTTTTTCAGCTAAATTAAGCGATGCTCCTTTTATTCAGCGCTCAGAATGAAAAACTTGGACCTTAAAGGAGATTTGGTTTCTAATTTATGGAGCAGCGACACCTTAAAGGAGATTTGGTTTCTAATTTATGGAGCAACGACGGTTTCTGATGGGGTCAAACCGCAAAGTCATGGTTTTGATACGTGTGTTTGTCCGGTAAGAATCACTCATTTCTTGAAATGGGAACAACGTAAAAAGAGCAGAGCTGAACGACGAGGACCATGTCTTGTATTGTTCTAGCATATGGGTATACTGCATCATATTTCATTACTTAAATAAGGAGTAAGGTTAGCGACAGATATTTTGATTGAATGGATCTTTTGTCTAATTATATCCATACTATCTACCTTTTAAATCCATAAAAAGAAACTGTCCAAATTTCCACTCAAAAAGAAAAATTGCTTATTAGTTTTATAGAATTGATGGAGTTTTGTCTTTAATGGCCAAAGATTAAAACATATGAGCTGGGGACTGCTATGCAGAGGAATTTGCTTGAAGAGTGAAGATGTACATGGGACTCTAAACGGAGTTTGAGGCTTACAATGTCATTCAGCTGAATTTTTTGGGAATTTACAAGAGTTTGGCTATAATGAAAGCTGCACATAACAATCAAACTTGCGGACCACAAAGGGTTTCATCGGTTTATAGATGTCTTTCAAGTTCTTCTTTTCTTCCAAATTCGTAAGAGTAAGAATTGGGCAAGAAGAAAATCAGAGACCGGGACAATGTGCATCTGTTTTTGCATTTAGCTATAAGGTTTGGTCCCTTCACCGTCCTCGAAGGAGAAAGCCATTAACTGTCCTTTTTGTCTTTGCTGTTTCTTTTTTGAGCAATTTTTTTTCTTTTTGCCAGAAAGACTGATAGAGAAGAAAGTCATTGACTGCGGTACCTCAACTATCCAGATCAATTCATGTAAAAAGAGATTATTGAAATGTATTGCTCACTACATTATCACTTGAGATTTAAATAAAAATCATAATTTTGTATGGCTTTCATTTGAGTGTCATAATTTTTTTATTTTCAATAATTTGAGTATTATAACTATTGTATGACACTCATGTGAGCTCATATTTTTTTTTCGATCAATCAAGTGCCATACAATTTCTTAATCAATAATTTAAGTGCCATAACTTTTAAAAAAATATTCACCACAAGGTGGGGAAAAATTTTCAATTAGTTATAAAACTTTTGGAACATATGTTAAATTTAATTTTAAACTTTCTATTTTTGTCAATTTAGTTCTTAAAATTTGCGCGAAAATACAAAATAGTCCTCACGGCCAATTCTCATCGGAATAGCCAATGGTAACTAGACCATGTTATGTCAACGATTTTTAGCAAAATTGGCCAGAATGACTACTTTGAACTTTCATGCAAAAGTTTAGAATTAAATTAACAAAATTACAAAGTTTAAGATAGAATTGATATTCGTATAATAAGTTTACAATTAATTGGATAAAATGCTCTTGCAAGTAATATGCCACCCTAAATTTCCCATGCTCAAGTAAACATTTTAAAAGGTTATGACATTCAAATGATCAATTGAAAATTATGATTGGTGATACTTAAATTTTGATTAAATATTTAGATTTAAACTGCATAGAAAATTACGGACCAATTTGGCCTTAACAAAGAGGATCTTCACATCACCTAAGTATTAATATTATTTGCATTTACTAAGTTTTATTTTCTATTTTATTTTTCCTTATTTTGCCCTATTTTCGGATAATTATTTTTTTAAAAGAGAAAATTTTAATAAAAGGCCCACGAGGGCTGGGCCTTCGCCGGAGCGCCCCCTTCTCTTCTCTTTTTCACCAGCGCCGGCCCGGGCCCATCCCGAGCCTCCTCATCCCGTACGGCCCGGCCTCTTCTTCTTCTTCCTCCTCCTCTCTCTCTCTTCTACCTTCCGCCTCTGCAACTCGCGCGCGCGGCGACGACGAGGCGCGAGAGGACGCCCTACTTCGGAGCAGAGGGGTAGCTGGCGACAGATGGGACGTTTCGCAGGCGCCTTCAATGCTGCCGAGCTAAGGGGCAGAGAAGGGTGGACGGCCGATGGGACGCCGGTTCGGCCGAGAGGACGCCGGTCGGCGCGCCAAGGACTGCGGGTCGGAGCGCCTCCGTCGACCGCTCTCCTAGCCTACAAATAGGGCGGCCACGAGCTCGGTTGAGGGAGGAGAAAAAAGAAGAAGTGAAAGAGTGAGCAGGGGTGAAGTGGAGAGGAGAGAGAAATCGGAAAGGGTTCCGGAGAGAGATCCGAACCAGAGAGAAAGAAATCTAAGGGCGGAGACTATTCAAAAAGGTCCCGAGAGAGGAAAACGCTAGTGAGGGTCGACTGTGAGGGAGAGTCGCCGGCCGCCGTCACGTCTCGTAGCCACGGTAGGTTCTGTTTGGGCAGGTCTCGGTCTTGTCCGATTTTGGGGCCGCTTTCCCGAGGATCTCGGCTCGGAGACGAGCGAGGCGGACGGACGAAGCCCGATTTATCGAGCTCGTCCGCCATCCGATGCTGCTGAGCCAGGTAGGGAACGCCACCAGTGGCCGCCTTTTCCTTCTTTTTGTGCTCTGTTTCGTGCTCGCCGGAGTGGGCTGCCGTTGTCCGGCTCGTGCGAGTTTCCAGCCTTATTTGTGTACGTACTGTGATCTCGTGGCCTAGTGTGTTGATCACTGTGAATCCCGGCTCGAGCTCGGGCTTGGTCGTCTCCGTTTCTTGCTTCTCAGTTTGCGCATATAAACTGTTCGATGAAATGTCGCATTCAAACGCACGATCGTGTCCTTCGTTTGTGGTCGAAACTTGAGGACTTTCATGATTATATTGAACGCAAATGAGTCGTCCCCATACTGAAACCGAGTTATTGTGGCTGCGTTTTTTTTTTTTTTTTTTTTTTTTTTTTTGGGTGCTCTTCTCCGGTCATGGTCGACGTTGAAGGTATAGGGTTGGTGGTGGCGCTTGCCCGTTAGTATTAACTGTAGGCGTAGTTGGTCGGAGGACGGCTTGTTCCGGCGAAGTACCGAGGAGGGAGTCTTCGACGTGGCTTCGGTGAGGACGCAAGGGGGGCGAGGAGTGAGAGAGACCCAAGAAACGTCAGGAGAGAGAGAGGTAAAAAGAAAAGTAAAAAAAAAAAATGAATAAAGAATGAAAGAAGACAAAAGTGGCAACCTTTCTGTCTTGGCGATCCATGAGGTACTCAAAATACGTTCCTCTTGCTAGTCTGACACGTGCAGAGGGAAGAAAAGACGAGAGAGAGAGGATGCCGTCTTTTCCTGCCGTTCGGGGCGTGATCCGGGTCAGCCTGGCCGGGTCCGAATCGGGCCAGCTCGCCGGTCTGACCGACCCGGGTCAGTTTATATTAATTTAATATTATTTTTCATTTAAAAATTAAAAGATAAGAAAATCCAAAAAAAATTTCTTTTTTTTTTCCCAAAAATCAGAAAAAAAGATTTTTTTTTGGGGGTCTAACAGAAAAAGCTTATAAAGTAGTTTTCTCCACAAATACATGGAATATCCTTGAAAATTCCAAAAAAAAAAAAAATCAAACCTCACAATTTAAATAAGATTAAGTATCGGAAATGCATTCATTGATTAATTAGTGTAATCAAGTTCCTAATCTTGATTTCTCTACTTGCGCATGAGTAAAATATTAGATTTCTAATCCACTCACCCTAGATCGATTAGTAACAATTTCTATTTGAAATTGACTTACAGGTTAAAAATTCAAACCATAAGTCGTGAATTAATAAGTTTGGAAGAGCCCACGCTAAGCCTATGAATTAATTCACTCCATGTCGGGAGGTTGCGACAATGGTACTAAGGTAGTGTTTGTTAAACGCTTCTATATCTTTGTTTTTTTGTTCTTTTGTTTCCCGGAATAAAAAAATAATAGAAATTAATTTGATAACGTCCGCTAGTGTTGCTAGAAGTCAGTTGCCCGTCTGCTGGTCGTCGTCAGCAACGAAAAAAATAAAATTTTTTTGAGTTGATACCACTAACATTTTTATTCTTTTCTATTCTGAAAATAGAAATTTGTGTAGTTACCAAATACATTGTTTTATTTAGAAATTGTTCTAGGAAGTAGAAATAAAAAAGAACTATTTTAAAAAAAAATTGTTCTCAAGAATAATATGTTACCAAATGCACTCTAAATAAACATTTTTTAGAAGTTACAGCATTCAAGTAATTGAGAAAAAAAATTTGGCTTTAAATGAGCTCCATAAAAATGTTATGAGACTTATAGTATCTTTGTCTTTATATCATATATGAAAAACCTTTTATGTGGTGGTAGATGGTGATTTTGTCGTCCATGCAAAAGGTGCAGGAAGTTTGAAGTGAAAGCTTGCTACTAATTGCCCCGATAATACCTTGAACTGGGAGCCATCCTCCTTGCTTTAGAAATGATGTCCACGTGACAAGTTGCAAGTAATATCGAACACTTATGAAATAAATATAAAATGTCCTATGTGAGTGTATGGTGGACGAAACCGTTGAATAGACACTACAATTGGCAAAAAAATTTACCTTTTTACAAATCAATAAACTACCAAATAAATAGTGACAAACATGATTTGTGTATTCAAAAATTTATGGAGCTATCAACTGATTATGTAGCTTATAAAAGTTCGTTATATTAGTATTTTATTTTTGCTATACAAGCTATTTAAGTTGTTGATTACAAAAGTCATTGCTCTTGCCATTGATATAGATATAGTTATAAGTTTTAAAAATCATAATCAATTGAGAAAAATATAATTTATATGAGGTGATATAATGGTTTCTAGGATGTACTGGGTCCATATTTCACCGTTGAATTGGAATGCAATAAATCTTAGTCATTCAACAAATCTAATTGTGATTCTTACATTTCGATCTAATATTGAAGGCTCTAAATTTTATTTGGGTTCATCATGCGAAACATGATGAGAAAGTCAATTCTTCATAAAATTACATTAATTTTTAAGTGAAGTCGGACTTTATTTGGTCCCATCATGTGTAACATGATGATTATCCATGACTCATGAAATGGGGTTAGGCCCACGAAGACCGCAAATGTAAGTCAAGAAGCTATAGGTCGAATACAGAGAAAAGAAAACAAGAATTTAAAATATTGAGGACATCATAGCACGATAACTCCTTCCAATTGGATCCCCAATCGTCACTACTTTCATAATTGAGTTCAATTAGATTATAAAATTGAATAGCTTTGAATTGACAATAACATCATTAGACTTTTTTTTTTGGGGGGGGTTGTTCAAAAGGAGGTGAAAAAGTTAAAAAGGACCCCATGGTCAAGGCCTCCACATGATTAAGGCAAATTGAATGGAAAAAGAGAAAACTGGGGCAAACAAAAGATAAAGCTGATCTTGATTTTGTTGTTTATGAGGATTTCACGTTTTCATACGTTGGTGAGTGTTTCAGGGGGTGAAGACTGGTTGACCAAAGACAGAGGCGAGACCCAAACCCATGAGTCGCACTACTTTCGAAATGTAAATTTCACACACAAAAAAAAAAAAGAGAGAAAAAAAAAAGAAATTACTTGGGAAGAGAGAGCTCCAGTGAGCCAGAGGACGAGAGGCTTGCGAGGAGCATCCGCTTGTACCTCGGAAGAACCAGTAGAAGAGAAGGTGAATCATACTTAAATTTCTGTATTATTATCTATAAATTGTGAAAATTTCGAACATTTCAAGTTAAGAAAGAGTAAAAGTACGTCCAACCCAATATTTATATGAAGTAAAGAACAAAAAGTAAATGTCTATTTGAGTAATTTTAATTATCAAGAGGAATTAAGCCCATAAAGAACTGAAAACGTACCTGTTGGAAAAGGGCAAAAAGGAAACGAGTGCTTAAAAAATGGAGGACGTTAGAGGACGATGATTCCTTTCAACTGGATCCAAGATTACGAATTGAACGGCTCTGCACTAACAGTAACATAATAGACCCTCCACGTGATTAAGGCAAATTGATTGGAGGAAAGAAAACTGGGACAAAAGAAAAGAAAGATAAATCCTTCACCATCGAATTGGAATGCAATAATCTTAGTCATTCACTAAATATGATTGTGATTTTACCATTTGATCTAATGTTGAAGGCTTTGGATTTTATTTAGGCCCATCATGTGTAATATGATGAGAAAATCCTTTCATTATAAAATAACACATGTATTTTATTGAGTGGGGCCGGACTTTATTTGGGCCCATCACGTGTAACATAATGAGAATTCATGACTCACGAAGATGAGCTAGGTTCATGAAGACCGCAAAAGCAAGTGAAGAACCGATGGGTCAAAAATAGAAAAGATAAGGACACGATAACTTAAAATAATTGACGATCTGATGGCACGATAACTCTTTTTGATTGGATCCCCGAAAAATCAAGGCCCTCCACATGATTTAGACAAATTGATCGGAAAAATGAAAACCGGGGCAAAAGAAAGATAAAGTTGATGCTGATTTTGTCCTTTACGAGGATTTCAAAAGGAGATGAAAAAGTTAAAAAGGACTTCATGATCAAGGCCCTGCAAATGATTAAGACAAATTGATTGGAAAAAAGAAAACTGGGGCAAAAGAAAGATAAAACTGATGTTGATTTTGTTCTTTACGAGGATTTCCTGCGTTCATACGTTCATGAGTGATTTAGGGGGTGAAGACTTGGGGAGCAAAAGCAGAGGAAGACCCACCCGAGATGAGTCGCACTTTTTTCGAAACGTGATTCTTTTAAAATGATTTCAAGCTAGAAATTTCACAGAAGAAAAGAAATCAACTGGGAAGAGAGAGTTCCATTGAGCCAGAGGACACAGAGATTTGCGAGGAGCATCTGCTTGAGATTCAAAGAACCAAAGGAAGAGTGCCATTAACCACATACTGAAATTTATGAAAACATTGTATGTGAATTCGTCTATCATTATTTATGTATAGGGAAAATTTTAAATCATTTGGGTTAAGAAAAAGGAAAAGTGTGTCCACTGCAAAATGTAAATGAAGTAAAGAGTAAAAAGTAAATGTCTATTTATGTGGTTTTAATTAAACTACATGTTCCTTGTATGGACATTTCAATTGCACGTATGTTTAACTTCAAGGTGTTGGCTAAGTGATTCCATTGGTTGTGTTATTTTTGGAGATTTTGAGTGCTTATGAAACACTATCTATTTATTTCTTCTGTCCATGAAGATAATAAGAGTTGCTGAAATAATAAACTAACATTAAAGTTCCATTGTGTCTCAATCATGCCTTTTTCTACACCATAAGGCGAAATCAGGAAGTCCCACCACCTTCCTTAATTTTTGTCCGAAATGGTCTGAATTAAATTTCCAAATTTCCCAATCAAACTGATTGAAAAAGAAAAGATGTGATCTTGCAATAAGGCCCCATTTGCAAAGAATTGGGTATTTGTTGTGCATCTGAACTGGGATTGGTTGGTTTGGCTTTGAGTCACCTGAAGCTAGGCTCTACATTATGTAGTCTATTGAGTGCAATGGCGTGAAAAATTAATTCTGATTTGCCCAATTTTATTTAGCTGGCTTAGTTATTGTGCTGCTGCTACCGTTCCTATGTTTGGTCTTTCTGGAGTCAAATTTGGAAAAGATTATAATCCAATTTGTCTTCTGGACATTATGTTCCGCATAAATACGTGTGGGACCTGGAAAGGCTGTTAATATATATTGTACTTGAAATTAGGGGTGAGTACATCGGATCGCCTAAACCAGGAAACATCGGGACCGAACCGGACTAGTTGGTTTGGTCCAGTGCCCGAGGGCGTTGGTTCGGTTCCCGATTCCATAAAAATGGAATGGGTGATTTTCGGTTTGGTTCCCGGTTCTAGAGAAAACCGGACTGGACCTGGACCAACAATTTTTTATTTAAATTTTAATTTCTTAAATAATGTAATAAATCCTAAAATAATAATAATTCTAGTATTTTTTTAATTTTTTAATTTTTTTTTGCTAAATGGTTGGTTCCATTTGACTAGTCGGACCAGTCCGATTTTGGTCCTAGGACTGTCTAGTCCGATCCCTAGTCCCAAAAAATGGAAACCGGTCCTCCCGGTCCAATTTTTGATTCCACCTTGAAACCTGATTGGACCGGGAACCGATCATCCCTACTTGAAATCTATGCATGGTAAAGACTATCCCCAAAGGGCTAATATGAGATTGCAAGAAGACAAATTGCAAAAGTTTATCCACGATGATATCAATTGAGCCATGTAGAATGGCCGACGTCCACGTCGTTGATTTTCGATCAAAATTGTCTCATAAAAAAGGTTTAATATTATATTGGCAAATTGAAAATTTTAGAATCAAATGGGTACAAATGCAATTGATTTAGAACTTTTTTGGTAACTTCTCCTCAATAATGTGTTAATGTATTAGATTTGGTCTTTCTTTTGCTGTAAATGTTTGAAAAATCCAAACAGGAAGGGGATCGAACAGCTGGGTACAAGTTATGCTTGGTATGGGTTCCATTCATATACGACCTTTTTGTTGCCAGGAACCTCCCATGAGATTGTTGAGAGAAGACACGATTCCTATATGCTGTAACAGGAAAGAATTTACACTGGATGCTGAAGAAACGATAAGCCATCGGCTCCAAACCAACCAATACCATTGTTGGAGCTAGAAAAAAAGGATGAAATGATAAGTCTAAAACACTCATAACTTACTTCCTACTTTTCATATGGCAGATGTACAAGAAATCCCTAATTATTTTAATTCAAGCATTCTCACCTTATTTCTCCTCCAAAAAAAAAAAAAAAAGTATCCTCACCTTATTTGAAGGTGAAAATTCAATTTTAATCTAAAGAAGAAAATAAATTATGTAAAACACATTTGGTGTTGGGATGTTGGACCTAGGCGCACGCCGCCGAAAGGTAAAGTCGTAACTACAAATGGAGATCCTAATATGTGCTCATCACTGATGATAACATGTGATTCAGTGATTAGCTGCCAATTCTTTTGCTTTGATACAATCATAGATCTGTTCTAGAAGAACAATCATATATTTACCTTTGCTGACCATGATCTAATGATATACCTTAATTTTTAGATTTTGGTTTGTTTTGCAGCTCTATGGGCTTGCTTTGTTGTGGTGATTTCTGATAATTTTTATGAATCTTTTCTTGTATCATTTTAGTAATAAATATAAATTTGTTTGGAAAAAAAACCGATCTTATTGCTCTTTGACTTGATGCAAAATTGAGTGCAATGGCGTAAAAGATGATTCATATGCCCAATCCTACTCAGCTGGCTCAGTTGTTGTCGCTGTTGCTGCTGTTCCTATGGTCGATCTTTCCGACATCAAATTTGAAAAAGATTTATAATTAAATTTACCTTCTAGACATTATGTTTGCATAAATTTTATAATGAATAATGCAGAAATAAACCATTGGCAATCACACGGGTTTTCAGTAGAATATGTTGAGATGAATGCATGTTGGCTTTTTTTTTTTCTGTGTGGCTTAAGGGATTCGTTTCTCTCTTGCATGCTCCTTTTATTCGTCCTTCGCAATGAAAAACTTGGGAAGTTGAAGGAGCTTTGGTTTTTGATTTACGAAGCAGCGATAGTTTCTGCTGGAGTCGAACCACATAGTGGTAATTTTTCATTTTACGCATTCTTGAGGTATTTCCAGCAAGCAATCACTCTCCTATTTCCTTGAAATGAGAACAGTGTAAAAAGATCATAGTTCGATGAAGAAAATTATGTCTTCTATTGTTCTTGCATATGGGCACACTGCAACATAATAGATTTATCTGATCTTAACAAGGAAAGTTGCGATTTTTCATTTTTCAAGCTAAAGGTCAAGGCCTGAGATGGACGGCTTTCCAGTTCTCCTTTCCTTTTAAATAATATAAGAGTAAGAATTGGGCAAGAAGAAATCCATTAACCATCTTTTCAGCCTTTTGAAGTTTCTTTTCCGAGCAACATATTACTTTTTTTCCTTTTTGCCACTCAATTGATAAAGAAGAAAATTAACCATTGTTGAAACTCAGTCATCCAAACCAATTCATACGAAAGAGATCAATTCTGAAATTTATAGCTCAATGTGTTGACCTGAGATTTCACTATATATATATATATATTATTATCATTTGAAGTCTCCCTTTAATGTAGTATCCTAGTTTCTGCTTTTGCATCCAATATTTTATAAGAAAAATGTGAGATTGTCGTTGGATAATTGTATATTTTTCACATCTTTATATGTTATGATGTTATATATGAACATTATAGTAAAACTTGTTTGATTATGAGCTACGACTTTTTAAAATGAATTGTAAAGGTAGACGTAATCTATGATCCTAGTAAGGCGTCTCCCCTAAATTTTCACCGAAATTCCTCCATCATAAAAGTATGCTTTTTGTAAATGTTCGAGTGAGACATGACATTACTCTGGCCCGCCGTGTGTAACACGAGGAGAGTCCATGAATCACGAGTGAAGACCAGAAAAAGTAAGTCGGGAATTTATCGATTAAAAAAAGAAGCAATAATCAAAGTGGGCTCCTTACGAGAAATTACTTTAATGCACATGGGAAATTACTTATTGGTCACAGAATATTTTTCTTTTTCTTTAACTTGAGAATACTCTCGATTTTTATGTTCCAGAGTTCAGAAGAAATAATTTAATAACTTGCTTAGATCCATAGCAAATGTGATATTCTCTACGGTATTTCATTCATCATGGTGATTAATTTTGGCAATGGCTTGATGACAATAAAATTGATCTTGCTAATAAGTGTCCTCGAAACACTTGTTAAACATGCTTAATGTAGAAAGATCGATTTCAAAAAAAAATATATGTCACAAAGATAGTTAGTGCATTATAATTTGCAATATTTTGTTATATCGTTACTTAACAATTGCCTTGTAGACATTGTTCAAGTAAAATCCAAGTAAAATTTACTCTTGTGCAAGCAAAGCATCAACCCAATATAAAAGTGGGTAAAACTTGTGCAAAGCTAGCCATATCGCATGTTTACGTATAAAACTCTAAGTAATTTATTGTTGATGATCACTTTAGTAAATCTTCAATCCTAACATATCTCTAACTCTACATATCTATTCTTATGAAAATTTTGATAAAAAGATCTATTATCCGTATACTTTCATATATTCTTATTCATAATTCTCTAATAGAACTATGCATATTTTTGGTAAACAAATGCTTTAAAAAGGTTTTTTTTATGCATATATAGATTCTATCTCGAAATATCCACAATTTTTATTTTTAAAGAAACTTGTTCAAGATGAGGTTTTGAAAGAATTTAACATTATAGGGATGTCTATCTCGTAATTGGCTCATATTTAACAAATTATATATTAAAAGATGATTCTCATATGGGGCTCATATTTGACAATTAAAGAATATTAAAATCAATATCAGAGTAATAATTATAATAGATTATCAATCTCAAATTGGTCTCATAATTGACAAATGAAGATCGATGAAAAAATCCATCATCACAAGACTATCTACCTCATTGTTGACTTACATTTTAGAGCAATCTATTTGAAAGATCAAGCTCATATTGGCTTCATATTTGACAAACAAATAATATTAAAATCATATTAATTGTAATATTACATGATCAATAACATATTGAACTAATTTTTGGCAAATAAAAAATATTAAAATGACCCGGGTCTTTACATATTGTATTTATATTTACGCACTTCGACCACCAGCATTTTTTGTTTCTCGGTCAATCTAGATTCATGTATTTTAAATCCAATTGCTCGCGTGATTTTCTTGCCATCAACTTCAAGAATCTCGAAATTGAGTGAGCGACTCATTCAAGAGTTCGTTTGCAAAACCCGAGATCAATCCCGTGCCTTTACTCGGCCGTCAACCGTCTGTCGATGTGTTCAGTGTAGAATATTCAAAGTCTTGCGGAGACAATGCCGATCCTTAGAGAAAAATGCGTTAAAAGGAATACTATTGCTAAAATAATAACCTCTGTACAAATGCTGGATGAAAAGACAAGAAACGAGAGACCGAGACTCATTAACTCCTTGGACCCCCTGATGATAACATACTTCCCACGAATAGTTTGTCAGTTAGTAATAATGCACCGCACAGGTCTTTTCTCAATAGCATCATCATTTTCTATACTCCAATGATATAATGGGAATCGAATTGATGGTAAAACGAGACCAAAGATATTTATGAATTACACAGAAAAAGACTTATGATGTCTTATGTTAATAGAAAGGGATAATGCCACGAAAAACCCTAAACTTTACCCCGTGTGACATATTTACCCTAAACTTTTTTTTGTGACACAAAAAACCCCAAACTTTGCCTTGTGTGACACATTTACCCCAAACTTTGCCCCGTATGACACATTTACCCTAAACTTTTTTTTGTGCCACCAAAAATCCTAAACTATTCCACTTGTGACAATTTTACCCTGAACTATATTACTTATGACAAATTTATTCCAAAGTTTTTTGGGCTGAAGGGCATTTTCATCATTTTCTATTTTTCTATTTTTATTTTTTTTATCGAATGGAGGAAGCCGGCGAGGCCATCCTCGCCGGCGTCGGGCGTGGGCCGCGCAAGCCTGGGCGACCCTCGCCGGCGTTGGGCGAGGGCCGATCGGCACAGGCTACCCTCGCCGGCGGCGAGGGTCGATCCGGCTGGGCGGCCCTCGCCGGATCTCGGCAGGCGGCCCTCGCCTGCACGGGTCGCCCTTGCCGAATCCGGCGGGCGACCCTCACCCGAGTTGGGTGAGGGCGCCCTCGCCCGGCCGAGGCTCGGGCGGCCCTCGCCGGCGTCGGGTGAGGGCCACCCGAGGCCGAGATTGGGCGGGCGACCCTCGCCGGCATCCGGCGAGGGCCGCCCTTGCCCGACACCGCGAGGGCCGCCCAGGTGACCCTCGCCGGACTCCGACGCCGCCGAGGCCATCCTCACCGGCTTCCTCCATTCAATAAAAAAATAAAAAATAAAAAATGACGAAAATGCCCTTCAGCCCAAAAAACTTTGGGGTAAATTTGTCGTAAGTAATATAGTTAAGGGTAAAATTGTCACGAGTGGCATAGTTTAGGGTTTTTGGTGGCACAAAAAAAAGTTTATGGTAAATGTGTCACACGGCACAAAGTTTGGGGTTTTTTGTGTCACAAAAAAAAGTTTAATGTAAATGTGTCACACATGGTAAAGTTTAGGGTTTTTCGTGGCATTATCCCTAATAGAAATTGACCAAAGATATTTATGAATTACATAAAAAAACACTTATGATGTCTTATGTTAATAGAAATTGACGTGAATCACAACTACTAACACTAATTTTCACGCTTAGATGATGTAAAATGTACATTGACGACTGCATGTAGTAAAGTGGAAATTTAAATTAAAGATTTTGCCGATATTTTTTTTGGAAAGGATTTTCACGATGAAAACAAAACTCTACATACGAAATGATGGACTGCATAACCCAATAAGGGTGCGTTTGGTTCAGCATTTGCAAGGGGCTTTGAGTCTAATGCAAATGCTGAAAGCCCAAAGCTACTTGGGGAAATGTAATTGTGTTTGGTAAAATTTCTTTGCAAATGGACTTTGAGTTGAACGTGCGTTTGGTAAAAAAAACTTTCACAATGAGCTTTGAGGGGTATTATAGGTATATATATATTATTTTTTTAAATTTTTTTTTGGAAAATTGGACAAACCCTTCGCCGGTCCGGCGAAGGGCTGCCCCTTTATCAATTAAAAAAAAACAAGGGCAAAATCGTAAATATGAAAAACTAGTGAGAGTAGTTTTGGAAGGAAAAAAATAGTTTCAGCATTCCGCCGAATGCTTAAAGTTCAAAGCTAGTAGGGACTAGCTTTGAGCTTTTAGTATTTTGAAAGCCTCTTGAAAGCTGAAAGCCACTTCAAAAATTGAACCAAACGGTTCAACATTTCCCCAAGGGGCTTTCAAGCTTGAAAGTCCCTTGGAAATGCCATACCAAACGCACTATAAAGCGGGCGGCATTAAGAAAATAAAAAGGATAGATGCTGCATGGTCAAGATGAATGGTGGGACCTGAGTAAGTCCTTAAACTGTTTTGTCTGAATTTTGGGATGTAAAATACGGAAGTATTCTCACATTATTGGGGAAGAAAAATATACAATTTGAAATAAGGAGTGCGAGGCGTACATGCATTGACGTTAAAATAAGGAATGCAGTCAGACAAGATGCCCTCGTTAGAGGGACTATCGTTGACGGCCCCTGTTGGATATTCGTGATGGATATTCCATATTCAACTGTTTCAAAATAGTAGATATATATATGCATTGACCTTGATTGAGGCTTCATCTAGTAATGATTAGCCATCTATAAATATCTCACCAATCTTGTTGCTGAGAACAAGCAAACCTGGACAATCTCACATCCTCAAAACCACCCCAAAATCATGGCTTCTTCCTTATTTCTGTGGAAGCCATCTTCTTTAGGATTCTTCTTCTTGTTCTTCTCGCTCTTCTTTGTAAACAACATCACCATCTTTGTTTCCACTCCATTTCATGTCATAGTCGTTTCTGCTTCCTCCACTTCTTTCTCTCCCAATGAAACCAACCATAAGGATGAAGCAGGGGCTCTCCTGAAATGGAAATCTAGTCTTGAAGACTATAGCCAGTCTCTCCTATCTTCATGGCATGGTAACAACTCTTGCCAATTCTCCGGTGTCACTTGCGACAACTACGGATTCGTCGCCCAGCTTAATCTTTCTAATCTTGGCTTGAAGGGAACTTTAAATGGTCTCGACTTCTCATGCTTAACCAAGGTGGTTAGCCTTGACTTTGCAACAACTCGATCTATGGTCCTATAACCTCGAGTATCGGTAACCTTTCCAAATTGAACTATCTTAGTTTTTGTGAGAATAGACTCTTCGGAAATATTCCTCAATGTATAGGCATGCTAAAGAGTCTTCGCTTTTTGTACCTATGTGGAAATTATTGAGCGGACACATTCCTCAGGAGATTGGAGTGCTAGATTCTCTTTTGGAAGTTGATTTTGCTAGAAACAATCTCACAGGTCCTATCCCTACTTCAGTAGGAAATCTAAGCAGCTTGAGTCATCTCTCTCTTCGGGAAAACCAATTTTCAGGGTCCATTCCTCATTCTCTTGGAAAATTAGGCAACTTAACAAAATTGAGCGTAGCACAAAAAAACCTTTTTGGTCCCATTCCGAGAGAGATGGGCGACCTAAGAAGACTGAAGTTTCTTTACTTATGGAGGAATAGACTTTCAGGATCCATACCTTCAGAGATCGGGAGGCTAACTGTTCTTGTTGAGTTAGATTTTTCTGAAAATAATTTGGTCGGGCGTATCCCTGCTTCACTAGGAAACCTAAGCAATCTAAATTTTCTCAATCTTCGGGGAAACCAATTTTCAGGGTCCATTCCTCCTTCTCTTGAAAAATTAGGCAACTTAAGAGTTTTGTCTCTCAGTGATAATGCCCTCGAAGGGCAACTGCCGGAAAATATATGCCTTGGGGGATTATTGCAAAAGTTCATTGTGAATAATAATCATTTCACAGGTCATATCCCTAAAAGCTTGAAAAATTGTACTTCATTAGTTAGAGTGAGGCTCGACGGAAACAAACTCACTGGGAATATAAGGGAAGCTTTTGGAGTATATCCGCAGCTGAATTTTATAGACTTGAGCCACAATTATTTGCATGGAGAACTTTCATGGAAATGGGGGCATTGCCGCAATTTGACGAGCTTAAGGATATCGAACAACAACATTTCCGGTGAGATACCCCCAATAATTGGAAGGATGGCTCAATTACGGGTACTTGACCTTTCTTCAAATAATTTAAGGGGAAAGATTCCGAGGGAATTGGAAAGTTTGCAATTACTGCTAGGTCTTATCCTCAACAATAATGGGATCACAGGTGATATTCCCAATGAGTTTGGATTTTTATCTCGACTGGAACATCTCAACCTAGCATCAAACAATTTGAGTGGAGCCATTCCGCCGCAGCTCAGCCAATGCACCAACTTGCGGATCTTGAACTTGAGCCAAAATAAAATCGAGAGAAGCATTCCTCCTGATATAGGCAATACACGATTCCTAAGCGTTCTTGATTTGAGTCAAAATCTATTGATAGGAAAAATACCACCAGATCTAGGAAAATTGAGAGTCCTAGAAACCCTAAACGTCTCCCACAATAGCCTCTCTGGCTCCATCCCACATAGTTTTGCTGACTTATGGGCATTAACTTCTGTTGATGTGTCCTACAATGACTTGGAAGGTCCTCTCCCAAATGTCAAAGCTTTTAAGGAGGCTCCATTTGAGGCAGTTCAGCAAAACAAGGGGCTGTGTGGGAACGTGGCTGGATTACAGAAATGCAATATTTCTACCATAAGCAAAAAACACAATCGACATGACGGAGCTAGAATTTTGATTATCCTCGTTCTCTCGTTCTTGGGATTCATCGCTCTCTCTTCCTTTTTGATCGTCCTCATCATCGTCTATTGCCGTCGAAGAAAGGTTATCAAGAGAGAGAGAAATGCACAGACAGAGAGTAATGATTTAGATTTCTTGCACATTCTGAGTTTTGATGGCAAAATTTTCTACGAGCAAATCGTGGAGGCTACGGAAGGATTTGACTCCAAGTACTATTTGGGAGAAGGGGCCTATGGCGTTGTTTACAGAGCCGATCTACCAATAGGTCAAACTGTTGCAGTCAAGAAAATTCCATCGTTCCAGGAAGATGAGACCGTCGACATCGTTCCTTTTGAAAGGGAAATTGAAGCCTTACAAAATATTCGCCACCGCAACATCGTGAAGCTTTACGGGTTTTGCTTTCATCCACGACATTGTTTCCTGGTGTATGAGTACGTCGAAAGAGGGAGCTTGAGAACAATTTTGAATGATGATGAAAGAGCATCGGAGCTTGGCTGGGACAAAAGGATAAACATGGTTCAAGCAGTTGCGGATGCATTGTCGTATATGCATCACGACTGTTTTCCTCCATTGATCCATCGAGATTTGACCAGCAACAACATATTGTTGGACACTAATTATGAGGCTCGTGTTTCAGACTTTGGCACGGCAAGATTATTGAGGCCAGATTCCTCCAACTGGACTGCTATTGCTGGCACCATCGGATACATCGCTCCAGGTGATGTTCTTTGCAGAAGCTTATTAATTTACTGTCTCAACTCGTGTTGCCATTGGAAATTCCTTAACTACGTGAAAACAAATGTCCGAATCTTTAGTTACAGCTAACAAGATTATCAGCGGTCTTTGAATTTTTCATTTGCAGAGCTAGCTTATACCAACATTCCCACGAAAAGTGTGATGTATATAGCTTTGGAGTTATAGTACTGGAGATAATCATGGGAAAGCATCCAGGAGATTATGTCACGTTGGTATTTTCGTCCACTCAATCCGAGTCGCAAACACCATTGAAGGATGTGCTGGACCGACGGCTCTCGCCTCCGACAAATCTGCATGCACAACACGTAATTTCTGTCGCAGCACTAGCACTTGCGTGCTTGCGAACCAATCCTCAACTTCGACCGACCATGACACAAGTCTCGCGAGAGCTTCGAGTTCAAGCACCACCGGCTTTGCCGTTCTTTGGAGTCACCTTAGAACAACTCCGTGATCTCGATGGCAGGAACTTCTAGACCACATTCGGAAGGTTGCAAGTTTCTGATCGAGTTACTGTCGTCCGTTCACCTTTTCTGGCTTGTGTTTGGCAGTGAAATGTCGACTAGTTATTAAACTTGGAAGATGCGTGGAGTAAATGTTTCCTTCTTGTTGAAGTAGAATGACAGTTAATTTTCCTCCTTTCGTGTAAGCAAGCATCTGTTCATAGTTAATATGAATCACTTGTTTCTTAGCCAAATCGTTTGAACTTGTTTACAAAGTCTTGTATGTGAAATGGTTCTGAGATACTTCACAGTTTTGAGATCATTAAGTTCGGGGAAACGAGGATGATAAAAAGCAGTCAGGCTCGTACATAACACAATATAATGTTTTCGACATAATAGCTCATCAAAAATGAATTTGCAGGGCAGTCAAAACCGAGATTGGAAGTTTGGAACGTCCGGAACTGACATCAATACTTGCCGGGGGAGTTCTTCATGGGGCTAAATCAATTAATAAATGGAAATTGCGTGCCCTAGTTAGTAAAGCTAGTATTTCTCAATTAACAACTTCTTACTTGAACTCGGCAAAAATCAATGAATCAATCTCAGGTATCTCACGAGTAGCTCGTTTAGTTTCTTTCCTTACGTGCAACCTCTTCCTTATCGGAAATATTATCACTTGATTTTTTACTATCTAAAAGAAGGCATTGAATTCGCATGAACAAGGCGCGTCCGTCGACTTTGAGAGGGAATGGGCGACTACAGATTTCCCCCTTTTTTTTTTTCCACCATGAATAATACGAGAAGAAACCTATGAACACTCCAGTTGGATTGGCGGCTTTCTAAGGTTGCTAGAAATGGCACGCTTGTTCTCGTTCCCGGGAAAAAATAAAATTTTGTAAATGTCAGTTTATTACCTTAAAGAAGAATAAGATCACATTGTTCATACTAAGTGAGTGGTTTTATTCTGGTTTGGGAGCTTTTCTTTGACACTAGGTAGAATTCTTGTGTGCTGCATGGGTCTGTTTAATGAAAAATTGCTTAAAAGTATTCATTGAAATCTAACGTTGATTTTCTTCCTCTCAATTAGAACCAATAACTGATGGAACTAGTTTCTTCACCTAATTCTATTTTATATTTTGCCGTCTTATTTCTTTCGTAATTAATTTCAACAGAACTTGTCTCAATACAATCATTCAACAATGTGTAATTTGACATTGGATCAACGGATTAGGCACAATCAACCAAGCGACAAATGAATTGGTTATCTATGGAAACTTAAGCCTTTTCATGAATCAGTGGTGGACAGTGTGTAGCATGTGCAATGTACTATGTTGACATATAAATTTTGACTTTAATTGCATGAAAATTAGAGCTTAATTTTTAACTCCTAAAAAATCATTAAAATTGCATAGTATATAGATATTAGGAGCATTTGCATTAATATTAATAGAATTTATAGAAAATATCAAAAATAAAAAGAAAGAAAGAAAGAAAGAATTAATGAAAAGAATTAAAAAAATTAGCTGTTATTAAAAAAAAGAAAAGAGAGGCGGAGTCGGGCCGGGTCGACCGGGCCCCTGTTTCTTTTCTTTTCTTTTCTTGGCTGGACCCGGCCCACTCCCTTTTCTCTTTCTTATACCTCCCACGGGCCGGCCCATCTCCTTTACCTTCAGCCCGGCCCGCGCACTGGTCTTCTTCTTCCCACTTCGCGCGCGCCTCTGCAACAGGGCGACGTACAGAAGCAGATCAGCAGGAACAGAGGCAGAGGATCGCGAGGGGGCACTTGGCGGCGTAATCCGCGGGTCGTGTTGGCCGGCAAGCTGGCGGTGGCAGAAGCCATGCGGGCCTGCCGGTTGCCCTTAAAAGCGAGAGAGGGGCTCGCTCGTTAGGGGGTGCGACTGAGAGCAAGAGGGAGTTCTGCCGTCGCTGGGCCACGCCTGAGTCCTGTTCGACGAGCCCCAGCCGTTATCCTGGTCGTCCCGACCTCGCTTTCCCGATACCCACATCTCCGGTAAGTGTCTTTTCGGTCCGAAATTCCCTTGTCCCAAGGATCTCGGCTCGGGGGCATCACGAGGCGGTGGGCCATAGCTCGGCTCGTCTCGAGCTCACCCTATAACCGCCGTCTCCGAGCCAGGTAGGGGTCTCCGCGATTTAACACTCGTTCCTACGGACCTCTTTCTCTCCGTTCGGTTTTCGTTGAAGTCGAAGCCTAGATGTAGCTCTCTATGTTGACAAGTGCTTTGACTGGGATGAGATGTTTCTCTCACTGATCTCGTGCTTGGTTTGATGTTTTTGTCTAAGTCGACCCTTAAATCCCATCTTTAGATAGCTTCGTTTGTTCCTAGCCGGTCGCGCATAACTTGTTTGACAAAGTGCTCAGTAAAACTGTGCAAGTTAGTTTGGTTTCCTTTGGTCATCCGACAGCGTTAATTGATCCTCAAGTCATTCCCACGATCAAATGCTTTTCTACACCAACATTTTGTTTGCGTTTCTTGCTTTGTGTCCACGAACGGCAGACCGGAAGCGGTGGCCCGCGCCGGTCCAATGAAGACAGGTGTTTGTTGGTAAAGTGTCACCAGGCTCACATTGTAACACCAATCGATCCCACGTCTAATCACAACAACCATCTCAAGAACTCGAAGCGAAATCTGAATGATAAAGGGGAAGAGGATGTGAAAATTTACCTCTAACTTCGCGGAGAACGTGCGGGGAGAGATCGGAAGGTCGAACTTTGAGGAGCGACGGCGGCGGCGACGGCCACAGCGTAGGCAGGGCTTTGGGAGGCGATAGCGGGAGGCGGAGGCGAAGGCAGCGTCGGGAAAGCGGAGGTCGCGAAGTGTGAGGCAAAACGCGACGGCGGAGGCTGAGGCGGCAGCTTCGGCGCGGCGGGTGGGGGAGGCAACGGCGGAGGCTCGTCGGCGTCGTGGTCACTGGCAGATTGCGTCGGCACGGTGGCTCGGGGAGGCGACGGCGGTTGGGGCCGCGACAGTGGAGGCGTAATGGCTCCCTAGCAGATTCAGAGAGAGAGCAGATTGATTAAGCGCGGAGGCGGATGAGAGAGAGGGTCAGAGCAGCTGCGGTGGTGGGCCAGGGTTTTCAAACAGAGAGACCGAGGATCAGGATCAGGACGAGAAAATATTGGGTGCAGATCTTGTGCCAGCGTGGCAAACGGGAAGAGGCTTCGCTGATCAACACGTGGCGCGCTTGTCAGTCCACGTCAGTCCATACTTCCAAAAAATTGAAACCCCCGCGCGTTCTCTTCTGCGCCTTTTCTCTCTCTTCTCTTCTGACAATTTCTCCTTTTCTTTTCTCTTTCCTCTCCTCTGCCCATTTCTCTCTCCTCTCCCCTGCTCATTTCTCTCTCATTTCTCTCTCTGCCCGACCCTCCCTCCGCTGCGCAGCACCCGACTCTTGCTCCCTCCGCCACGCCTCGATCGACGACCACCGCTCGGCTCCCCTTCTCTCTCCCACCGAAGCTCGGATCCCTCGACCTACCGCGCCGCCTCCGACGAACCACCTCTCGCTCGTCCGCCAGCCGTCACGCCGCTCCACCTCCGAAGCCATTTTTATCTTGGTAAGGCAAGCTGGGTACTTGATACGCGAAGCGGAAAGGAACCTGGACAGCTTCTACAAGCTGGGTATGCAGCAGACGTCCTTGGAAGCACTCTGGAGGTGATCAAGTCCGAGAAAGATGAGACTGTTTTCAATGAGATTCAGTCAAGCTCCAACTTGCAGTTGGAGGATTTTCGGCCGCGGGCTCCTAGAAGCTCGAGGATTTTAGACAAGTTCATTTAGATGATTAAGATGGTGCTCGTTGTATCTCTTGTAGTTGCTATTTAATATAGAAATTTTTTTCTTATGGGTGAGTGATTATCTGTTTTGGTTGTCTTTGTCCGCGCCACTAAATAGTTTTATTCTTTGAAAGATCAAATGCAATTTCCAGAGATTCAATGGAGCATTAAACCCGGAGCTAAGTGTTTGTTTTCATACAAGGGAGAATACGATATGGTCTGAGTGTCGAATCTAAGCATTTTAATATTATTCGAATTCATTCACATGAAGATCAGCAGACTTTCATACAAGACAGAAACAATTGGTACATCATATGAAAGCATTTTTTTAAAATAATTTTGGTTAGAATATGAAAACTATACGTGAATGTGAAATTAATTTCATTAGAAATCTTTTTTTTTTTTTTTGAGAAGAACCCTAGAACCGCAATTAGTCAATTTTCTCTTCCCCAAATCCTCCTTCTTGACCGTCAACCTCCGTTCAAATCCTCGTTCTCTCCGAAACAGTCGACCCTCCAATGGCACTAAGAATCCACGCTTTTCCCTTGATCGCACCGCCATGACCCCCAAAATCCCGCCTTCACCCCCTCCGCTTCGACACCTGCAAGTCCTTTCCCGTCTCCGTGTCGTGCTGGCGCAAGGAGGGGACTGGCGACGCCGTGATCGCGTCCGCCTTGGTGGAGGAGGTGGCGAGGGTGCACGCCTAGAAGAAGCAGAAAGACGAGGCCTTGAGTAAGGGCCGGGCCCTCCTCTTCTCCGAGCTCTGCGGCTACTTCTCCCTGAGGGAGGACGAGCTGAGGAGGAGGTGGGAGAGGATAGAGGACGGCTTCGGAGGCGGAGCGGCTGGCGAACGAGCGGGAGGCGATTCGTCGGAGGCGGGGCGGTGGGTCGACGGATCCGAACGACAGCCGGGGCTTCGGTGGGAGAGAGAAGGGGAGCCGAGCGGTGGTCGTCAATTGAGGCGCGGCGGAGGGAGGGTCGGGCAGAGAGAAATGAGCAGGGGAGAAGAGAGAGAAATGAGAGAGAAATGGGCAGGGGAGAGGAAAGAGAAAAGAAAAAGAGAAATTGTCAGAAGAGAAGAGAGAGAAAAGGGGCAGAAGAGAATGCGCGGGAGTTTCAATTTTTAGGAAGTATGGACTGAGTGGACTGACAAGCGCGCCACGTGTCGATCAGCGAAGCCTCTTCCCGTTTGCCACGCTGGCACAAGATCTGCACCCAATATTTTCTCGGATGAGGATAGGAGGGGGCAGTAAATTTCAACGTGGGGCCCGACCGGCACGTGTCCACCGATGAATGATTTTCCACACGGCCGACGTGGAGTATTTCACCTACTTAAAATTTTCTCGGAGAAAGTGAGCGAGAAGCGTAGAAAATTAGGGTATGGGCTCTACAATGATAAATGGGTTTAACATGGACTTGGGTTTAATCCATCCTTATTTGAAATAGGCTTTAGTGGAAGAGCAGGCTGGTCGTGAGTCTTCTTAGTTTGGGCTTGGTTTACGTTAAACGAACATGGGCTTAACGTGCGAGTCTTCTGAAATTGGGCTTAGGAAGGTTAGAATTGGAGTGGGTTTGAGGATGGACTCAATTGCGCCCTTTAACCCATCTCGGCGATGCCGGAATTCTACCTTTATTCGGACTGGGCTCAAGAACCCAGTCCGATTCACCATTTTTTGGAATTATTAAAATAAAAAAAAAAAAAGAAAATATAAAAAAATTAAAAAAAGAAAATGCTTGGAAATAGATCTTCCTTAATTTTCAAGTTTAGCATTAGATGTGGCTTGGTTTGACTTGATTAGCATACATGTAGCTTATTCTTAATGGAGTATCCTTTTAAAAGAAATTGAATATGACTTGGTTTAGCTCATAAGGGATCATGTCCTGGGGCTTTTAACATGGCTATGTATATTCTTTGCCCAATTTGTATCGGATTTCCTTTTTTCGCATTTACTTTAAAGTCATTTCAATACTTTGGTGTTTACTTACGTCACTATTTTTCAATAAATTAGTTGTTTGTTGCTTTCTTAGAATATGGTAGGATTAGTTTAGGCTTTGACGTAAACAAACCCTACAAAAACATTTGCATGATCATTCGGCAACTTTGATGCCTTTAGGACCATAATTTAGAAGTATCGAAATGGCGTTAATAGACATTATTGGATAAGTATTTTCGCTGCAGAGCCTGCTTACCTTTGAACATTATTGGATCACTGCCGCATTGGCAATTGTACTTTGGAGTCGTGGCACCAAAAATAATTGTGGAAAGGCTTATGTGGAGATCGATCTTCGCTATTATTTCCAGCTTGTCACAATTAGATTAAGAAAGAATTTGCAAAATGCATCGGATCAACATCGTTCAATGTAGATTTCCATTTCGAAAGGAATAATGACCCTACTAGTCTCTAAATTTTTGTTCAGTGTGCAATTCAAACTCTAGTTGATTTAATTAAGTCCCTAAACTTTTGTACGATGTGCAATATAAGTCTCGAACTTTCAACTGGTTCTAGCAAATTCGTTTACAATTTTAATAAACTGACACGGGACACCAATTTAGTAAAACTTAATGGAGAATGACAAGATGACAGTAACACCGAAACTAATCAAATCATTTGATGAATTGTGAATATGGAGAGTAAGAAACCTTATGAAAAGGCTTTAATAAATTGAAAACAACATCATGCAATAATTTTAAAGTAGGAACTTTATGAAAATTTCGAATATGTATACTCGATGGCACCCACAAAATCTGATTAAACCCACATATGCACCAGAATGCTTATTATCTGAAAGGCTAATCTCACGTCATGTTGAAATTGGGGACTTGCATCGAAGTATATTCGCAGTGGCTTTACTTGAATAGGTCAATAACAACAAAACGTTCATCCATCATGTCATGACAGCTTAATTAGAGAACTAGCGACATAAATGCCCTTGAGTTATTTTATTATTTAATTATTCAATTCCAAGGAATGAAATTGAGACCATAATGACTACTATGACGAGAACCATCATTTACCGAGATTAAGTGGCATAAATCGAGACAATATTGACACTTCCATCCTCATCAAGCTTCATTAGAGGTTATCGGTTTCTGATTCGGTTTGATTTCAAAAGTGAAACCGGAACCGGGGACCAAATTGTCAGCTCCAGTCCGATTCAACAGAGATGACCACTTTTTTTTTTTTTTCCACTAAAGAGTGGCTAGAGCATGGACCGATTGATCTGGTTTGGTTCTTAGGTGGTTTCAATAAAACCGATTGCATATGTTCCCACGTGCTAAAAAGTCAAACTTCATTTGTGTTTAGGTTTATATATGTGTTTGAGAAATAAAATAGTTTATTTGAGGATTTATTGCTATTTTTAAGAAATTAAAATATATATATTTAAAAATAAAGAGTCGGTCTAGTCTATTGGTTCGGTCTTGTCAAGTTCCCCCCGAAATCGAGAACTGAACCGAAAATCACCGGTTTCATTTTTATGGAACTAGAAACCGAACCGATGCCAATGAGCTAGACCAAATTCACTGGTCTGATCCAATCCTGGTGTGGGCGGTCCAATATACTCTCCCCTAAGCTTCACCAAAGCATGACAACAATCGTGTGACTCTCAGAAAATCGAGATGCCAATTCCAAAGCTAAGGAACTCTCATAAATATCATTTGTCAAAAGAAGCAACTGAATAGAAATTATCTGCAAGCCCAGACCTATTTCGAAAAGGTTCATGTCCATTCACTTGCTTTTATTACTGTCCAATTGAAAAGTTCTTTATAAAGCCCGCAGAAAAAGGGCAGCCAAAGATTTTTTTGCCCCATCACCATCGGAAAATCACAGTTCGAAGAAGTCAATGGATTGACGAAAAGTTTTGGAAATTCTTTTAAAAATCTGGAATTGTTTATCACTCCAATAATTAAAAGAGAATCTAATTCCACGAATCAAATTACTTGTAATGAAAATCCGTATAGGAATCTTTATTAAAGGACTTGCGTCAACTCAAAGACCCGAGCAAGATGAGAAGGCTCACGAAATGACTTGAATATCTAATGGTTCCTGAATACTAACACTCTTTCGACCCAAAAATTTAAAGAAGAATATTGACACTCAAAATCGACCTTTTTCCACCGCTTTGATTGACATGTCAATTTCAATGAAGACTTGAAAAAGTAAGTCAAGCATTCTTGTCTTGAGAGCAAAATGTATACTAATATGATTGAAAAAGGAAAGATAAAATATTTTAAAGAAAAATTGCTTTCAAGAATTAATTTTGAAACCTACCATTGATTTTGGTCCTCTCGCTTAGAATTAATCTTTATCGAACTATCATTTTCATCTCACTCTTTTTCATATTTTATAGTCTTGATTTTTCCGTGAATTAATTTCCATGGAACTTGTCTCAATACTATGATATAAAGCTAAGACTCTTTAGCATGCCTATACATTGAGGAATATTTCCGGAGAATTTATTCTCACAAAAAAAGAGAGCTGGTCAAGTCTGTCGGTTCGGTCCGATCAAATTCACCTTGAAATTAGGAACCGGACTAAAAATCACCGGTTCCATTTTATTAACGGGAATTGGATCGATACCTCGGAGAGCTGGACTAAACTATTTGTCCCCTAATCCGATTCTAGTTTGAGAGGTCTAATATGCTCACCGCTAAGCTTCACCAAAGCATGACAACAATTGTGTGACTCTTGGAAAATCAAGATGCCAATTCCATGCCAATTCCAAATCTAAGGAACTCTCATAAATATTATCTGTCAAAAGAAGCAACTGAATAGAAATTATCCGCAAGCCGAGACCTATTTCCAAAAGGTTCGCGTCCATTCACTTGCTTTTATTACTATCCAATTGAAAAGTTCTTTATAAAGCCCGCGGAAAAAGGGCAGCCAAAGATTTTTTTGCCCCATCACCGTCAGGAAATCACAGTTTGAAGAAGTCAATGGATTGACGAAAGGTTTTGGAAATCCTTTTAAAAATCTGGAATTATTTATCACTCCAATAATTAAAAGAGAATCTAATTCCACGAATCAAATTACTTAGAATGAAAATCCGTATAAAAATATTTATTAAAGGACTTGCGTCAACTCAAAGACCCGGTTAAGATGAGAAGGCTCACGAATTGACGTGAATAACTAACGGTTCCTGATTACTAACACTCTTTCGACCCAAAAAATGAAAGAAGCATTTTGACACTAAAATCGATCTTTTTCCCGCTTTTATTTGACATGTCAATTTGAATGAAGACTTGAAAAAGTAAGTCAAGCATTCTTGTCTTGAGAGAAAAATGTATACTAATCTGATTGAAAAAGGAAAAGATAAAATGTTTTAATGAAAAATTGCTTTCAAGAATTAATTTTGAAACCTACCATTGATTTTGGTCCTCTCGCTTAGAATTAATCTTTATCGAACTATCATTTTCATCTCACTCTTTTTCATATTTTACAATCTTGATTTTTCCGTGAATTAATTTCCACGGAACTTGTCTCAATACTATGATATAAAGCTAAGACTCTTTAGTATGCCTATACATTGAGGAATGTTTCCGGGGAATTTATTCTCACAAAAAAAAGGAGCTGGTCTAGTCTGTCGGTTTGGTCCGATCAAATTCACCTTGAAATCAGGAACAAGACTGAAAATCACCGGTTCCATTTTATGGAACTGGGAATTGGATCGATACCTCGGAGAGCTGGACCAAACTGGCCAGTCTAATCCGATTCTAGTTTGGGAGGTCTAATATGCACACCGCTAAGCTTCACCAAAGCATGACAACAATTGCGTGACTCTTCGAAAATTGAGATGCCAATTCCAAATCTAAGGAACTCTCATAAATATCATCAGTCAAAAGAAGCAATTGTATAGAAATTATCCGCAAGCCGAGACCTATTTCCAAAAGGTTCGCGTCCATTCACTTGCTTTTATTACTGTCCAATTGAAAAGTTCTTTATAAAGCCCGCGGAAAAAGGGCAGCCAAAGATTTTTTTGCCCCATCACCGTCAGGAAATCACAGTTTGAAGAAGTCAATGGATTGACGAAACATTTTGAAAATCCTTTTAAAAATCTGGAATTGTTTATCACTCCAATAATTAAAAGAGAATCTAATTCCACGAATCAAATTACATAGAATGAAAATCCGTATAAAAATATTTATTAAAGGACTTGCGTCAACTCAAAGACCCGATTAAGATGAGACGGCTCACGAATTGACGTGAATAACTAATGGTTCCTGATTACTAACACTCTTTCGACCCAAAAAATGAAAGAAGAATTTTGACACTCAAATCGATCATTTTCCCGCTTTTATTTGACATGTCAATTTCAATGAAGACTTGAAAAAGTAAGTCAAGCATTCTTGTCTTGAGAGAAAAATGTATACTAATATGATTGAAAAAGGAAAAGATAAAATGTTTTAATGAAAAATTGCTTTCAAGAATTAATTTTGAAACCTACCATTGATTTTGGTTCTCTCGCTTAGAATTAATATTTATCGAACTATAATTTTTATCTCACTCTTTTTCATATTTTATAGTCTTGATTTTTCCGTGAATTAATTTCCACGGAACTTGTCTCAATGCTGTGATATAAAGCTAAGACTCTTTAGCATGCCTACACATTGAGGAATGTTTCCGGAGAATTTATTCTCACAAAAAAAAGGAGCTGGTCTAGTCTGTCGGTTCGGTCCGATCAAATTCACCCTGAAATCAAGAAGATGACTGAAAATCACCGGTTCCATTTTATCGAACTGCGAATTGGATGATACCTCGGAGAGCTGGACCAAACTAGCCAGTCTAATCCGATTCTAGTTTGGGAGGTCTAATATGCTCACCGCTAAGCTTCACCAAAGCATGACAACAATTGCGCGACTCTTCGAAAATCGAGATGTCAATTCCAAATCTAAGGAACTCTCATAAATATCATCTGTCAAAAGAAGCAACTGAATAGAAATTATCCGCAAGCCGAGACCTATTTCCAAAAGGTTCGCGTCCATTCACTTGCTTTTATTACTGTCCAATTGAAAAGTTCTTTATAAAGCCCGCGGAAAAAGGGCAGCCAAAGATTTTTTTGCCCCATCACCGTCAGGAAATCACAGTTTGAAGAAGTCAATGGATTGACGAAAGGTTTTGGAAATCCTTTTAAAAATCTGGAATTATTTATCACTCCAATAATTAAAAGAGAATCTAATTCCACGAATCAAATTACTTAGAATGAAAATCCGTATAAAAATATTTATTAAAGGACTTGCGTCAACTCAAAGACCCGATTAAGATGAGAAGGCTCACGAATTGACGTGAATAACTAATGGTTCCTTATTACCAACACTCTTTTGACCCAAAAATGAAAGAAGAATTTTGACATTGAAATCGATCTTTTCCCGCTTTTATTTGACATGTCAATTTCAATGAAGACTTGAAAAAGTAAGTCAAGCATTCTTGTCTTGAGAGCAAAATGTATACTAATATGATTGAAAAAGGAAAAGATAAAATGTCTTAATGAAAAATTGCTTTCAAGAATTAATTTTGAAACCTACCATTGATTTTGGTCCTCTCGCTTAGAATTAATCCATATCGAACTATCATTTTCATCTCACTCTTTTTCATATTTTACAGTCTTGATTTTTCCATGAATTAATTTCCACGGAACTTGTCTCAATACTATGATATAAAGCTAAGACTCTTTAGCATGCCTATACATTGAGGAATGTTTCCGGGGAATTTATTCTCACAAAAAAAAGGAGCTGGTCTAGTCTGTCGGTTCGGTCCGATCAAATTCACCTTGAAATCAGGAACAAGACTGAAAATCACCGGTTTCATTTTATGGAACTGGGAATTGGATCGATACCTCGGAGAGGCTGGACCAAACGGCGTCCCTAATCCGATTCTAGTTTGGGAGGTCTAATATGCTCACCGCTAAGCTTCACCAAAGCATGACAACAATTGCGTAACTCTTCGAAAATCGAGATGCCAATTCCAAATCTAAGGAACTCTCATAAATATCATCAGTCAAAAGAAGCAATTGAATAGAAATTATCCGCAAGCCGAGACCTATTTCCAAAAGGTTCGCGTCCATTCACTTGCTTTTATTACTGTCCAATTGAAAAGTTCTTTATAAAGCCTGCGGAAAAAGGGCAGCCAAAGAATTTTTTGCCCCATCACCGTAAGGAAATCACAGTTTGAAGAAGTCAATGGATCGACGAAAAGTTTTGGAAATCCTTTTAAAAATCTGGAATTGTTTATCACTCCAATAATTAAAAGAGAATCTAATTCCACGAATCAAATTACATAGAATGAAAATCCGTATAAAAATATTTATTAAAGGACTTGCGTCAACTCAAAGACCCGATTAAGATGAGAAGGCTCACGAATTGACGTGAATAACTAATGGTTCCTGATTACTAACACTCTTTTGACCCAAAAAATGAAAGAAGAATTTTGACACTCAAATCGATCATTTTCCCGCTTTTATTTGACATGTCAATTTCAATGAAGACTTGAAAAGGTAAGTCAAGCATTCTTGTCTTGAGAGAAAAATGTATACTAATATGATTGAAAAAGGAAAAGATAAAATGTTTTAATGAAAAATTGCTTTCAAAATTAATTTTGAAACCTACCATTGATTTTGGTCCTCTCGCTTAGAATTAATATTTATCGAACTATCATTTTCATCTCACTCTTTTTCATATTTTACAGTCTTGATTTTTCCGTGAATTAATTTCCACGGAACTTGTCTCAATGTTGTGATATAAAGCTAAGACTCTTTAGCATGCCTACACATTGAGGAATGTTTCCGGAGAATTTATTCTCACAAAAAAAAGGAGCTGGTCTAGTCTGTCGGTTCAGTCCGATCAAATTCACCCTGAAATCAAGAAGATGACTGAAAATCACCGGTTCCATTTTATCGAACTGCGAATTGGATGATACCTCGGAGAGCTGGACCAAACTAGCCAGTCTAATCTGATTCTAGTTTGGGAGGTCTAATATGCTCACCGCTAAGCTTCACCAAAGCATGACAACAATTGCGCGACTCTTTGAAAATCGAGATGTCAATTCCAAATCTAAGGAACTCTCATAAATATCATCTGTCAAAAGAAGCAACTGAATAGAAATTATCCGCAAGCCGAGACCTATTTCCAAAAGGTTCGCGTCCATTCACTTGCTTTTATTACTGTCCAATTGAAAAGTTCTTTATAAAGCCCGCGGAAAAAGGGCAGCCAAAGATTTTTTTGCCCCATCACCGTCAGGAAATCACAGTTTGAAGAAGTCAATGGATTGACGAAAGGTTTTGGAAATCCTTTTAAAAATCTGGAATTATTTATCACTCCAATAATTAAAAGAGAATCTAATTCCACGAATCAAATTACTTAGAATGAAAATCCGTATAAAAATATTTATTAAAGGACTTGCGTCAACTCAAAGACCCGATTAAGATGAGAAGGCTCACGAATTGACGTGAATAACTAATGGTTCCTTATTACCAACACTCTTTCAACCCAAAAAATGAAAGAAGAATTTTGACATTGAAATCGATCTTTTTCCCGCTTTTATTTGACATGTCAATTTCAATGAAGACTTGAAAAAGTAAGTCAAGCATTCTTGTCTTGAGAGCAAAATGTATACTAATATGATTGAAAAAAGAAAAGATAAAATGTTTTAATGAAAAATTGCTTTCAAGAATTAATTTTGAAACCTACCATTGATTTTGGTCCTCTCGCTTAGAATTAATCCATATCGAACTATCATTTTCATCTCACTCTTTTTCATATTTTACAGTCTTGATTTTTCCATGAATTAATTTCCACGGAACTTGTCTCAATACTATGATATAAAGCTAAGACTCTTTAGCATGCCTATACATTGAGGAATGTTTCCGGGGAATTTATTCTCACAAAAAAAGGAGCTGGTCTAGTCTGTCAATTCGGTCCGATCAAATTCACCCTGAAATTAGGAACAAGACTGAAAATCACCGGTTCCATTTTATGGAACTAGGAATTGGATGGATACCTCGGAGAGCTGGACCAAACTGGCCAGTCTAATCCGATTCTAGTTTGGGAGGTCTAATATGCACACCGCTAAGCTTCACCAAAGCATGACAACAATTGCGTGACTCTTCGAAAATCGAGATGCCAATTCTAGATCTAAGGAACTCTCATAAATATCATCTATAAAAGGAAGCAACTGAATAGAAATTATCCGCAAGGCGAGACGTATTTCCAAAAGGTTCGCGTCCATTCACTTGCTTTTATTAATGTCCAATTGAAAAGTTCTTTATAAAGCCCGCAGAAAAAGGGCAGCCAAATATTTTTTTGCCCCATCACCGTAAGGAAATCACAGTTTGAAGAAGTCAATGGATTGATGAAAAGTTTTGGAAATCCTTTTAAAAATCTGGAATTGTTTATCACTCCAATAATTAAAAGAGAATCTAACTCCACGAATCAAATTACATAGAATGAAAATCCGTATAAAAATATTTATTAAAGGACTTGCGTCAACTCAAAGACTCAATTAAGATGAGAAGGCTCACGAATTGACGTGAATAACTAATGGTTCCTGAATAGTACCACTCTTTCGACCCAAAAAATGAAAGAAGAATTTTGACACTCAAATCGATCATTTTCCCGCTTTTATTTGACATGTCAATTTCAATGAAGACTTGAAAAAGTAAGTCAAGCATTCTTGTCTTGAGAGAAAAATGTATACTAATCTGATTGAAAAAGGAAAAGATAAAATGTTTTAATGAAAAATTGCTTTCAAGAATTAATTTTGAAACCTACCATTGATTTTGGTCCTCTCGCTTAGAATTAATATTTATCGAACTATCATTTTCATCTCACTCTTTTTCATATTTTACAGTCTTGATTTTTCCGTGAATTAATTTCCACGGAACTTGTCTCAATACTATGATATAAAGCTAAGACTCTTTAGCATGCCTACACATTGAGGAATGTTTCCGGAGAATTTATTCTCACAAAAAAAAGGAGCTGGTCTAGTCTGTCGGTTCGGTCCGATCAAATTCACCCTGAAATCAAGAAGATGACTGAAAATCACCGGTTCCATTTTATGGAACTGGGAATTGGATCGATACCTCAGAGAGCTGGACCAAACTGGCCAGTCTAATCCGATTCTAGTTTGGGAGGTCTAATATGCTCACCACTAAGCTTCACCAAAGCATGACAACAATTGTGCGACTCTTCGAAAATCGAGATGTCAATTCCAAATCTAAGGAACTCTCATAAATATCATCTGTCAAAAGAAGCAACTGAATAGAAATTATCCGCAAGCCGAGACCTATTTCCAAAAGGTTCGCGTCCATTCACTTGCTTTTATTACTGTCCAATTGAAAAGTTCTTTATAAAGCCCGCAGAAAAAGGGCAGCCAAAGATTTTTTTGCCCCGTCACCATCAGGAAATCACAGTTTGAAGAAGTCAATGGATTGACGAAAGGTTTTGGAAATCCTTTTAAAAATCTGGAATTATTTATCACTCCAATAATTAAAAGAGAATCTAATTCCACGAATCAAATTACTTAGAATGAAAATCCGTATAAAAATATTTATTAAAGGACTTGCGTCAACTCAAAGACCCGATTAAGATGAGAAGGCTCACGAATTGACGTGAATAACTAACGGTTCCTGATTACTAACACTCTTTCGACCCAAAAAATGAAAGAAGAATTTTGACACTGCAATCGATCTTTTTCCCGCTTTTATTTGACATGTCAATTTGAATGAAGACTTGAAAAAGTAAGTCAAGCATTCTTGTCTTGAGAGCAAAATGTATACTAATCTGATTGAAAAAGGAAAAGATAAAATGTTTTAATGAAAAATTGCTTTCAAGAATTAATTTTGAAACCTACCATTGATTTTGGTCCTCTCGCTTAGAATTAATCTTTATCGAACTATCATTTTCATCTCACTCTTTTTCATATTTAACAGTCTTGATTTTTCCGTGAATTAATTTCCACGGAACTTGTCTCAATACTATGATATAATAATATGTAGTCCGACATGGGATTATATCTTTTTGACATATTAATAGGATATCAGCAAATCGATAAATTGTTTAGGCACAAACAATCATAAGGGGGTGAGTTCGAGAACTAAGGAAACTTTAAAAATTTTCAAGTGAAGAGCTAGTGCTGTAGAGACAATAGTGCATATTTAAACGAGTTATCTCCTATCAATGAAATATAATGGATTTTAAGATATAGAACAATTGCAAAGCATATTTATAGTGCTTTCCACTTGGCTTACTCCACTCTTCCAATTCTAACAGTCCAAACAAACACTAGGATTCACCATATAATCCTTGATATGTTAATGTATCTGAAGATGCTTCCTTCAATTTGTAGCTTTGCTTTTACATATAATTTGTAGAACTCACTGAAAAAGTGTTTCTACATGTCATGTCACCAATTTGTGTGCCTACAATTACTCCCGGATATTAGAAGATTATAACATGGTCATGTTCAAGATTATAGCATGAGGATAATATCTTTGGTAGTTTGGCATAGTAGCTCAACAACAATGAACTTGCATTGTCACGCCCTACACCCATAGTCATGATACACCCAGCTCGTCGCCAATAAATTGCGACATCCTAAGACGCGTCGCCGACTCTTTCAACAACATAAGTGTCGTGAGAGCTTCGAGTTCAAGCCCCCCAGCTTTGCTGTTCTCTGGAGTCACCTTAGAACAACTCCGCGATCTCGATAAGGAACTTTTAGACCACATTTAGGAGGTTGCAAGTTTCTGATCGAGTTACTGTCGAGTGTTCACCTTTTCTGGTTTCTTTGTTTGGCAGTAAAATGTCGATTAGTTATAAAACTTGGAAGACGCGTGGTGTAAATGTTTCCTTCTTGTTGGAGTAGAATGACAGTTAATTTTCCTCCTTTCGTGTAAGCAAGCATCTGTTCATAGTAAATATAAATCACTTGTTTCTAAGCCAAATCGTTTGAATTTGTTTACAATACCATCTCACAATATCACATCACAAATTCTTGTATTTGCAATTGTTGTGGGATACTTCACAGTTTTGAGATCATTATGTTCTGGGAAACAAGTATGACAGAAAGCAACCAGGCTCACACATATCACGAGGATGATATTTCGACATAATAGCTCATAAAAAATGAATTTGCGGGGCGGTTCTTGCCTTTTGAGCAGCCGAGACAGACATTGGAAGTTTCGAACGTCCAGAACTGACATCAATACTTGCAGGGCGCAGTTCTTCATGGGGCTAAATCAATTAATAAATGGAATTTGTGTGCCCTAATTAGCAAAAGCTAGCATTTCTCAATTAACAACTTCTTACTTGAACTCGGCAAAAATCAATGAATCAGTCTCAGGTATCTCACGATAAGTTTGTTTAGTTTCTGTCCTTACGTACGTTGGATTCTCATGAATGGGTGACCCCAGATTGCCCTTTTCTTCCGCTGGGAATAATACAAGAAGAAACCTATGACCACTCAGAAAATAATAGGTGAGACCGTCTTTACCATCACCAATGAGACACTCTACTAATTGATTCCCACGTGTCTCAATGGCCCATTAATTTCAATTTTTTTCTCACCTCCGTTTCTTCTCCCCGCTCCGTCACCCTCTCTCTCGTCTCTCCCCTCCCTCGCTCCCCTTCTTCTTCCTTTCTCTTCCGTTACCTCTCTCTCTTCCCTCCATTCGTCTTCCTTCTGCTCCACACCATAAATCCAGAAATTTGCTTACACTCCATTAACAAGCTCCGCAAACAAAGATGTGCACAATAAGATGACCGGATGTAGAGGGAAAATTCACAAGCAAAATCCCTTGAGTTTTTACAGTTCATTAGGAATCAAAGTCGAAATTAAAGCTTAATTGAATTTCTTTTGCAGTTTCTGTTTCTTTTGCAGCCAAATCTCAAGGTTATTGAATGAAACGGAAGGTGACCCTGCTTCAAGTTGCAGAAACCTTCATAAACTCACACTCAACCTCGAAAAACACGAACACCCACACCTCTTAGAAACCCTAAGCCCGAGCCTTCCTCTCTCTCACTGTCATTCCTGAGAACATGAAGCGCGAGAACGCGATTGTCAGGTTCCGCGACCTTGACCAAAGCGCATGTCAGCAGCTCCCTGCTCTGCGAGCGCGACGCCGACCCCTACCGTTCGGTCTCCAGGAACTTCGGTTGGAAGGCGGCGACCTTGACCCAAGTTGTCCAACTTTGATGCAATGAGTGAGAGAGAGAGAAAAAGCAACGGAGGAGAGGAGTTAACAGAGGTGAGAAAAAAAAAATCGAATTATTGGATCCCCTTGGACACGTGACATCCAATTAATGGAGTGTCTCATTAACAACGTGAAAAGGTGGTCTCACCTAATATTTTCTCATTGGCAGCCTCAACGGAAAAAATTAAAAATTTTGTATAATACTTTTTTGGGGGTGAAATTACTATTTTTATTTCTTTAAATTGAGCGAGTTTCATATTTGTTTCGTCTGAATTTTGAAACGCAAAACACGAACATTTCCAAATATATAGCTTGAAATAAATGGTGTGAGATGTGTGGATACCGACACATTAAAATAAAAAACGCAGCTAGGCCGGGTGCCTTCATTACTTCATTAGAGGGAATACCGCTGGTGTCCTTCATAGGTGGAAACACCCCTAAGAAGAATAGGCCGGTGAAGTTGACCTCAATTTTGCTTCAACTGTGAGCCCGAGACCCACCAAGGTTATATAAATTTGATAGCCAAAGGTAAAAATATAATAACACGTGTGGTCTCATATTGTGCATTTTTGCTATGTTGTAAGTCAATACCTCACACCAAAAAATTAATTCTATGTATTACAAAATAAGAATTTTAATTTTTCGAGTCACTGTACGATAAAATCAAAGCATTTGGAGGCTCTGTGTCCTTCCATGTTACAAGCAATCAGGATTTTTTTTTCCCAAATGATATAGTTTCTCCATCTCTCAATAATACTCGGATAGTTTTGATCCTTAAAGTCCAAAAGAATGAAGATGTTTCTCAACATCGTCCAATTAGCCTTTGCAAATTCCTTTACAGGATCAAATCTAAATTTCTTGTCTAGGCTAACGCAATTTCTTCCACAATTTGTTTCTCCTTATCGAGATGGATTCATTGATGGTAGACTTACCAATTTCTTTCAAGAAAGTCCCATTGCATATTCAACTCTGAATCAAGACCGAAAGATCCATCTAAACTTCACCAAAGCATGACAACAATCACGAGACTCTCAAAAAATGGGAATGCCAATTCCAAATCCAAGGAACTCTCATGAATATCATCTGTCAAAGAAGCAATTGAATAGAAATAATTTGCAGGCTGAGACCTATTTCGTAAAGGGTTCACGTCTATTCTCTTGCTTTTATTACCATCAAATTGAAGAGTTCTTTACAAAGCCTGTAGGAAAAGGGAAGCCAAAGATTTTTTTTGCCCCATCACCATCAGGAAATCGCAATTTGAACAAGCCAATGGACTAATGAAAAATTTCGGAAATTTTATAAAAATATAAAATGGTTTATCACTCAAATAATTAAAAGAGAACCGGATTCCACAAATCACATTATTTGAAACGAAAATCCGCATAAGAATCTTTATGAAAGGACTTGCGTCAAGACTCAAGCAAGACGAGAAGGCTCACGAATTGACTTGAATAACTAGTGGTTCAAGGATACTAACATTCTTTCGAACAAAAAAAACAAAGAAGAATACTGACACTCATATCGACCATTTTCCACCAACTTGATTGACATGTCAATTTCAACTTGGAAAAGTAAGCCAAGCATTCCTGTCTTGAGAGCAAAATATACGCTAATTTGATTGAAAAAGGAAAAGATAAAATGTTTTAGTGAAAAATTGCTTTGAAGAATTAATTTTGAAACCTACCGTTGATTTTGGTCCTCTCGCTTAGAATTAATATCTATGGAACTATCATTTTCATCTCACTCATTTTCATATTTTAAAGTCTTGATTTTTCTGTGAATTAATTTCCATGGAACTTGTCTCAATACTATGATACAATAATATGTAGTCTGACATGAGATTATATATATATTTTCAAATATTAATAGGATATTAGCAAATCCATAAATTTTTTAGGCACAAACAACCATAAGGGGGTGAGTTTGAGAACTAAGGAAACTTCAAAAAATTTTGAGTGAAGAGCTAGTGCTGTAGAGGCAATCATGCATATGCAAACAAGTTATCTCCTATCAATGAAATATAAAGGACTTTAAGCTATAGAACAATTGCAAAGCATATTTATAGTACTTTGGCCTACCCACTTGGCTTACTCCACTCTTCCAATACTAACAGTCCAAACAAACACTAAAATTCACTATATAATCCTTGAGATGTCAATGCATCTACATGAGGGCGCCGATAGGAAAAGATGCGATCGAACGAGCCCTTCGACCATGAGGACTGCAGGTGGGAACCTAAAATATTAAAGGAAACGGAAATAAAAGTTGATTTTCTACGAACTACGAACGACGGTAAACCGAACTTTTCATCTAGTACTCGAGATTATCAATTTGAAGAATATGAAAAACGGGTCAAAGGTTTCCTCGATTTTTAATGATTTTCTTCTTAGTGATATCCTAAATAGCCTACACCGGTTTTAATGATATTTAAAAATTATAATCCATCAGCAGCCTCTTCTCTCTCCTCTCATTTTCAAAAGATTATGCTGTTTTAGAAGTGTTCGGGGGGCTGTTTTGGCCCGTTTGAATCTTGCTTAGGTGTTAATTAGTTTAATTTTTGTGCTTGGTTAATTATGGGTTAGTTTGTTAATGGTGGCTGAGTTAATTAATGACCATAGTTAGTAATAAAGTAACATAGGTTAATTAATTAAAGTAACTAAGGTTAGTTTCTAAAGTAACTATGGTTAATTATTAATCATGATTAACTAGGGTTGAGTTAATTTGTTAATCATGGTTAATTTTATTTAATTTTATTTATTTATTTCCTTCACGACATCGTTCACTCTTTGTTCATACATAAATAAATTTTGGTTTCAAATTGATGTGTTCTTGGTTGTTATGCTTTTTTGAAGTGCCGATTGTTAATTTTGCGTGATTGTTGATTGGTTGGAATTGAATTTCGGTTTGTCGTGATTTTTGGGTGATTAGCATGTTGCGTATAATTTGAAGAACGGATTATTTTTGGTCGTTTCATATGTGTGGATGTGAGGCTCGAGAAAGTGTGTGAGATGCTATGATTATTCGCATACTCTTAATGTCGTGATGAATTAAATCATGTCACCAATTTGTTTATTGTGCCGTGGTTATTTACAATTAATTGCATGTTAAACTCAGATATTTAAAAATTATAACATCATCATTTTCAAGATTATAGAATGAACCTTCGAGATATATAAAAATAATGTTTTTGGTTTAGTTTGGCATAGTAGCGGGACGTCGTACAACTAGATCTCAAGTGAAATGGGGTTGCCGCGAGCTCGAGAGTCGGGGCGTGACATGTCATGTCACCAATTTGTGTGCCTACAATTAACTCTCAGATATTTAAAAATTATAACATCATCATTTTCAAGATTATAGCATGAAGATAATGTTTTTGGTAGTTTGGCATAGTAGCTCAACGACAATGATTTTGCATGATGGTCATTGATTGATGACTGGGTGGTTCTCGCCTTTTCAGCGGCCAAAAGCAAGTTGCAAATTTGAAAACGCTGGTCGAGAGCACCTAATAATTTTTTCCAGATTAGACATCAATCTTTGTTAGGTGAGTTCAACATGAGGTAATCTTGCAGTGACTTGTATTGATACATCAATCGCGCATGGCCATGAGCATCCAACAAGTACGTCAATCATATGTGGATAGATCTATGGGGATAGATCCACACATTAATATGACGTAACAATCATGGTGCGCTCCTTGATGAAATGTGATCTTTCCTATGGTATGACATTCATCATGGTGATTTTATCTAGCAATCACTCAATGAAACGACTATATAAGAAAGATTATGTTAAATGACCGGTTAAAGCATATAAATAACCTACATGGAAGCCAATTGAGTTTCATAATTTTTTATTGAACCGAATTCGATTCGTACAAGTATTGGTTTGAACTACTGCCCTTTTCCGGGAGAGAAGGTACTATAGTCTGAAAATGAGAGAAAAGCCAAGCTAAAATGTGTGGCCCCTTTTTTGCAAGGTAATTGGGCTTGCCAGTATGTTTGCCAATGTCAGCATAGTGAAGCAATTGGATATTACATTCTACTTGCAGCCTCTTAAAGAATTATCTCACATTTTGCAAAGTGATAGAGTTCGTATTATGGACTTTAGACAGTAATTTCTTGTTTTGCACCTTATGTTTACCTTAAAAAAAAAAAAAGTGTGGCCCGTACTTGCATCATCATTCCTCCGATTATATTGATTATCACTTTCATAGACTCGTGCCGTCTAACGACCTGATCAACTCAATAAATTGTGGTTTGAGTATACCGACACTTAAGTTGATAATTTTTCCATGGATTTGCTTGACTAGCTAGGTCAATTTTAATGAAGATTTGGAAAAGTAAATCGAGCTTTGATATTGAAAAATGATCAAGATCCCACAAAAATGATCAATAACTACTATGTTGAGATTCATCATTTTGTACTGTTCACTCATCATCCTCGTACTTCTGGATATGTGCTAAAATTTGAAAATGAAAGGAAAGATTTATCTTGCAATGTATAGTCAATGAGAAAAAGAAATCCTCACAAGGCTCCATTTGCCCCTTTATTCGATGGCACTTGAAGCCCATAGGTGGAGTAACTTTTGGCAAGCAACATGGACGACAGATTCACTAAAGAAAATCTGATTGCGCCCCCACTTAAAACGAGAATGTGAAGATAAAATGGATCTTGCTAATAAGTGTCATTGAGACACTTGTTAGATATGTTTAATATAGAAAGACTCAATTTTCAAAATATTAATTGTGTACGTCGTGAAGATAGTCAGTGCATCATAGTTTGCAATATTCTATTAAAAGAGCCCCGTGAACATTGTTCAGGTAAAATCCAAGTAAAATTTATTCTTGTGAAAGCGGAGCATCCACCTAGTATAAAAGTGGGTAAAACTTGCGGGAAGTTGAGCCATACGGCATGCTTATGTATGAAACTCTCAGTAATTTGTTTTTTATGATCACTTTAGCAAATCCTTAATCCTAACATATCCCTAACTCGACATCTCTAATCTTATGCAAATTTTGATAAAAAGATCTATTATTGGTATACTTTTGTACATTCTTATTCACAATTCTCTAATGATATTTTTGGTAATAAATGCTCTAATTTTTTTTTTAAAAGTATATATAGATTCTATTTTAAAATACCTGCAACTTTTATCTTTAAAGAAACTTGCTCAAGACGAGGTTTTGAAAGAATTTAACAGTTATAGGGATAGCTATCTTATAATTGGCTTATTTGTAACAAATTATATAATAAAAGGTCAATTTCATATGCGGCTCATATTTGAAAATTAAAGAATATTAAAATCATATCTGAGAAACAATTATATTAGATATATCTATATTTACGCACTTCGGCCACCAGCAGTTTTTGTTTCTTGGTCAATCTAAATTCATGTATTTTAAATCCAATTGCTCGTATGATTTTCTTGCCATCAACTTCAAGAACCTCGAAATAGAGCGAGCGGCTCATTCTCGATTTCATTCGCAGAACCCAAGATCGACCCCGTGCCTTCACTCGGTCGTCAACTGTCTGCAAAGAATCATAGCGGATGTGTCCAAAGTCGATTAATGTTCCATTTGTACGTATAGGTTTGCAGGTCCTAGTCTGTCGTTGTGTTTAGTGTAGACTATTCAAAGTCTTGCGGAGATGACGCCGTTCTTATGAGCAAAATGCGTTAAAAGGAATAGTATTGCTAACATAATAAACTCAATACGAAATGCTGACATGAAAATATAAGAAACGAGAAAATGAGACTCAATTACTTTTTGGTCCCCGTGATGATAACAACCTTTCCACAAGTAGTTTGCCAGGTAGTAATAATGCATACCACAAGTCTTTTCTCTATAGCATCATCATTGTCTTTACTCCAACAGCGAATCGACATAAAAACAAGACAAGAGATAATTTATGAATTACACAGAGAAAGACTTATGATATCTTATACTGATAGAAATTGACATGAACTACAAATATTAACACGAATTGTCTGACTTAGATGATGTAGAATCCACATTGACAACAGCAAGTAGTAAAGTGAAAATTTAAATTAGAGATTTTGTCCATATTTTTGAAAGAAAATATTTTCACGAGGGAAACAAAACTTTACATTTATCCATTAAAGCGGGTGGCGTTAAAAGGATAGAGGCTGTGTGGTTGAGATGATTTCTGGATTAATGTGGCAAGCACTCCATATTTACCATCTCAAAACAACAGCGACATATGCATTGACCTTGACTGAGGCTTCATCTAATAATGATTAGCCATCTATAAATATCTTACCAATCTTGTTGTTAAGAACATGCGAACCTGGACAATCTCACATCCCCAAAACCACCCCAAAAATCATGGCTTCTTCCTTCTTTCTGTGGAAACCGTCTTCTTTAGGAGTCTTCTTGTTCTTCTCGCTCTTCTTCGTAACCAACCTCACCATCTTTGTTTCCACTCCATTTCATGGCATAGTCGTTTCTGCTTCCTCAACTTCTTTCGCTCCCAATGCGACCAACCATAAGGATGAAGCAGAGGCTCTCCTGAAATGGAAATCTAGTCTCGAAGACCACAGCCAGTCTCTCCTATCTTCATGGCATGGTAACAACTCTTGCCACTTCTCCAGCGTCACTTGTGACAAGTACGGATTCGTCACCCATCTTAATCTTTCTAATCTTGGCTTGAGAGGAACTTTAAATGGTCTCAACTTCTTGTGCTTAACCAAAGTGGTTAGCCTTGACTTCCACAACAACTCGATCTACGGTCCTATACCCTCAAATATCGGTAACCTTTCCAAATTGAACTATCTTGATTTTGTGAGAATAAATTCTCTGGAAACATTCCTCAATGTATAGGCATGCTAAAGAGTCTTCGCTTTCTGTACCTATGTAGAAATTATCTAAGCGGACACATTTCTCGAGAGATTGGATTGTTAGATTCTCTTTTGGAAGTTGATTTTGCCGAAAATAATCTCACAGGTCCTATCCCTACTTCACTAGGAAATCTGAGCAGCCTAAATCATCTTTATTTTTGGGGAAACCAATTTTCAGGGTCCATTCCTCCTTCTCTTGGAAAATTAGGTAACTTAACAAAATTGAGCTTAGCACAAAATGACCTTTCTGGTCCCATTCCGAGAGAGATGGGCAACCTAAGAAGATTGAAGGTTCTTTACTTATGGAGGAACCAAATTTCAGGATCTATACCTTCAGAGATTGGGATTCTAACTGTTCTTATTGAGTTAGATTTTTCTGAAAATAATTTGGTTGGATGTATCCCTGCTTCACTAGGAAACCTAAGCAATCTAAATTTTCTCCATCTTTGGGGAAACCAATTTTCAGGGTCCATTCCTCCTTCTCTTGGAAAATTAGGCAACTTAAGAAGTTTGAGCCTAGCACAAAATAACTTTTCTGGTCCCATTCCGAGAGAGATGGGAGACCTAAGAAGATTGAAGTTTCTTGACTTATATAGGAACCAACTTTCAGGATCCATTCCTCCTTCTCTTGGAAAATTAGGCAACTTAAGAAATTTGAGCTTAGCACAAAATGACATTTCTGGTCCCATTCAAAGAGAGATAGGTGACCTAAGAAGATTGGAGGTTCTTTATTTATTTGAGAATAAACTTTCAGGATCCATACCTTCAGAGATCGGGAGGCTAACCGTTCTTATTGAATTGAAGTTGTCTTCAAATGATTTAGTCGGGCGTATCCCTTCATCAATTCAGAATTTGAGCAATCTGAATGTCTTATTCCTACACTCAAATCATCTTTCAGGGTTGATTCCTAAAGAGATAGGGAAACTAACATCTCTTTCAGAATTAAGTTTGAATAATAATACTTTGACTGGTTCAATCCCTGCATCAATTGGAAGCATGGCTAATTTAACTGGGTTATACCTTCATGAAAACTTCTTTGTCGGTTCCTTGCCCCCTGAAATTAATAAGATCGTTCATTTGAGGGTTTTCTCTCTCACTGATAATGCCCTCGAAGGGCAATTGCCGGAAAATATATGCCTCGGGGGATTATTGCAAAACTTCACTGTGAATAATAATCTTTTCACAGGTCATATCCCTAAAAGCTTGAGAAATTGTACTTCATTATTTAGAGTGAGGCTTGAAGGAAACAAAGTCACTGGGAATATAAGGGAAGCTTTTGGAGTATATCCACAGCTGAATTTTATAGACTTGAGCCACAATTATTTGCATGGAGAACTTTCATGGAAATGGGGGCATTGCCGCAATTTGATGAGCTTAAGAATATCGAACAACAACATTTCCGGTGGGATACCCCCAATATTTGGAAGGATGGCTCAATTACGGGTACTTGACCTTTCTTCAAATAATTTAAGGGGAAGGATTCCAAGGGAATTGGGAAGCTTGCGATTACTGCTAGGTCTTGTCCTCAACAATAATGGAATCACAGGTGATATTCCCAATGAGTTTGGATTTTTATCTCAACTGGAACGTCTCAACCTAGCATCGAACAATTTGAGTGGAGCCATTCCGCCGCAGCTCAGCCTATGCACCAACTTGCTGAGCTTGAACTTGAGCCAAAATAAAATCGAGAGAAGCATTCCTCCTGAGATAGGCAATGCACGATTCTTAAACGTTCTTGATTTGAGTCAGAATCTATTGACTAGAAGAATACCACCAAATCTAGGAAAACTAAGAGTCCTAGAAACCTTAAACATCTCCCACAATGGCCTCTCCGGTTCCATCCCATATAGTTTTGTTAACTTATGGGCATTAACTTCCGTTGACGTGTCCTACAATGACTTGGAAGGTCCTCTCCCAAATGTTAAAGCTTTTAAGGAGGCTCCATTCGAGGCAGTTCAACATAACAAGGGGCTGTGTGGGAACGTGGCTGGATTACAGAAATGCAATGTTTCTACCAGGAGCAAGAAACACAATCGACACAGCAGAGCTAGAATTTTGATTATCCTCATTCTCTCGTTCTTGGGATTTCTCATTCTCTCGTCCTTCTTGATCGTCGTCGTAATCGTTGATCACCATCGAAGAAAGGTTATCAAGAGAGAGAGGAATGAACAGACAGAGACTAATGACTTGGATTTCTCGCACATTCTGAGTTTTGATGGCAAAATTTTCTACGAGCAAATCGTGGAGGCCACAGAAGCATTTGACTCCAAGTACTATTTGGGAGAAGGGGCCTATGGCGTTGTTTACAGAGCCAATCTACCCACAGGTCAAACTGTTGCAGTCAAGAAAATTCCATCGTTCCAGGAAGATAAGACCGTCGACATCGTTCCTTTTAAAAGGGAAATTGAAGCCTTGGGAAATATTCGCCACCGCAACATCGTGAAGCTTTACGGGTTCTGCTGTCACGCACGACATTGTTTCCTGGTGTATGAGTACGTGGAAAGAGGGAGCTTGAGAAAAATTTTGAATGATGATGAAAGAGCATCGGAGCTTGGCTGGGACAAAAGGATAAACATGGTTCAAGCAATTGCGGATGCATTGTCGTATATGCATCACGACTGTTTTCCTCCATTGATCCATCGAGACTTGACCAGCAACAACATCTTGCTGGACGCTAATTATGAGGCTCATGTTTCAGACTTCGGCACGGCAAGATTATTGAGGCCAGATTCCACCAACTGGACTGCTATTGCTGGCACCATCGGATACATCGCTCCAGGTGATGTTCTTTGCAGAATCATATTAGTATACTGTCTCAGCTCGTATTGTCATTGGAAATTCCTTAATTATGTGAAAGCAAATGTCCGAATCATTAATTACAGCTGACGAGATTATCAACGGACTTTGAATTCTTCAATTGCAGAGCTAGCTTATACCAACATTCCCACCGAAAAATGTGATGTATATAGCTTTGGAGTTGTGGTGCTGGAGATAATCATGGGAAAGCATCCCGGAAATTATGTTGGGTCAATATTTTCATCCACTCAATCCAAGTCGCCAACACCATTGAAGGATGTGCTGGACCAGCGCCTCTCGCCTCCATCGAACCGGGAAGCGCAACACATAATGTCTGTCACAGCACTAGCAATCGCGTGCTTGCAGGCCAATCCTCAACTTCGACCGACCATGACACAAGTCTCGCGAGAGCTTCGAGTTCAAGTGCCACAGCTTTTGCCGTTCTTTGGAGTCACCTTAGAGCAACTCCGTGATCTCGATGGCAAGAACTTTTAGACCACATTCGGGAGGATGCAATTTTCTGGTCGAGTTACCGTCGTGTGTCCACATTTTCTGGCTTCTGTGTTCGGCGGTAAAATGTCGATTAGTTATAAAACTGGAAGATGCGTAGTGTAAATGTTTCCTTCTTGTTAATTTTCCTCCTTTCGTGCAAGCAAGCATCTATTCATAGTCAATATGAATCACTTGCTTAAAATACCCTCTCACCTATCACATTACAAAGTCTTGTATGTGTAATTGTTCTGGGATGCTTCTCAGTTTTGAGATCATTATATTTTGAGAAATGATTATGACAGGAAGCAATCAGGCTGACCCATAACACGAGGATAATGTTTTCGACATAATAGCTTATCAAAAATGAATTTGCAGGGCGGTTCTCGCCTTTTGAGCAGCCAAAACCGAGATTGGAAGTTTGGAACGTCCGGAACTGACATCCATACTTGCAGGGCGAATTCTTCATGGGGCTAAATCAATTAATAAAGGGAATTTGTGTGCCCTACTTTGTAAAGCTAGTATTTCTCAATTAACAACTTCTTACTTGAACTCCGCAAAAATCAATGAATCAATCTCAGTTATCTCACAAGTAGCTTGTTTAGTTTCTGTCATTACGTGTAACCTTTCCTTATGAGGACCTTGAAATATTATAACTTGATGTTTTACTATCTAGAAGAAGGCATTCGATTCGAATGAACAAGATGCGCCCATTGACTTTAAAAGGGAATGAGCGACCACAGATATCCCTTTTTTTCGACCGTGAATAATACGAGAAGAAACCTATTATCACTCCAGTTTTTTTTTTTTTTTTTTTTGAACGGTGAACACTCCAGTTGGATTGGCGGCTTTCTAAGGTAACAAGAAATGGCACGCTTGCTCCCGGGAAAAAAATTTAAAAATTTGTAAATAACGTCAGTTTACTACCTTTGGTCTTTCTTTTGCTATAAACGTTTGACGCGTGACTAATCCCTGAGGTCCAAAATCTCCGAACAGGAAGAGGGTAGAAGCTCGGCGCAAGTCCCCTGGGTTAGGGATCAATTCATATACAACCTTCTTGTTGCCAAGCTCCTTCTATGAGACTGTTGAGAGAAGACATGATTTCTATTTGCGAAAAAATTACCTAAAAAAAAATGTAGATCTATTGCATTAGTACCTATTCAGTCCTAAACCTTTCGATTAAATCAGTTTAGTCATGGACACTGTCATATTGGTACAAGTTCAGTCCGTTCGATCAATTTTGGTCGGAAATTACTGACATTATGCCTGCAGTCCTATGTGGTATGATCGATGCTAATGTTAATTTTTTTGAATTTTCTTTCTTTCTTTAGTTTTTCTTTTCCTTTTTCCTTTTTTGTCGATGGCTAGCGAGGGCTAGCCTTGACTGGGCGAGGATCGTTCTTGCTGGTCATAGGCGAGGTTCAACATTGTTGGGCCATGCCTAGGCGAGAGTTGGCATCAGCAAGGCCCCGCTTTTTATCATATTTATTTCTTTTTGTTTCCACAAAATTCAAATCAATAAAAAGGAGCACTTGACTCCTTTTGCATTTTACTTCCGTTGTTTGTTTGGATTTATAACCAATGGAAACATAAGAGCAGTCAAATGATACGTCATCATATGACTATACAAAGCAGGCGGTGGGTCATAGAAGAAACAAGAATGAAAGATGAAAGGAAGGAGAAATTCAAATAAAAAAGAAAAGTAAAGGAGTTGGATTAGGAATCCGATTTTGGATTCGGTATGGATAAAAGATCTCTGATTTGGGCGAGGGTCGAACCCTATTTTCCTTCTGATACTCCTTTACACAAAATCTATTTCTTTTTACTTGTCGAATTTAGTAATATAATCCGCAAAGGAGTATCTGGAGGCTTTAGGGCCATTGAAACGGCAAGATTGATGACAATATTTTGAGGTAGCAGACTGCGCAGAGAGCACAAAGGATCAAAGGTACAATGCGCACTAGCACTGTCCACAAAACAGAGACCCGCATGTTTTACGTATTTTAAAAGAAACCAAAATTAGTTTTAATTCTTTTATAAGTAGGCATATGTTTACACCAAAAATTAACCAGGCCGTTGATGTGGATAGGCACGCGACTAGAATACAAGTTATTATTAAACACATGAGCCATCGTCAGCAACCATGAAAAATTTTACTAATATCAACATACATCTATGATCGTTAATCAATTGTCAATATAATACGGCATATGGTTGACGATGACAAATGTCATGGTAGACTTGGTTGGCAAAGATGCCAATTACAAAGAATCACCAACTGAGACTACGAATAGAGAAGGGATATTTGAGAAGTGCCAAAAATTAGTTGTGATATTCCAATTTTAAATCATTCGTGGAAGAGACAAAGTTAAAAGTTCAGTAGATCGTGGAATAAAACTAAGTTAAAGCAAGGGTGAAGGATCGAGGTGCGATTTTAAAGGAAAAACCACCTAAACACAATATCATGACATTGTGGGAGCATAGGATCGAGATTCTCAAGGATATGGAGGCATGGCTAAAACAACAAGGAAATAGTTTTTGAGCAATTATGTCACGAGTACTAAAAATATTAGTGATCAACTACTATAGACCATCCCATCTCCCCGTGCCCTTTGCACAAACAAACAATATGTTATCTTTTAATTATCTTTACATTTTACACTATAATTTTATTGAAAATTGAGGTATTTGATTAGACTCGACAACAATTGATTTGAGAAGGGAGTTTGAATTCATACTCAACAAAGCTCGAAAAATGTGTGTATATTTTGCAATTTTCAGGATATTTATTCAAATTCAAGCTCGAGCTTGATCAGAAATCAGATGATTTTTATCCTCGTGGAGCCCAAATAACCTTTACTCAGTTTCAATCCCGCGCCTTCCATAATGTTGCTTCCAGTGCCCGCCTGCTCCCAAGCCCGAGGCGGGCCGGCCTCAAATTTTTTTTTTTTTGATCAGTTAATAGTGAATATGTCCTCTTCAACTCCTTCAGCACTTAATGTCATGTGCATGCAGGTTTTTGAGTCGAAATTTCGTCTCTCGTCTCTCAATGTAGAGCGTAGACCACGCGACAAACACAACAAAATGGTTGTCGCATCCCAATAGAGGTGTCAAAATGGGTCATAAATCCATATTATGACTTACTTTTAGTTAAATGGGTCAAGTGAAAGTTAAATATGGGTCAAATATGGGTTGAGTGAGTTATTAGGTAAATCCATCATCTCTCTTTCCATCCCCCTCCTCTATGCGATCTCGACCTTCGTTGCCGATCCCGCCATCGCGCTGCTGTCGCCATCGCCGATCCCGAGCTTGCCGTCGTCGGTTGGAGCTCAGCTTGGATCTAGGTAGGTGAGTCTCGAACTCGCTGGCCGCAACAGAGCTTGCGACTCGCCAGATCCGGGCGAGTCAAGCTCAACAACCTTGGCGGAGCCTAGATCGACCGAGCTTTGAGTTTGTCGCGACCTATTTTTTCTTCCCGTGGGGGAAAGAAATATCTAAATAAATATGTTTAGGGGTATTTTGTCCAAAGGGTGGATCTAAGACCCTTAACTAGACGTGGGCTCTCCCAATCTCATACCCCGCGTGACATTGGGCATTCATGAAAATCTTTAAATAAGGAGTCGTCACTAGCCTATTGGGGTCGGCTAGAAACCAAGCAAGGCATGGGAGCGTGCCTCACTTTCTACGCAACCAGAGAGTCTAGGATCGGGGACTTGATTACGCTAATTAGCCAATTAGTGCCCTTTTGGTACCTAATCTTGTTCATTTCAAAAAGATTTTTTTTTGTCAGGCAGTTTGGATTGATTTCAGACTTAACCACTAACATGTGAGGTAATCATGCGGGTGCGCAATCATCAAAATAATAATCAGCAATTAAAGAAAGCATTAAATAAATTGCAGGCGAAAATAAACACCTAGAATTAAGAGATAAATAAATGATAATCCTAATTAAACTAAGGGGGAAACCATAATCATCACATCCTAAGCATGCATCCAAGGGCAATTGTATCCGAGGATAATTAAAACCCTAAGGTGAAGCTCGAAGTAGGCATTGCTCAATTTTAAACACAATCTTAGGCCGATGACTTTCCGACATTTTTTTTAAGAGAAAATTGTCTTAGAATTATTTTAGAGCTTCTTAGGGAACTCTAAAACAAACTTGAAATTTTTTGGGATTTTTGAAAATTTTCCTTTTTTTTTTGGATTTTCTAATATTTTAATATTTTCGAATATTTTTTAATTAAAAAAATATTTCTTTTCGAAAAAGTTTGTGAATTTTCAGGTTTCTGAATTTTCCATGAATTTTCTGAAATTTCTGAAATTTCGAATTTTTAATATTTTTAAATATTTTTAATGATTTTTTGATTTTCTGAATTTTTGGATTTTTTTGATTTTCTTTTTATAAAAAATATAATTCGGACCGGATCAGGAAACCCGACCCTGCTAACCTGATTCGGACCCTGTCGGTCCGGGTTGGGCTACAAAAGACTGGGCCGGCCCTAAATCACTAGGGATTGAAAAAAGGCCCACGAAATTCTTTTTCTTTAAAGCCCACGAAAAATTCGTTTTTTATAGAAAGAGCCCACTTCTAATTTCTGTCTCTCGGCCCAGCCATCTCGGCCCGCGATGAACCCAGCCCGGCGTACACAAGCCCATGAAGAAGCCCACCTTCCTATTTTTCTATTTTTTTCTATTTTCCGATTTTTCCCATTTCTCCTTTTTTAATCTTTCTTTTTTGTCTTTTTCTGCTCCTGCAGATTTCTTTCCTCTTTCTGCATGCATGCGTGCCTCTCTCCCTGCGTGCTTCTCTCCCTGCGTTTCTTCCTCCATCGAATCTACCCTCAACGGAGCTATGTTTCGGGCACGCCTACTTTGCCGAGACATCATCATCGACGGACTCAACACTAGGACCTCGCGAGATAAACGGGAAAGACCGACTACGGTGACCCCTAACCACGGGCTTCTCCGGCGAAGGGCGTGTCTCCGGCGAGAGGGGTGTGCGCGATGGCCGGTTCGAAAAATGAGAGATGTGCCACCAAAAAATCAAAGAAAACACCGATGGAATTATCGAGACAACAATATTAGAGCAGATCGTGTAGATAACAGAGATCTAAGCACCGGTTTTAAGGATTCAAGTTCGCTTCCTCAGTGAAGCATTTTATCAAACACTCGGCGTGCGTGAATAAAACAAAGGGTTCTCGACTCGAGTCAAACTTAGACCGGGCCTAGCCTTCTAACTGAGCGTTCCAGCACGCTGAGAAATATTTATGGAGGGACGACAAGGGCCGGGGCTCGCGCGAACTGGTCGGCGCAAGCTTTGGCCCGCGACTTCGTCAATAACAAACGGGGAAGTTCGGGAGGAAGCCTACCTGGTTCAGCTTGACGACGCCGGCTGAGGAGACATCGGACGGAGCTCGCGCGTGGCCGAGGCGTTGGCTGAAGCTCTCTCGCTCTTCCTCGGTCACTGCCTCTCTCGGTTTCACTCTTGGTCTGTTTTTCATCTCAGCCTTCTCCCTTCGGTTTCTCCTCAGCCGTGCCCTCCTGAAGAAGCTGCCCCTCTTTTAACTCACTCTCCCTCTCGAGCTTGTTTTTTCTCTGATCTCCGATCTCCCCCTCTCCGTTTTTTTCTCCGTCCGCCTCTCTCGGTTTTTTCTCTCGAGTTCTCTCTCGTTCCCCCTTTTTCTTTGTTTCTGTCCTCGGTCTCCCTTGGTTCTGCCTCCCTGAGCCTCGACCAAAAACTCTCCTCGCTGCTCCCTCTTTCGCTGCCCCGCTGCCCCTCTTTCCCTTTTCTGCTCTCGCGTTCTCTTTTTCTTTCTTTTTTTTCTCTGCTTCCCTCGCTCTGCTCTGACTTGCTGCTTCTGCCTCGCTGCCCTCTCTACTGCAACCTGCTGCTTTGACTTGCTGCTGCTCTGACTTGTTGCCTTCTCTTTCTGCTGCAGGTCCCGCGCGTGGAGAAGAAAGGAGCAAGAAGAAAGTGGACGGGCCGGGCCGGGAAAGGAAGAAAAAAAAAGGGGAAATGGGTCGAGCCCGTGCGAGGAAAGGGAAAGGGTCGCATGGGGGCCGGGCGGGCCCAGCCCTGGCCCGGCCTCTTTTTTTCTCGATTTTTTTAATTAATTTTTTTATAAATTTTAAAACTAATGACGCAAGTGCTCCTAATGTCTATATGCGATGCAATTTTAATGAAATAATTTTTTTGTTAAGGGATTAGAAACTAATCTCTAATTTTTCAATGCAATTAATAAATACTAAAACAAATTGCCAAAATTTAGATGTTAACAGAGTTCGTCGGCCTTGGTTGAGTTCGGGCTCGCTGGCCTACATCTTGGCCAGTTGCCGTCAAGCAGTACCGGCAGAGGAAAAGGGGGAAGAAGAAGGAAGAAGAAAGAAAAGAGAAAAGAAAGGGAAAAGAAAAAGAAAAAGAAAAAGAAAGAAAGAAAGAAAGAATAAAATAAAATAAAAAATAATTAAAAAATCGATTTTTTAAAAAAATTATTTTCCAAAAACTATTTCAATTTAGAGGTATCCACATTTTTTTTTTATTTACTATTTTTTATTATTTAATTTACTTTATAAATTTGATGTGAAATTTTTATTCAAATAATTTATATATGAAAAGTTTAAAGTGGACTAAATAAGTGGGAGTGGATTTTCTTAAATTAAGTTAAATATTAATATGGGTCGGGTATGGGTCGGGTCGGGTATGGGTGATCAAATTTGCGTTGTATGAAAATGAGTCAAAACGGGTTAAACGGGTCAATATGGGTCCGACCATTTTCGACCCAATCCAAACCTAATCCGACCCACCCATTTGACACCCTTACCTCCCAAGAATCTTACACCCTCTTTCCGTCCTGATCAATGGCTGGATCATCCGGATCGTATCTCGAACTACACGTATTTTTATGTGTTTCACCAAGTCCGAAGTACAGTTGTGTAGGAGACAATTTCATTAGTTTTAGACTTCTACTTCCATTGTACTCCCCAATTGTAGGGACAAGTCAACTAGAATCTGACATCTTTAGCTCACGTACAACAATACCAAAATGAATAATAATAATAATAATAATAATAATGAACATCCAATTCTCGCGGATAGGAAGTTCCAACTTCCAGTTGACTTTGCTACTTATATCAGTCATGTTCACCGAGAGCAAGCTCATCGGAGAACTCCTTGTACTGATCGAAACCATGGCTGAGGCTAATTATTCAGTTTTAGTACTGATCTGCATCCTCTTTGTGTCCACTACTTTATTTGTTTCCTTTTGCCGTAAGAAGTCCAGGTCACGCCGGCTTCCTCCAGGATCCTCCGGATGGCCATTATTTGGCAACATGTTCCATCTCGGGAAGATGCCTCATCGAACACTAGCCAGCCTCCGTGAAAAGTATGGCCCGGTAATTTGGCTTAGACTAGGCTCCATAGACACAATGGTGATTCTCTCGAGCAGAGTTGCAGCCGAGTTCTTCAAGAACCATGACCTCAAATTTGCAGAGCGAACCATCACCAATCTCTCGCGATCTCAGGATTACCACAAGGGATCCATCGCCCTAGCCCCATATGGCACATATTGGCGGGTGTCAAAGTGGCTGCTAACGGTGGACATGCTAGTTGCCAGCCGGCTCAATGAAACAGCTCCAATCCGGAGAAAGTGTGTGGACGACATGTTGACATGGATCGAGGAGGCGGCGTCTGAGGATAAGGTCCAACTCGGAGAAGGTATTCACCTTGCACGTTTCATGTTCCTCATGACATTCAATTTGCTAGGGAATCTCATGCTGTCCCGAGACTTGCTTGATCCGGACTCAAAGGTTGGATCGGAGTTCTACGAGGCAATGACCGGATTGATGGAAAGGTTAGGCCACATGACCATTGCAGACCTATTCCCATGGCTGTGGTGGTTGGGACCGCAAGGGCTGAGGAGGAAGATGGATCTGGATATGGGGAAGGCCATGAGGATCGCTTCGGATTTTGTGAGGGAGAGGATCGAGGAGAAGAAAATCAGAGGAAACGATGATCGGAGGGATTTTCTGGATGTGTTGCTTGAGTTCGAAGGAAACGGTAAGGACGAGCTGGCCAAGCTTTCTGACAAGCAAATTGAAACATTCATACTGGTACGACCGTAAAACTTTGAATTGGTAGTTCTATTAAGGATTCCTATGTCCAATCATATGCGTAGGGATAGATTGTAAGTGCATATGTCGCGTGACTTGTTTTATTGGATGACAGTCAAAACGCAGTAACAAAACTCCAACCCAGAATTGGCTAATTCGTTTGGACATGCTACAGGTGTGTCGATTAGTCTCTCCATGCATTAACTGAATTTTTGTCCTTTTTTCCATGGGAAGGAAATTCAAGTTGTCCTGAGACCAAAGATTGAAACTGTATTACAGCAATTGATATACTAAGCTAGCTTAAATAAATCAAGAAGCTTCTGGAAAGTGAGGGGTTGTCTACTTTCTGCTTTCTTTCCTGAAGGATCATAACAGCTAATTGTCTCCTTAATGTATAACACATCATCTTACTCAATTTTATGGATCAGTTTTTCTAATTATAACTCGAAAGAAGATTGGCATTCTTCCATCAATATAACCTTTTAGCTTTATGGTTAGGGTTCTTAGCCATGTGAAATATGAGAATTTGATAGAACCATTGTGAGAAACATGCAAGTTTCTTAGTATGCCAACAAGGACAACATTAGACGTTTAAAAACTTGTTTATGAAATTGTTTGGTAAACTATTATGGTAAATCAGTAGCCTACTCGGTGTCACTTCCCCCAGTTGCTACGTATTTGAAAAAAGGTGTGGCTATGGCTCCAGTGCCTTACTCTAGAAAAACTTGTGGATATGGCTCCATTTCGTGAAATTTTGCCATGCTAGCTCTCCCATACTGGCCTCTTGACATCACAGGAGATCTTCTTTGCCGGTGCGGAAACATCAAGCAGCACTGTCGAATGGGCACTGACAGAACTCCTCCGGCACCCGGACTCCATCAACAAGGTTCAAGCAGAGCTGTCCCGGGTTGTGGGGTCCAACCGAAAGGTCCAGGAAACCGATATAGACCAGCTCCCCTACCTGCAAGCAGTTGTAAAGGAGACCCTCAGGCTCCACCCGCCACTCCCATTCCTCGTGCCACGGAGAGCCATGGGCAACACCGTTTTCATGGGCTATGACACACGCAGGTCTTTGTGAACGCTTGGGCGATGGGTAGAGACCCCGATGTCTGGGAAGACCCTATGGCTTTTAAGCCTGAGAGATTCATTGGATCGAAGTTGGAGTATAAGGGTCAACACAACGAGTTCATTCCGTTTGGAGCAGGTCGAAGGATGTGTGCCGGCGTGCCCTTGGCACATCGCCTGCTTCATCTGGCGTTGAGCTCGCTGCTTCATGAGTTCAATTGGGAGTTTGATGGCCGCAATGATGCAAAGACGATTGACATGAGAGACAGGGTGGGGATGACCATGAGAAAGTATGTCCCCTTGCTGGTGGTGCCCAAAAGAAGAGCAATGTGAGACTGAGTTCAGCTCGGAATTTCTGCTTGTTCGACATATTGGTCTGAGTCTTTCTTTGCTTGCTCAAATGCTACTGCACGCCTGGACATTCGTCGTAGAAATAATATGTTCTTACTAATCCCAAGTCTAAACCAGTCAAAAAACCAAATAGGCTATGTTATTTTCAAAACTATATTCATGCATCGTTAAATAAATTTACAAACTGTACATGCAGCCACACTGATCGAGGATTCGTGCATATTTATCACATTTATCTTGCATACAAGCATTAAGTATTTTGAAAAGGATTGAGATCGTCCAAAATTAAGGGTTACTTCACAATCTACAATTATCCCCTAGAAGGCCCAAACGTTCTCATGGAGTAAGAAATCTACATATAAAGACTAGAACAAAAGAGAAACCAAGTGTTATATCTCTGTATCCGGTCCCCACGGATCAGCATAGTCGACCCTACCACTGCCTCACCACTTCGTCTCGACGTCACCTTGCCTCCAAGTTGTCGTCGTGCTCCCTTTCGTCACCTAATCGCTGTCCTATTCAAGCCCACCATGTCTGTCCAGTCTCCATCCTCAAGCAATGTGTTTGCAGCCTCATGGCCGCCGCTAATGGTGTCCTTGACCTGAGGCAATGCTTCATCTGGGGTCACCCAACGTCAGCGACACTGGATCTGGGCTCGGAGACGTGGATATGACGTGCCCAACCTTATTCGGAAGCGCCACAGTGAGGGAGCTAGAGAGACTACCAATGCAACTAAACATTACTTTGCTAGCCTTTTAGAGTGGTTTACGATGTTGGGTAGCATCATCATGTAAAGGAGGTGAATAAGTGATTTCAAGAAACTTAACAGAATAATGAGGAAACAAAAGCATTAAGTTTGATACAAGGGTGACCGGGTAAAATTGTGTTGAAATAAACACAAATAGGGTATATCAAGCATTGCAGTGCGATGTGCATATAGAGAACAAAGTGCACTTTATAGTGCTTCGACTTACTATAAGACTACGTCCACTTTCTCATATTAACAACCTATTAACTAGAATCCACTAAAAATATTAGAGAAGTTACAGTAGATTGTGCTACTTATACTCAAATACTTCTTGAAGCTGGTGCTGTTTATATCCAAGCTGGTAAATCTCACTCTCACACCTAAACACAAACTATAACACTATCAATACTTCTTGAAAGATTACAAATTTAAGCTCATAGAAGATAAATGTAAAATTCAAAGCTCTCTCTAAATTTGGATTTATGAATGCTCGATCAATCTATTTCTTCAACACCTTAGTCTTCTTTTATACTCCTTAGCCAGGGGGAAACAAGTTGTTCTTGATTGTGTTTGTTGATGAAATTATCATCACGGAAGATGACTTAGTTGGTATAGTTGAACTAAAGCTTATTTCCTAGGAATTAAAGTCGCACAGAGACCCATTACCATTGGATTTACGATTGTCATTCCTTTTAAATTTTGAGTTCCATTGGACTCGATTGTCCAAAACCAACGTCGACTGAACTCAATAAGAAAGTAAATTTAATTGAAACTTAAGCTCACATGCTGAAAATACTATAAATTTGAGAAACATATTATTTATCTATTCCTCATATTAACAAATGTGAAGTCGAGAATGATCTTGTTTATTTGTTTGTAACGTGGTTAACGTGCTTAAAGCATTTTGGTTGTATGAACATCTATTCGGATGGAAAAATGAATATTATACTAGATATTAGAAAGCTTCAAGCAATGCTTTGTGGCATCTTTTAAGCATCTAGAGGCTGTTTAGTTAAGCTTTTTAAAAAAGTAAAAAGCAATCTCTTGCTTTTTGTTCAAATTTTAAAATAACATTTAAATTCCAAAAAATAATGATAACTTTGTATGTGAATTTATGTATTCGGTATTTGTATATTGTGAGAAAATTTTGAATGTTTCAGGTTAAGAAAAGGTAAAAGTGCGTCCATCAATAGTACATGATCCTCGTATGGGCATTACAACAGTACATAGATTGAGATTCAAGGAGTTGGTTAAGTGATTGTGTTGGTGCCGACTAACTTTTGGATATGCGAGTGTTAATGAAACATTATCTATTCATTAATTCAATTTATAATGATAACCAATGTTTCACGAAAAGGGATAATGACATAAATAGTTCATGAATTTTAGTCAAATGTATAATTAATATCATCTCTTAATTTTTAATTTGTTCAATGTGGTCATTGAACTTTAACCTTATGTGTAATGTCGTCTCTCAATTTTTAACTTGTTCAATGTAGTTCTCGAAATTCAGTCATTGAATTATATAAAAATGTTCAATATTGTCCCTGAGCTAAGTTAATGGAATGATAATATTAGATATATTCGTAAAGATCAGGGATGAAATTAAACATTTACCAAAAATTCATGGACCACATTGCATATTGAATTAAAGTTTTTCGGCAATATTGAACAAAAGCTAATGGACGGCATCGTATATTTGGCTAAAATTCAGAGATTATTTATGTAATTATTTATTGCGTATATAATAGAGAAGAAACTAATACCAAAGTTCCATTTTTTTTAATCATGGCTTTTTCGCACCACAAGGCAAAATCAAGAAGTTCCACGCTTTCTTAATTTTTGTCCGAAATGGTCTAAATTCAATTTTCAAAATTGCCATATTAAACCCTAATTCCAAGAATGTGGTGCCCCCTTCAATGCACTTGATAAAAGAGAGAAAATTTTCAACCATCTATTTATAATCTTTTATTACCAATTAACGTGTCTCTTCCACATGGTATCCTCATCTCCGCTTTTACATGAAATATTTAATGAGAAAAAGTGTGAGATAGCGATTGAATTATAGCAATATTTTTAAGTCTTCATATATGACTGTATTTTATATAGACATTACAATAAAACACATATGATAATGAACTACGGCTTTTTCAATGGATTATAGAAATAGGGACGATGTAGACTCAAATTGGAGGTTAGGCCTAAATATTTACTGAAGTCCCTCCATCATAAAAGTTGACCTTTTGTAAATTTTCCATTGGGACGTGACTTTATTTTGGCCCATCACATGTAAAATTGAGAGAGACCATGACTCAAGAGGAACTAAGCCCATAAAGGCTGAAAAAGTGAGTCAAGAACTTTTTTTTTTTGGCAAAAAGAAATTTCCATTCATTACCAAACTGATACATGAAAGGGAATCTCAAGAGTTGCATTAACAAAACAAATCCATAGAGCTCCAAAAAAAAAAAACCCAGAAATCAAGGAATTGTATCAGCGCATGGTTGGCAAAGATAATCATAGGCCCACCCTTCAACAATAGATCTAGAATTAGATCCAAGCGAAAAGATCGGTGGCCAATCACCAAATCACACAATACCATTAGTGATAAGCACATGTCGAGATCTCCATTTGTAACTACAGCTTTGCCATTCGGTGGTGTGCGTCTAGGTTCAACGTCCCCAACACCATCACCATACGGAGACTATAAATATGTTGAAAAATCTTAGATCCGACACTTGGAAGAGCGAGCTTTATAGCCAATGTGAAACGCCAAAACTTTGAATAAAAAAACATTGAACGAGCACAGATTTGACTCCAAATCTATTGTGAACACCATTAAAACCATAGGCTGTGTACTTATTCATTAAAACTACAAAATTCATCTGATAGAATAGCTCCCAGATAGGAGATTGGGAGATTGGGAGAGCAAAGCTGCTAAATCTAAGGCTAGATCGGTAGAATTTGGAAAGAAACAAAAGGAAATAAAAGAAAAAGGAACTAGGAGGGGAGGGAGAGATCTAAGTCAAATCCCTCCCCTCTGGAAGTGGAAGAGACGAAAAAAGTTTCAGAAAGGAAGCAAGTGCTTAAAAAATGGAGGACGTTGGAGCATGAAGATTCCTTTCAATTGGATCCAAGATTGCGAATTGAACGGCTCTTAACTATCAATAACATAATAGACCATTTGAAGGGTAGAATTGAAAAGAAGGTGAAAAGGCGAAGGTCTTTACGGTCCAAGCCCTCCACGTGATCAAGACAAATTGATTGGAAGAAAGAAAATTGGGGTAAAAGAAAGGAAAGATATATCCTCCACCATCGAATTGGAATGCAATAAATCTTAATCATTCAATAAATATGATTGTGATTTTTACCATTCGATCTAATATTGAAGGCTTTAGACTTTATTTAAGCTCATCATGTGTAATATGATGAGAAAGTCCTTTCATCATAAAATGACAACACGTATTTTTTTAGAGTGGTGTCGGACTTTATTTGGGCCACCATGTGTAACATGATAAGAATTCGTGACTCGTAAGGAGCAGCTAAGCCCATGAAGACCGCAAAAGCAAGTCAAGAACCGGCAGGTCAAAAATAGAAAAAAAAAGGACATGATAATTTAAAATAATTGAGGAGTGATGGGGTGGTAACTCTTTTTGATTGGATCCCTGATTGTCGTTACTTTAATTATTGAGTTCAATCAGATTATAAAATCTTTATAGCTTTGGATTAAACAATAACATAAAGTTGATGTTGATTTTGCTCTTTACGAGGATTTCAAAAGGAGGTGAAAAAGTTAAAAAGGACTTCATGATCAAGGCCCTGCACATGATTAAGACAGATTGATTGGAAAAAGGAAAACTGGGGCAAAAGAAAGATAAAAGCTGATGTTGATTTTGCTCTTTATGAGGATTTCATTCGTTCATACGTTCATGAGTGTTTTAGGGGGTGAAGACTTGGGGAGCAAAAGCAGAGGAAGACCCACACAAGATGAGTCGCACTCCTTTCGAAATGTGATCTTTTTTAAAATGATTTCAAGCTAGAAATTTTATAGAAGAAAAGAAATTACGTGCGAAGAGAGAGCTCCATTGAGCCGGGGGACGAGAGACTTGCGAGTTTCCTTAATTTTTGTCTGAAATGGTCTGAATTGAATTTCCAAATTTCCCAATCAAACTGATTGAAAAGGACAAGATTTGATCTTGCAATAAGGTCCCATTTGCAAAGAATTGGGTATTTGTTGTGCATCTGAACTGGGGTTGGTTCCGACCAAAAAAAAAAAAAAAAAAAAAAAAAAAAAAACTGGAGTTGGTTGATTTGGCTTTGAGCTACCTGTAGCTATGCTCTACATTATGTAGTCTATTGAGTGCAATGGCGTAAAAATTTGTTGTCATTTGCCCAATCTTACTTAGCCGGCTTAGTTATCGTCGCTGCTGCTACCGTTCCTATAGTTGGTCTTTCTGGAGTCAAATTTGGAAAAGATTATAATCCAATTTGTCTTTTGGACATTATGTTCCGCATAAATATATGCGAGACCTAAAAAGCTTGCTAATCTAAACTGCACTTGAAATTTGTGCATAGTGAAGACTATCCTCAAAGGGCTAATATGAGATTGCAAAAAGACAAATTGCAAAAATTTATCCACGACGGCATCAATTATGTTATATAAGATAGCCGATGTCCACATCATTGATTTTCGATCAAAATTGGTTAGAATGACAAAATTGTTATCTCATAAAAAATGTTTATAATTATATTGGTTGAATTGAAAAATTTAGAACTAAATTGGTATAAATACAATTGATTGGAAACTTTTTTGGTAATTTCCCCACAATAAGGTGTTAGTGTATTAGTTTTGGTCTTTCTTTGGCTGTAGATGTTTGACGGGTGACCAAGCCCGAGGTCCAAAAACTCCAAACAGGAAGGGGATCGAGTAGCTGGGTACAAGTTATGCTTGGTATGGGTTCCATTCACATACAACCTTTTTCTGCAAGACGAGACCTATTTTGGAAGGGTTCACATCTATTCACTTGCTTTTATTACTGTCAAATTGAAGAGTTCTTTACAAAGCCGCAGGAAAAGGGAAGCCAAAGATTTTTTATTGCCCCATGACCACCAGGAAATCACAGTTTGAACAAGCCAATGGGCTGAGAAAAATAATGAAAATTCTTTTAAAAATCTGAATTTTTTTATCACTCAAATAATTAAAAAAAAGTCCGATTTCATGAATTAAATTACTTGGAACAAAAATCCCTATAAGAATCTTTATCAAAGGACTTGTGTCAAGACCCGAGCAAGATGAGAAGGCTCACGAATTGATGTTAATAACTAGGGATTCAAGAATACTGACCCTCTTTCGACAAAAAAAAAACACGGAGAAGAAGACTTAACACAAATCGACCATTTTCCACCGACTGGATTGACATGTCAATTTCAATGAAGACTTGGAAAAGTAAGTCAAGCATTCCTGTCTAGGGAGCAAAATACACGCTAATTTGATTGAAAAAGGAAATGATAAAATGTTTTAATGAAAAATTGCTTTAAAGAATTAATTTTGAAACCTGCCGTTGATTTTGGTCCTCTCGCTTAGAATTAATATTTTTGAAACTATAATTTTCATCTCACTCTTTTAAATATTTTATAGTCTTGATTTTCCCGCAAATTAATTTCCATGGAACTTGTCTTGACACTATGATATAATAATGTGTAGTCTGACATAGGATTATATATCTTTTTCACATATTAATAGGATATTAGAAAATCGATAAATTGTTTAGGCACAAACAACCATGAGGGGGTGAGTTCGTGGTCTAAGGAAACTTAATTTCGAGTGAAGAGCTGGTGCTATGGGGACAATCATGCATACACAAACAAGTTAGCTCTTGTCAATGAAATATAAAGGACTTTAAGGTATAGAAGAATCGCAAAGCATAGTTATAATGCTTTGGCTTAATTCATTCTCTCAGTTCTAACAGTCCAAACAAATACTGGAATCCACTATATAATCTTTGAGCTGTTTTTGCATCTGAAGAGGCTTCCTTCTACTTGCAGCTTTGCTTTACATATAATTTGTAGAACTTATTGAAAAAGTTTCTCTACATTTGTGTGCCTACGATTACTCTCAGATGTTTAAAGATTAAAATGTCGTTAAGTTCAAGATTATAGCATGAGGATAATGTTTCTGGTAGTTTGGCACGGTAGCTCAACAACAATGAATTTACATGATGGTTATTGATTGATGATTGAGCGGCCAAAAGCAAGTTGGAAGTTTGAAAACGCAGGTCAAGAGCACCTAATAATTTTTTCCACATTAGACATCTCTGCTAGACGAGTTCGACATGAGGTAATCTCGCAGTGTACTCGTATTTATACATCAACCGCCCATGGCCATGACCAACCAACAAGTACGTCGTCCATATGGGGATAGATGTACATATATTAATATTAAGTAACGATTAAAGTGCGCTCCTTGACGAGATGATGTGCAAGCAAATGTGATCTCTATTGTATGACATTCAACATGGTGATTTAATCTCTCAATCGCTTGATGAAACTACTATATAAGAAAGACTCTGTTAAGTAACCGGTTAATGCATATAAATAACCTACATGTGACCCAATTGAATTTCATAATTTTTTTACCGAACCGAATTCAATTCGCACAAGTATTTGATCTGCTGCCCTTGTAAGGGAGAGAAGGTACAATAGTCTGGAAATCAGAGAAAAGGCAAGCTAAAATGTGTGGCCCCATACTTGCACATCATTCCTCCGATAATATCGGCTGTCACTCTCGTGGACTCGCATCAACTGAAGACCTGAGCAAATCGATGAGTTGTGGTTTGAGTATGCCGATACTTAAGTTGATCTTTTTTCCGCAGATTTGCTTGAGTAGCTAGGTCAATTTTAATGAAGACTCTGGAAAAGTAAGTCGAGCATGGATATTGAAAATTGATCAAGATCCCATAAAATGCCCTCTCAGTCTGAAGGGCAAGATAACTACTATGAAAGAGATTCATCATTTTGTACTGTTGACTCATCATCCCTGCACTTCTGAATGTGTGCTAATTTTTTTTTTTTAAAAAAGGAGATTAATATTGCCTTGTCAATGAGAAAAACAAAATTCTTCACAAGGCCCTATTTGCCCCCTCATTCGATGATACTTGAAGCCCATAGGTGAACTTTTTGCAAGCAACATGGACGACAGATTCACTAGAGAAAATCTGATTGCGCCCGCCACTTAAAAAGATAATGTGAAAATAAAATGGATATTGCTAATGAATGTCCTCAAAACACTTGCTAAACAATTTCAATGCAAAAAGGTTCAATTTTCAGAATATTAATTATGAAAGTTAATGGAGAATGGTACACCAATTCAGTAAAACTCAACGGAGGATGAGAAGGACGAAGTGACTCCGAAACTAATTGAACCATTTAATGAATTGTGAATATGGAGAGTGAGAAACCTTATGAAAAGGCTTTAACATAGTTGAGAACAAGATGATGTTATAGTTCTAAAGTTGGAACTTTATGAAAATTTCGAGTATGTATACTTGTATAAACTAGACCACTTACGATCTGAAAAGCTAATCTCATGTCACCTTGAAACTAGGGACTTGTGTCAAACTAAAATTCACAGTGGCTTTACTTGAATAGGCCAATAAGACCAAAATGCAAGTCAATGACATGACAGCTTAATTAGAGCACTAACATCATAAATGTCCTTGGGGTGTTATATCTCATTCAATTATTCAATTCCAATGGATGAAATCGAGACCTTGAGACCCATCATTTACAGAGATTACGTGGCATCAATCAAGACACATCGACATTTCTATCATCGTCGAACTCACGTTAACTGGATTTATACAAAGCTCGATACCCAGTTTGGCCTTGATTCAGTTTTCAATAAATTCAAGCCTGACTATTCGATTCTGCAATTAGCAAGTAAATCTATTGTGAGCCGAAGTCTAACTCAAGTAAGAATTGTAGGATACCACAAAAAGGAGTATAAAAAATAACGCTGTTTTTCTATATGTTGTATTTATAGTATGATCCTATGCACGTACTCAAATATCATTCAACAGCTCGCTTGTCTTGGCTCTAAAGCAAGATACTCAAGTTAGGCATTTTCAAGCATGAACTCGGCCCAGTTAACGACTTCTTCCTTGGCCTTGGCAAAATTCAAAGTATCCATCTCGTATCTCACAAGTAGCTTGATTAGCTTCCAATTTTCTACGTGCGACTTTTTCGTTACGTATGCCTCGGAACGATTATGACCTGATTATCACTATCTAAAAGTAGGCATTAGATTCGCATGGACAAGACGCGTTTATTGAGTTTGATAGGGACTAGGTGACCACTGACTTCCCTTTCTTTCCGTGAATAATACGAGAAGAAACCAATACACACTCCAATTGGATTGGCATCTTTCTAAGGTAACTAGAAATAGCACGCGCGTTGTCGGGGAAAAATTAAAATTTTTGTATAATACCTTTTTTAGTGAAAAGATTATAATCAAAGGTAAAAAGGAGAAATTATAGCTCGTGTGGTCTCATATTATGCAATCTTCTTATATTTTAAGTCAATACCCCCACACTAAAATTATAATTATATATATTACAAACCTAGAATATAACTTTTCGAGAGGCTTTACGTCCTTCCCTGTGACTAACAATCAGGAATTTTTTTGAAAACGAAAGATCAAGCAAAACTTCATCAAAGCATGACAACAATCACGAGACTCAGAAATAAAAAGGGAGAATTGCCAAAAAGTCTGCTTTAAATTGAGGTTGTCTTAATTCGATCTAAACCTTTTTTTTGACCGATTCGATCACCCTAAACCTTTTACGATTGTGCCAATTGAGTCCATCCGGCCAAAATTGGCCGGCCGGGCTGCGTGGTGGCCGGCCGGCGCCGGCGACAATTTTTTAATAATTTTTTATTATTTTTTGATTTTTTAAATTATTTTTTGATTTTTTTATTATTTTCGAATTTTTTATTGTTTTTTTAATTTTTCTGTTTCTTTTCTTTTCTTTTCTTTTTTTCCCCTCTCCCCTCCCCCCGCCGGCGGCAGTGGCTGGCGCCGCCGACGAGGCTGCCGGCCACTACGCGAGGGCCGCGAAGCCCTCGCCGGCGACCTCGCCTGCACTGGGGCCGCCGGCGAGGGTCGCGGCCCGGCCGCCCAGATCCGGGCGAGGCCGGCCGCGGCGAGGCGGCTTCGCCCGGATCCGGGCGAGGCCGGCCGCGGCGAGGCGGCTTCGCCCGAGATCTGGCGAGGCCGGCCTCGGCGAGGCGGCTTCGCCGGATCCGGGCGCGCCGCCGCGCCATGGCTCGGCCGCGGGCGAGGCGGCCTCGCCCGCGGCCGGCGAGGCCATGGCGGGCTCGGGCGAAGGTCGCCATGGCTCGCCGGTTGCGGGCGAGGCCGCCTTCGCCCGCGGCCAGGCCATGGCGAGGCCGCCTCGCCGCGGCCCCGTGCCTCGCCCGGTGCAGGCGAGGCCGCCGGCGAGGGTGGTGGGTCCGACGGGGTCGCGACCCTCGCCGCCGCCGGCGAGGGCCGCGGCCCTCGTGCGGTGGCCGGCAGCCTCGTCGGAGCTGGCCGGCCACCGCCGCCGGTGGTGGGGGGGGAGGGAGGGGGAGAAAAAAAAGAAAAAAAAACAGAAAAATTTAAAAAAACAATAAAAAATTCGGAAAAAATAAAAAAATTCAGAAAATAATAAAAATTATTAAAAAATTGTCGCGGCGCGCCGGCGGCCCACGTCCTCCGGCCGGCCAAATTTGGCCGGATGGACTCAATTGGCACAATCACAAAAGGTTTAAGATCGAATCGGTCAAAAAAAGGTTTAGGATCGAACCTAAGACAACCCAATAAGGTTTAGGACTTTTTTGGCAATTCTCCCGAAATAAAAACGCCAATTCCAAATCAAACAAATTCTCATGAATATTATCTGTCAAAAGCAACAACCAAATAGAAATAATCAGCATGCAATGACCTATTTTGGAAAGGGTTCACGTCTATTTCCTGGCTTTTTATTACCGTCAATTTGAAGAGTTCTTTAGAAAGCCCGCAGAAAGAGGGAAGCCAAAGATTGTTTTTGCCCCATCATCGTCAGGAAATCACAGTTTGAATAGGCCAATGGATCAATTGAGTATATCACTCAACTAATTAAAAGAGAATCCGATTCCACAAGAAATGAAAATCCGTATGGGAATCATTATCAAAGGACTTGCGTCAACTGAAAGACTCGAGCAAGAAGTCAAGACTCACGAATTGAGGAGAATAACTAGTGGTTCAAAAGTACGGACACTCAAATGGATCATTTTCCAAAAATTTGCTTGACCTATCAATTTCAATGAAGACTTGGAAAAGTAAGTCGGGAACGCCTATCTTAAGAGCAAAATACACGCCAAATTGATTGAAAAATGACAAGATATAACGTTTTTATCAAAGACTACTTTAAAGTATTAATTTTGAAACCTACCGTTGATATTTATGGAATTATCGTTTTCTTCCCACTCTTTTTCATATTTTACTGTCTTGATTTTTCCGTGAATTAATTTTCAAGGATCTTGTCTCAATAGTATGATACAATAATGTGTAGTCTGACGTAGGATTATATCTCTTTTTCACACATCAATAGAATATCAGAAAATCAATAAATTGTTTAGGCACAAACAAACATAAGGGTCTGAGTTTGTGATCTAGGGAAACTTAAAAAAATTTCGAGTGAAGAGCGTGTGCACTAGTGCTGTAGAGACAAACGTGCAAATACAAAACAGTTATCTTCCATCAATGAAAGGCGTTTAAGATATATAGGAATTGCAAAGCATATTTACAGTGCTTTGGCCTATCCTTTTAGCCTACTCTACTCTCCCAACGCTAATAGTCTAAACAAATATTGGAACCCACTATATAATCCTTGAGATGTTACTGCATCTGAAGATGCTCCCTTTTATAACTCTACATCTCTAGTCTTTTGCAAAATTTAATAAAAAAAAGATATATTATTGGTATGCTTTCATATATTATTACTCATAATTCTCCAATAAAACTATGCATATTTTTGTTTGTAATAAATGCTCTAATTTTTTTTTTATGTACATATAGATTCTATCTCGATATACCCACAATTTTTATTTTTTAAAGAAACTTGTTCAAGATGAGGTTTTGAAAGAATTTAACAGTATAGGAATACCTATCTCATAATTGGCTCACATTTAACAGATTGTATATTAAAAGATCAATCTCATACGGGGCTCATATTTGACAATTAAAGAATATTAAAATCATATCTGAGAATAATTATTTTAGATGATCAATCTCAAATTGGTCTCATATTTGACAAATAAATATATTAGAAGATCAATGAAAAAAATCCATTATCGTAGGACGATCTATCGCATTGACTCACATTGACTCACATTTTAGTGCAATCCATTTGCAAGATCAATCTCAATATTGGCTTCATATTTGACAAACAAATAATATTAATCATATTTATAGCAATATTACATGATCAATAACATATTGAGCTAATATTTGGCAAATAAACAATATAAAAACGACCAGGATCTTTACATATTGTATTTATATTTACGTACTTCGGCCTCCAGCATTTTTTGTTTCTTGGTCAATCTAGATTCATGTATTTTAAATCCAATTGCTCGCATGATTTCCTTGCCATCAACTTCAAGAACCTCGAAATTGAGCGAGCGGCTCATTTTAGATTTCGTTTGCAGAACCCGAGATCAACCCCGTGCCTTCACTCGGTCGTCAACCGTCTGCAAAGAATCAAAGCGGATGTGACCAAAGTCGATTAATGTTCCATTTGTACGTGAAGGATTGCGGGTCCTAGCCTGTCGATGTGTATAGTGTGGACTATTAAAAGTCTTGCGGAGATGACGCCGGTCTTCTGAGCAAAATGTGTTAAAATGAATATTATTGCTAACATAATAACTTCTATATGAAATGCTGACATTAAAAGATAAGAATCGAGAGAAAGAGATTCATCAACTTCTTGGTTCGTGCGATGACAACATCCTTTCCACAAACAGTGTGTTAGTTAAGTAACACTGATATTGACATGTGACATGCAACACAATACGATACGATACATTGACACATTGTTTGTCCAAAACTAGAGAATTCTGACACGTTAGGACACGTTGTACATTAAATGTATATTTTTATATATACATGATATATTATCATTTTTATATTCAAATTCACAGATGAATAAACAATAAAAAAAGAGCGTATAATGAATTTACACTAAAAACATTAATCCACCATTTATTAATATCATTCATTATTTTAATTTAACAAATTCAACTCCATTCCAATAATCTATAAAACTGGGAATGAACAAAAACAATCAGTCCACATCCTAGACTCTCGTGTCAAAGCGTGTTGGAAGAAAAGAGAAAAAAAAAAACTTGAGTGGGTGAATTATATTCACAGGAAGTGAGAGTCGGAATAGAAGGGAAGACTAGGTTTTTCTTCTTTTCCTCTTTATTATTTTTATTATTATTTATTTATTTACATATTTATATATTGACCCATTATTTATTGAAAGTTTTTAAAAGTAACCACGTGGGTGTCGGAATCACCTCTTGGAATTCCAAACTCATGTGTCAGAATTCCGGACTTGAGTGTTGGAAAAAGTTGACCACGTGTCGAATTTTCTGACACGTGTTGACCGAGTATTAGAGAGTGACGGAGAGTGTTAGAGTGTTCACATGACACGACACAAAAATTCCTGAAAAATATCAGTACTTCTTAGTTTGTCAGGTAGTAATAATGCATAGCACAAGTCTTTTCTCAATAGCATCGTCATTTTCTATACTCCAACCATTTAATGATAACGTGAACTTAAAAGAAAAACGAGACAAGAAATAATTTATGAATTACACAGAGAAAGACTTATGATATCTTATGCTCATAGAAATTGACGTGCACTACAAATACTAACACGAATTGTCTGACTTAGATGATGTAGTAAAGTGAAAATCTAAATTAAAAATTTTGCCCATATTTTTGTAAGAAAATATTTTCACGAGGGAACAAAACTTTACATTTATCTGGGTGGCGTTAAAAAAAGGGATAGAGGCTGTGTGGTTAAGATGATTTCTGGATTAACGTGGCAAGCACTCCATATTTTACTAATCTCAAGACAACAGCGATACAAGTATTGACCTTGATTGAGGCTTTATCGAATAATGATTAGCCATCTATAAATATCTTACCAATCTTGTTGTTGAGAACATGCGAACCTGGACAATCTCACACCTCAAAACCACCCCAAAAATCATGGCCTCTTCCTTATTTCTGCGGAAGCCGTCTTCTTTAGGAGTGTTCTTCTTGTTCTACTCGCTCTTCTTCGTAACCAACATCACCATCTTTGTTTCCACTCCATCTCATGGCATAGTCGTTTCTGCTTTCTCCACTTCTTTCGCTCCCAATGCGACCAACCATAAGGATGAAGCAGAGGCTCTCTTGAAATGGAAATCTAGTCTTGAAGACCACAGCCAGTCTCTCCTATCTTCATGGCATGGTAACAACTCTTGCCACTTCACTGGTGTCACTTGCGATGACTACGGATTCGTCACCCATCTCAAACTTTCTAATTTAGGCTTGAGAGGAACTTTCAATGGTCTTGATTTCTCACGCTTAACCAAGGTGGTTAGCCTCCGCTTTTTCAACAACTCGATCTATGGTATGATAACCTCAAGTATTGGTAACCTTTCCAAATTGAACTCTATTGATTTTTGTCTCAATAGACTATCCGGAAACATTCCTCCATGTATAGGCATGCTAAAGAGCCTTCGCTTTTTGTACCTATGTAACAATTATTTGAGTGGACACATTCCTTGGGAGATTGGATTGTTAGATTCTCTTTTGGAAGTTTCTTTTGGTGGAAACAATTTCACAGGTCCTATCCCTACTTCACTAGGAAACCTAAGCACTCTAAATATTCTTGCTCTCTTTCAAAACCAATTTTCAGGGTCAATTCCTCCATTTCTGGGAAGATTAGGCAACTTAACGAAATTGAGCTTAGAGCAAAATGACCTTTCGGGTCCCATTCCAAGAGAGATAGGTGAACTAAGAAGATTGGAGTTTCTTTACTTATGGAGTAATAAACTTTCAGGATCCATACCTTCAGAAATCGGGAGCCTAACCGATCTTATTGAATTAGATTTTAATGAAAATAATTTGGTCGGGCATATTCCTTCATCTATTCAGAATTTGAGCAATCTGAATCTCTTATACCTATTCTCAAATCATCTTTCTTTGATTCCTGAAGAGATAGGGAAACTAACATCTCTTGTAGAATTAGATTTGAGTAATAATACTTTGAACGGTTCAATCCCTGCATCAATTGGAAGGATGGGCAACTTAACTTTGTTACGCCTTCGTGACAACTTCTTTCTCGGTTCCTTGCCCCCTGAAATTAATAAGGTCGTTCATTTGAGTGTTTTGGATCTTGCTGATAATGCCCTCGAGGGGCAACTACCCGAAAATATATGCCTCGGGGGATTATTGCAAAAATTCACTGTGCAGAATAATCATTTCACAGGTTATATCCCTAAAAGCTTGAGGAATTGTACTTCATTAGTTAGAGTGAGGCTCGAAGGAAACAAACTCATTGGGAATATAACAGAAGCTTTTGGAGTCTATCCGCACCTGAATTATATAGATTTGAGCCACAATTATTTGCACGGAGAACTTTTATGGAAATGGGGGCATTGCCACAATTTAACAAGCTTCAAGATATCAAACAACGACATTTCCAATGAGATACCCCCGATATTTGGAAGGATGGCTCAGTTACGGGTACTTGACCTTTCTTCAAATAATTTAAGTGGAAAGATTCCAAGGGAATTGGGAAGCTTGCAACTACTACTAGATCTTATCCTCAACAACAATGGGATCACAGGTGATATTCCCCCTGAAATTGGATTTTTATCTCAACTGGAACATCTCAACCTAGCATCAAACAATTTGAGCGGAGCCATTCCAATGCAGCTCAGCCTGTTTATCAACTTGCTGAGCTTGAACTTGAGCCAAAATAAAATGAAGAGAAGCATTCCTCCCGAGATAGGCAATCTACGATTCTTAAGCGTTCTTGATTTGAGTCAGAATCTACTGACTGGAAGAATACCACCAGATCTAGGAAAACTGAGAGTCCTAGAAACTTTTAACGTCTCCCACAATGGCCTATCTGGTATCATTCCAGATGGCTTTGCTGACCTATTGGCATTGATTTCAGTTGATGTGTCCTACAATGACTTGGAAGGTCCTCTCCCAAATGTCAAAGCTTTTAAGGAGGCTCCATTTGAGGCAGTTCAGCATAACAAGGGGCTGTGTGGGAACGTGACTGGATTACAGAAATGCAATATTTCTACCATGAGCAAGAAACAGAATCGACACAGCGGAGCTAGAATTTTGATTATCCTCGTTCTCTCATTCTTGGGATTCCTCGTTCTCTCTTCCTTCTTGATCATCCTCGTAATCGTTGATCGCCATCGAAGAAAGATTATCAACAGAGAGAGGAATGCACAGACAGAGACTAATGATTTAGATTTCTTGCACATTCTGAGTTTTGATGGCAAAATTTTCTACGATCGAATTGTGGAGGCCACAGAAGGATTTGACTCCAAGTACTATTTGGGAGAAGGGGCTTATGGCGTTGTTTACAGAGCCGATCTACCCACAGGTCAAACTGTTGCAGTCAAGAAAATACGATCGTCCCAGGAAGACGAGACCGTCGACATCATTCCTTTTGAAAGGGAAATTGAAGCCTTACAAAATGTTCGCCACCGCAACATCGTGAAGCTTTACGGGTTCTGCTCTCACGCACGACATTGTTTTCTGGTGTACGAGTATGTCGAAAGAGGGAGCTTGAGAACAATTTTGAATGATGATGAAAGAGCGTCAGAGCTTGGCTGGGACAAAAGGACAAACGTGGTTCGAGCAGTTGCAGATGCATTGTCGTATATGCATCGCGACCGTTTTCCTCCATTGATCCATCGAGACCTGACGAGCAACAACATCTTGTTGGACGCTAATTATGAGGCTCGTGTTTCAGACTTTGGCACTGCAAGATTATTGAGGCCAGATTCCACCAACTGGACTGCTATTGCTGGCACCATCGGATACATTGCTCCAGGTGATGTTCTTTGCAGATGCATATTAATTTACTGTCCCAACTCGTGTTATCATTGGAGATTTCTTAATTATGTGAAAGCAAATGTCCGAATCTTCAATTACAGCTGAAAAGATTATCGACAGACTTTGAATTCTTCAATTGCAGAGCTAGCTTATACCAACATTCCGACCGAAAAATGTGATGTATATAGCTTTGGAGTAGTAGCACTGGAGATAATCATGGGAAAGCATCCAGGAAATTATGTCACGTCAGTATCTTCATCCACTCAGTCTGAGTCGCAAACACCATTGAAGGATGTGCTGGACCAACGGCTCTCGCCTCCCACAAACCAGGATGTGCGACACGTAATCTCTGTCGTGGCACAAGCACTCGCATGCTTGCGGACCAATCCTCAACTTCGACCGACCATGACACAAGTGTCGCGAGAGCTTCAAGTTCAAGCACCACCAGCTTTGCCGTTCTTTGGAGTCACCTTAGAACAACTCTGCGATCTCGATGGCAGGAACTTTTAGACCACATTCGGGAGGTTGCAAGTTTCCGATCGAGTTGCTGTCAAGTGTCCACCTTTTCTGGCTTCTGTGTATGGCAGTGAGATGTCGGTTAGTTATAAAACTTGGAAGATGCGTAGGGTAAATGTTTCCTTCTTGTTGTAGAGTGATGGTTAATTTTCCACCTTTCGTGTAAGCAGGCATCTGTTCATAGTCAATATAAATCACTTGTTTCTTAGCCAAATCGTCTGAACTTGTTTCAAATACCATCTCATGTATTACATTACAAAGTCTTGTATGTGCAATTGTTACTGGGATACTTCACAGTTTAAAGATCATGTTCGAAGAAACGAGTTATCATAGAAAGCAACCGGGCTCACATAACACGAGGATAATGTTTTTGACATAATAGCTCATCAAAAATGAATTTGCAGAGCGGTTCTTGCCTTTTGAGCAGCCAAAACGGAGATTGGAAGTTTGGAACGTCCAGAACTGACGTCAATACTTGCAGGGCGAGTTCTTCATGGGGCTAAATCAATTAACAAATGGAATTTGGGTGCCCTAATTAGCAAAAGCTAGTATTTCTCAATTAACAACTTCTTACTTGAACCCGGCAAAAATCAATGAATCAATCTCGGGTATCTCACGAGTAGCTCGTTTAGTTTCTATCCTTCCCTGCAACCTCTTCGTTATGAGTACCTCGGAAAGATTATCATTTGATTTTAAAATCTAAAATGTAGGCATTAGAACCGCATGAACGAGATGCGTCCATTAACTTCGAGAAGGAATAGGTGACCACACGCTTCCCCTTTTTCCACTGCGAATAATAGGAGAAGAAACCTATAAACACTCCAGTTGGATTGGCGGCTTTCTAAGGTAGGACCTCTTTTAGAAAACGAATTTAGTAAGTTCAAATTTTGAAATGGCATGCTCGTTTTCCGGGTAAAAATTAAAAGTTCTGTAAATAACGTTAGTTTATTACTTTGGGCCTTTCTTTCTTTCGCTATGAACGTTTGATGCGTGGCTCAGCCCAGAGGTCCAAAATCTCCGAACAGGAAGAGGGTCTAGAAGCTCGGCACAAGTTACCTTTGTTAGAGATTAATTCATATACAACCTTCTTGTTGCCAGGCTCCTTCTATGAGATTGTTGAGAGAAGACATGATCCCTATTTGTGAGAAAAATGCCAAAAAAATCTGAATTTATTACAATGGTATCAATTCAATTATAAACTTTTCAATTGAATCAGTTTAGTTATAAATCTTGTTATATTGGTATTAATTTAGTCTGTCTAATCAATTTAGGCTTGAAATTACTGACATAGACCTCGGCAATCCAATGTTGATGTTGACATTTTTTAATAATTTTTTTTATTTTTTCTCTTTTTTCCCTTTGTTTTTCTTTCCCTTTTCTCTTTGTAGGTAGCCGGCAAGGGCTGGCCTCCACTTGGTGAGGATCGTTCTTTCCGGCCATAGGCGAGGTTCAACCTCACCGGACCACGCCTAGGCAAGAGTTGGCATTGGCGAGGCCTGGCTTTTTATCATATTCATTTCTTTTTGCTTTCCACAAAATTCAAATCATTAAGAAAGATTACTTAACTCCTCTTCTATTTTACTTCTATTGTTTGTTTGGGTTTGTAACCAATGGAAACGTAAGGGCAGTCAAAATGATACATCGTCATATGATTGTACAAGGTAGGCGGTAGGTTGTAGAAAAAACAAGAATGAAGGATAAAAGGAAGTAGAAATTCAAATAAAAAAAGAAAAATAAAGGGGTTGGATCGGGAATCCAATTTTGTATTCGGTGTGGATAAAAGATCTCTGGCTTGGGCGGGGTTGGGCCCCGCCGGTGCTCAAATCCTCTTTTCCTCCGGATACTCCTTTCCTCGAAATCTGTTTCTTTTTACCTGTCAAACTTAATAATATAATCCGCAGAGTATCTGGAGGCTCTAGGTAGGGGTGTGCAACCGGACCGGGTTTACCCGGGAACCGGCCCGGACCACCCGAAAAACCGGTTCGGGAACCGGTTCCAGGTGAAACCGGTCCGGGAACCGGTTCCAGCTTGTGGGAACCGGTTGGAACCGGTCCGGGAACCGGTTCCAAGTGAAACCCACCCGGACCGGACCGGTTTTTTTTTTAAAAATAAAATAATGAAAAGCTAAAAAAAGAAATGCAGAAACAGAAGTTCCAGAACCCTCTCTGATCGACGATCACAACCCTAGCTCTCTCTCTCAAATCTCAATCGCAGCACCCGCCCTCACTCGTGTTCCGACGAAGACTCCTCCAAACCCAGGAACCTTAATCGCCTCAGCAAGGTCCTTAATCAGAAATTACAGCAAGCGGAACTCTGAAAAGTTCGAAACTTGACAAGATTCGAAGCCGGTGGTTCAGAAGGAGCGATTGCAGGTGATCTTCGCGTCGCCCTCAGGTGTGAAATCGATTGACTCGCTCCGACGATTTTAGCCGCTGCTCGACCGACGGTAGCTGCTGGCTTCTTCTCCCTCGACGACGACCCAGCACAGAGCCAAGCTCCCGTGAAGCCGTCGTGTTCCTCTTGCCAGTGAAGCGTCGCCTCTGTTCCGCGACGGGAAGCTGCTGCACCGCAAGCCATCGCCTTGCTGTTTTGGTGATGAGCTCGCTGTGCCCGACTCCGCTGTCGTCCGCCGCCCTCACAGACTCGAGCTGCGTGATTCTGTCCAATCCACATCTCTCTCTCTCAGCTCGGGTTAGTTTTAGTTTCGATTTGCACTTTTCATGCTCTCTCTCACTCGGTTTTGTTCGATTCAATGGCAAGTGCTCTGGGGATGGACTATGTGTTTGTCGAGAGCTGAGCTTCTGAGTATGGCAACGCAATCCTGTCAAGGTGGCCGATCAAGCAGTGGTGGGTTCGGAAGATAGCTGACACGACGACTTCAGGTGCTTGCTCAGTCTTCTTGTTATCATCCTCCCTAAAATCATTGCATTGGTCAAGGAAAAGCATGGTGTCTTGTGCTCTGCAATGCTTTGCCGTGTAGGCATTTTAATTGAGTGCTTCAGGGGTCAATCAGCAACTTTCTTATTTGGAAAGAAGTCTATCATTTTATATATCAGCAAGTACATTTTTGGCTGCTGTTAACCTCTTGAGAGGGAGTTGTGCTCTGTTTTTAGTATGATTAGAAGCTTAAAGGGTAGCCACATCGCGGGGGTGAACATGGAACTTCACTTCAATTTTAGTGCACTCTCATCGTGACCCGCCCTTTGGTGCCTTTGAACTTCATAAACTATCGCCGCAGAAGGAGTAAGGGAAAATTTAAGTTCAAGGTGATCATATGCTCAAGTCGTGCCAAGTCTCGAGTCCAAATTCGATGATTTTTACCATCTTCGTCTCAATCAAGTCATGTTATCTGTGAAATCATGTTAATAATTGCTGTCCTATCAAGGTAGACTAATCTTAAATCCCCAACACTAGTCAACATAAGCTCAATGTTAGCGGATATGATTGGATTTGTGGGTGATTGACCAGAATGTGTTGAAGGACACCATAGATGTGCCATGGGCAGGAGAGCTCAGCTTCAACTGTACACAGCTGGACCACCTGGATGAGTTCCGGAGGATGAGGCAGATCAGGGCAATTGTTCAGTCATATGATTCTCCTCACATCCTTGCAGGTGGCCTCAACTTCAGATTATTCCATCTCAAGATGGATGGACATTGCCAAGGTAAATTGAAGAAAAAGAAACATAATTTCTTTTTTCTGGAAAAATCCTTGATAAAAAAAAGTTGCTACTTTTCTCCTCTTTGTGTACTTCTGAAACTATGTATGTTGCTTTCTTATGTAGTATTATGAGGACATGGGGAAGCCCACACCAAAGTTGAAGTAACCAAGTTCTTGAAGGGGAAAGATTACGTTGATGCAAAGAACTCTGCTGGGGATTGTGAGCCTGTGGTCATCATTGCCAAAGGCCAAAGTATGTGTTCCTTGTCCTACCTAGCTTACACACCTCCATTAAAAAGAAAAAGAAACACTCCCAATGACTCTTCTTTTTGCACTTCTTGTTGGTCAAATTAGGAGGATTACGTTATTATTTTTTCGCGAATTAATGTAAAATTTGAAGCTGTATAGGATATCATGAGGTTATAAAACAGGTTCTAATGAAAACAGGGTCGACCCTGTTCCCGGACCGGAAAAACAGGGTCGGGTCCAAAACAGGGTCCAATAAAATCAGGGTCGGGTACAGGGTCCAAAAAAGATGAACCGGTTATAACAGGGTCGGGTACAGGGTCCAGGTCTTGACCCTACCCACCCTGGACCCGATCACCCCTAGCTCTAGGGGCCATAGAAATGGCAAGATTGATGACAATTGGAACTTTGAGATAGCAGACTGCGCACAGAGTACAAAGCATCAGAGGTACAATACACACTAATACTATTCACAAAACAGAGACCCGTATGTTTTAGGTATTTTAAAAGAAACCAAAATTACTTTTAATTATTTTAAAAGGAGGCAAATGTTTGCACTAAAAATTAACTGAGCCGTCGATATGGATAGGCACGTGACTAGAATACAAGTCATTATTAAACACATGAGCCATCGTCAACGGCCATAAAAAATGTTACCAATATCGATAGACATCCATGATCATTAATCAATTGTCAATATAATACAGCGTATGATTGATAGTCACGAATGTCACAGTAGACTTGGTTGGCAAAGATACCAATTCATGAGAATCACCGACTAAGAATAGGGAAGGGATATTTGAGAAGTGCCAAAAAAATAGTTGTGGTATTCCAATTTAAAATTATATGTGGAAGAGATAGAGTCAAAAGTTCAGATTGTGGAATAAGTTAAAGCAAGGGTGAAGGATCGAGGTGCGATTTTAGAGGAGAAACCACCTGAACACAATATCGTGGCATTGTGGGAGCACAGGATCAAGATTTTTGAAGATATGGAGACATGGCTAAAATCGCAAGGAAATTGCTTTTGAGTGGTTATGTCACGAGCACTATAATACTAGTGCTCAACTATTATAGACCACCCCATCTCCCCGTGCTTTGTGCACATACAAGCAATATATTATCTTTCAATTATCTTTACATTTTACATAATGTTATTGAAAGTCGAGTAATTTGATTAGACTGGACAACAATTGATTTGTGAAGGGAGTTTGAATTCAAACTTAACAAAGTTCGAAAAATGTGGGTATATTTTGCAATTTTCAAGATATTTATTCAAACTCAAGCTACAGCTTGACCAGAAATCAGATGATTTTTAACCTCGCCGAGCCCAAACAACTTTGACTCGGTTTCAATCCCGCGCCCTACAATAATGTTGCTTCCAGTACCCGCCTGCTTCCAAGCCCGAGGCGGGCCGGCCCTAATTGAGTAGTAAATATATCCTCTTCAACCCTTAATGTCAGGTGCATGCAGGGTTTTAAGTCGAAATTTCGTCTCTCATCTCCAAACGCAGAGCGCAGACCACACGACAAGCACAACAAAATGGTTGACGCATCCCAAGAAGCCTACACTCTCTTCCCGTCCTGATCAATGGCTGGATCATCCGGATCGTGTCTCGAACTAGACGTATTTTATATGTTTCACCAAGTCCGAAGTACAGTTGTAGGAGACAATTTCATTAGCTTTAGACTTTTACTTACAATGTACTCCTCAATGATAGGGACATGTCAACTAGAATCTGACATCTTTAGCTCACGGACAACAATACTAAAATGAATCTGACATTTTTAGCTCACGTACAACAATACTAAAATGAATAATAATGATGATAATAATGATGAACATCCATTTCTCGCGTATAGGAAGTTCCAACTTCCAGTTGACTTTGCTACTTATATCAGTCATGTTCACCGGGAACAAGCTCATCGGAGAACCCCTTGTACCGATCGAAACCATGACCGAGCCTAATTATTCAGTTTTAGCACTGATCTGCATCCTCTTTATGTCCACTACTTTATTTGTTTCCTTTTGCCGTAAAAAGTCCAGGTCACGCTGGCTTCCTCCGGGACCCTACGGATGGCCATTGGCCGATATTCGGCAACATGTTCCATCTTGGGAAGATGCCTCATCGAACGCTAGCTGGCCTCCGTGAAAAGTATGGCCCGGTAATTTGGCTAAGACTAGGCTCCATAGACACCATGGTGATTCTATCAAGCAGAGTTGCAGCCGAGTTCTTCAAGAACCATGACATCAATTTTGTGGAGCGAACTATCACCGATCTCATGCGATCTCAGGACTACTACAAGGGATCCATCGCCCTAGCCCCATACGGCACATATTGGCGAGTGTCGAGGCGGCTGCTAACAGTGGACATGCTAGTTGCCAGGCGGCTCAATGAAACAGCTCCAATCCAGAGAAAGTGTGTCGACAACATGTTGACATGGATCGAAGAGGCAGCGTCCGCAGATAAGGTCTGACTTGGAGAAGGTATTCACCTTGCGCACTTCGTGTTCCTCATGACATTCAATTTGCTAGGGAATCTCATGCTGTCCCGAGACTTGCTTGATCCGGACTCAAAGGTTGGATCGGAGTTCTTCAAGGCAATAACCGGATTGATGGAAAGGTCAGGCCACGTGACCATTGCGGACCTATTCCCATGGTTGCGGTGGTTGGGACCACAAGGGCTGAGGAGCAAGATGGATCTGGATATGGGGGAGGCCATGAGGATCGCTCGGATTTTGTGAGGGAGAGGATCGAGGAGAAGAAAATCAGGGGAGATGATGATCGGAGGGATTTCTGGATGTGTTGCTTGAATTCAAAGGAAACGGTAAGGACGAGCTGGCCAAGCTTTCTGGCAAGCAAATTGAAACATTCATACTGGTACGACCACAAAACTTTGAATTGCTAGTTCTACTAAGGATTCCTATGTCCAATCATATGCGTAGGTGCATATGTCGCGTGACTTGTTTTCTTGCATGACACTCAAAAACGCAGTAACAAAACTCCAACCCAGAATTGATTAATTCGTTTGGACATGCTACAGGTGTGTCGATTAGTCTCTCCATGCATTGACTGAATTTTTATCCTTTTTGCCATGGGAAGGAAATTTAAGTTGTTCGAGACCAAAGATTGAAACTGTATTATAGCAATTGATATACTAAGCTATACAAAGTTTTTTCATGCTACAGTGGTACAAAGAAAGCATAGAAACAAAATCACTATGCTGAAAAATTCAGATGATGAATGGATCAGAGGCCCTGATCAGATTAAGCAAATGACCACTGATTTCTTTCAAAACTTGTAGAAATCAGTCGGGGAACGCAATTTCCAACCTGTTCTAGACCAGCTCCCATGTGTGGTGACGGAAGAAATGAACCATGCTCTTATAGAAGATGTCACTCTAGAGGAAATCAAGCATGCTGCTTTTCAACTAGGAGCGTTAAAGGCCCCTGGACTGGATGGACTAAATGGACAGTTTTACCAGCATCATTGGAGTGATATTAGTAAGGAAATTTATGAAGAAATACACTCTTTTTGGGTGACGGGACGTTTCCACTCAGAGCTGAATAAAACCCTCATTATCCTTATTCCTAAGGTCTCGAATCCAGAAAAGATAGATCAATTTAGACCTATTAGTCTATGTAATTTTGCCTACAAGATTATAGCAAAAGTGCTGGCTAATAGGCTGAAAACATGGATGCCCCAGCTGATCACTACGGAACAAAGTGCCTTTGTCCAGGGTAGGCAAATACAAGACAACATCCTAATAGTCCAGGAGGTGCTTCACCAGCTGAGAACAAGGAAGAGACGCAGAAAATTCCAAGCAATCCTGAAACTTGATATGAGAAAGGCGTATGATCGAGTGGAATGGGACTTTTTGCAGGCTTGCATGATTAAAATGGGATTTAGTGAAGTGTGGGTAAACTGGATAATGCAATGTGTCTCAACCGTGACCTTTAGCGTTAAAATTAATGGTCAACCCCAGCCATTCTTTACTCCTTCAAGAGGACTACGCCGAGGTGATCCACTCTCTCCCTACCTATTCATTCTAGTAGCCAATGCTCTATCTCATTTACTACACAAAGCTATCGAAGATGGAAGTATAAAAGGGATTCGGCTGAATAGGGACTGCCCTGTCTTGTCACACCTAATGTTCGCGGACGACTTAATCCTGTTTATGGATGGAAAAATTACTGAAGGCCAGAACATAGCTACTGTCCTAAATCAGTACTGTTTTTCTTCAGGACAAGCTATTAATTTGAACAAGTCAGGCATATTCTTCAGTAGAGACTGCCCTTATGCTTTGAAACAAAATCTAGCGAATGAAATGAGGGTGGCTGAACTAGAAAGAACAGGAAAATACTTGGGAATCCCGTCAGATTGGGGTGGGTCAAAAAAGGAAATGTTTGCCTGGATCCTAGCTAGAGTGAATGCTAAACTTGAAGGTTGGAAAGAGAAACTGATGTCTAAAGCAGGTAAGGAGACTCTTATAAAAGCAATGGTGCAAGCTATACCACAGTTCGTAATGTCTATGTTTAAAATACCTTTGTCTGTATGTCATGCTATCGAAAGGAAAATTGTAGACTTTTGGTGGAAAAATAATGAACAGCACAGAGGAAAACACTGGCGAAGATGGGAAAACTTAAAAGATCGGAAAGATGCAGGTGGCCTGGGGTTTAGAGACCTTATCTCCTTTAATGAAGCTATGCTAGGCAAGCAAGCGTGGAGGCTAATTCAGCAACCCGATTCCCTCTGGAGTAAGGTTTTTCGGGGCCTATACTATCTGCATAACACTTTCCTACAAGCTGGTAAAGGTAACAAACCATCTTGGGGATGGCAAAGCCTCATTTCAGGGAGAAATTTTCTAAAACCATCTCTTAAATGGATTGTTGGTGATGGGCAAAAAGTCAACATTCACCAAGATCAATGGCTGTCTAGAGGTGTGATAGGAGGTCCAGCAAACAAGGATGATCCTATTATGGTGGCAGAGCTGATCGATGAGACTCAAGCAACATGGAAAGAACATACCATCAGAGGGATTTTCGACCAGCACATAGTAGAAGACATATTATCTATTCCATTAAGCCATGCTATGCAAGAAGACCATCTAGTCTGGACACCCACTAAGACAAGCCACTACACAGTCAGAAGTGCATATCATACCGGGCGAGAAACACAGAAAATCAGCAAACAATATGAGGCATCATCCTCTTTCCAGCAAACACTAGCATTATGGAAACAGATTTGGCGGGCAAAATTATAACCAAAACTCAAACACTTCTTATGGCAACTTTGTCACAATGCACTTCCCACACGCGCAAACCTTAAAAGGCGGCACATTATACCTGATGATGTGTGCGAGTTGTGTCGGCGCTACCCCGAATCAAGCGAACATCTCTTCCTACTCTGTTCCTGGACGAAATCAGTATGGGAAAGTCCTGAAGTTCAGCTCAAATATGATTTTCGCAACATAGCACGCATCAAGGAATGGATTACTCAATTTAATCATAATTCCATCTCTTTTGAACTACTCACCCAAATTTTATGGCAGATTTGGCGAGCCCGGAACGATTATATCTTCCAGCACACCCGACCCAACCCTCGACTACTCACCGAAGCTGCAATAGCGCAAAATCGGAACACTCGAAGGTGGGTAAACAGCAACAGCAGCAGATCTACTCAGAATCAAGCGATACCTCTCCATTGGCGACCTCCCGAGCGCGGCAACCTGAAGTGGAACGTGGATGGGTCTTTTGTCGACGGCACCAGAGCTGTAGCAATCGCCGGGATCTGTCGGAACCACGCCGGAAAGCTGCTCGACGGATTTGCGTGTTCGGTGAGAGCAGGTTCCGCAGTCCAAGCCGAGGTTCTGGCTTTGCTCGAAACCCTAAGGAGAATAGAGAAGAAACAAGCTGAAGGTTGCTGTGAACGTGAGATGGAGATTGAAAGTGATCTGCTGGACTTAGTCTCCTTGATAAGCGCTCCTGCAGATCACTTTAGCTGGGATGCACGTGCACTGATCAGTGAAGCCCAAGCCCAACTGGAAAACCTACAGCCCATCAAGATAGTTCATTGCAAAAGAGAGGCAAATAAGGTGGCCGATTGGGTGGTGAAAGCCCAACGAAACCGAGCACTACCAGCAAATTGGGTCCATTTCTCTTCTGGATTTATTGTGTGCTGATATGAGTCACCAAACTGTTCAGACGTTTATTTAACGAATGCAATGCATATTTTCGACCAAAAAAAAAAAAAGCTAGCTTAAATAAATCAAGAAGCTTATGGAAAGTCAGGGGTTGTCTCCTTTCTGCTTTCTTTCTTGAACGATCATAATAGCTAATTGTCTCCTTAATGTATAACACATCAACTTACTCAATTTTATGGATCAATTTTTCTGTATATAACTTGAAAGAAGATTGGCATTCTTCCATCAATACAACCTTTAGCTTTATGGTTAGGGTTCTTAGCCATGTGAAATATGCCCTAGAGAATTTGATAGAACCATTGTGAGAAACATGCAAGTTTCTTAGTATGCCTACAAGGATAACATTAGACGTGTAAAAACTTGCTTATGAAACCGTTTGGTAAAGTATGATGGTAATTAGTAGCCTAATTGGTATGACTTCCCGCAGTTGCTACGTAATTGAAAAAAGGTGTGGCTATGGCTCCATTGCCTTACTCTAGAAAAACTGATGGATATAGCTCCATTTCGTGAAATTTTGCCATGCATGCTCTCCCATACTGGCCTCTTGACATTACAGGAGATCTTATTTGCCGGTGCAGAAACATCAAGCAGCACTGTCGAATGGGCACTGACAGAACTCCTCCGGCACCCTGACTCCATGGACAAGGTTCAAGCAGAGCTGTCCCGGGTTGTGGTTCCAACCGAAGGGTCCAGGAAACCGATATAGACCAGCTCCCCTACCTGCAAGCGGTTGTAAAGGAGACCCTCAGGCTCCACCCGCCACTCCCATTCCTCGTGCCACGGAGGGCCATGGGCAACACCGTTTTCATGGGCTATGACATAACCGAAAACACGCAGGTCTTTGTGAACGCTTGGGCGATGGGTAGAGACCCAGATGTCTGGGAAGACCCTATGGCTTTTGAGCCAGATAGGTTCATTGGATCGAGGTTGGATTATAAGGGTCAACACTCCGAGTTCATTCCGTTTGGAGCAGGCCGAAGGATGCGTGCCAGCGTGCCCTTGGCACATCGCGTGCTTCATCTGGCTTTGAGCTCGCTGCTTCATGAGTTCAATTGGGAGTTCGATGGCCGCAATGATGCAAAAACGATTGACATGAGAGACAGGGTGGGGATGACCATGAGAAAGTATGTCCCCTTGCTGGTGGTGCCCAAAAGAAGAGCAACGTGAGACCGAGTTCAGCTCGGAATTTCTGCTTGTTCGACATATTGGTCTGAGCCTTTCTTTGCTTTCCTCAAATGCTACTGCACGTCTGGACATTCGTCACTGTGTTCCTATCCTACTAATCCCAAGTCTGAACAAGTCGAAAAAAAGAAAAACAAATAGGCTATGTTATTTTCAAAGTGATATGTATCGCTAAATAAATTTACTCTAGTGTACATGCAGCCACACTGATCAAGGATTCATGCATATTTATCACATCATCTTGCATACAAGCATTAAGTATATTGAAAGGATCGAGGTCGTCTAAAAATTAAGGGTAACTTCACAATCAAAAATTATCCCCTAGAAGGCCAAACGTTCTCATTTAGTAAGAATCTACATATAAAGAATAGAACGAAAGAGAAACCCAAGTGTCATGCATCTCTATCCAGTCCCCACTGATCAGCATAGTCGACCCTACCACTGCCTCAACCACCGTCTCGACGTCACCTTGCCTCCAAGTTGTCGTCGTGCTCCCTTTCGTCACCTAGTCGCCGTCCTATTCAAGCCTACCATGTCTGCCCGCTCTCCATCCTCATGCAGTGTGTTTACGGCCTCATGGCCGTCACAAATGGTGTCATTGACCTGAGGCGATGCTCAATATGAGAGATCAACCAAGATCGGCGACACTGGATCTGGGCTTGGAGACGTGGATATGACGTGCCCACCCTATTCGTAAGCGCCACGGTGAGTAAGCTAGAGAGACGACTAGGCTCCCACTACAACTAAACATTACTTTGCCACCCTCTTAGAGTCGTTTATGATGTTGGCTAGCAATATCACGTAAAGGGGGCTGAGTAGATGAGTAGGTGATTTCAAGAAACTTAACAGAATAATGAGGAAATAAAAGTTTAATATAAGCATGAATAAATAAAATAGAGTGTTGATATAAACACAAATTGGGTATATCAAGTAGTGCAGTGTAATGTGCTTCTATAAGCAGTAAATCATTATGAGCAGAGAGATAGAGAACAAAGAGAAGAGAGCTCATAGTGGTTCGGCTTATTGTAAGACTATGTCCATTCTTCCAGACCAATAGCCTAATGACTGGATTCCACTAAAAACATTAAAGAAGTTACAGTAGATTGTGTTGCATATACTCAAATACTTCTTCTTGAAGTTGGTGCTACCCAAGCTGATAGATCTCAATCTCTCACACCTAAGCACAAAAAATTTAACACTGTTAATACTTCTCAATAGATTACAAATTTAAGCTTATATAAAATGCAAAGCTCTCTCTAAATTAGGATTTATGAATGCTTGATCAATCTATCTCTTTGATGCCTTAGTCTTCTTTTATACTCCTTAGCCAAGGGGAGGCAAGCTATTCTTGATTGTGTATGTTAACAAAATAATCATTAAGGGAGATGACTTAGTTGGCATAGCTGAACTAAATCTCTAGCAATAATTTCAGACAAAGGGCTTGGGAAATTGAAGTCTTTCCTAGGAATTGAGGTGGCAAAGTCATAGAAGGGTATTGTTCACAACAAAGAATGTCCTGAATTTGCTCACTAGGACAAGCATGTTGGGATCAAAGCCTCTTGATTCAACCATGGAACAATGAGTTAAAATTAATTGTTGAGGAAGAAAAGATTCTTGATAATCCTAAGAGATATGGAAGGTTGGTAGGTAAGCTCATCGATTTTCATCACTGTTTGTCATCTTCTAAGTGACTATTCGGCTTCCAAGGCTAGGCACTAATTTGGAAAATCAAGTCAAGTTACAGTGCACCTACTCAAAGTTAAATGCATTCAATCTTAATTATTAAGCTTCTTGGCTCCTAGTTTTTATGAGTCTTAAGTCCTAAATTTTATAAGACTTTATCATGGTGTTGTTTTAAGAGTCTTCATTTCGTAAGTAGTCCAAGAGTCATTTCACTTTTTAGGATTCCAAGGGTCTTTCTTTTGTTTAGCATAATTAGTCTATAAATAGAGGTGACAAAGCAAACAGGACATGAACATGATGAATACATGAGATTTTCCCCAAGTGAGCGATATTATATCCAGTTTTTTGTCATTGGTTGGTGAATTCTTCTTTAATGATGAATTAATAAGTCATTTATCCTTGGTTGGTGGCTTTCTTTTAGGCTTGGTGGTGAACTTCTCTTATCCTAAAATCCTTTAACATTGGTGGGTGGCTCGTCCTTTAAGCGTTGATAATGAAATTCATTTATCTGAATCTTTATCTTTAGCCGGTGACACCTTTATGTATGGGTGGTGATCTTCATCTATCATGCATCTTATCATTATCAGTCAAAACACATTCCCCACTCCGCACACGTATCGAATTGGGAACTTGGTGTCGGTTTGACCCCGCAAACCGTGCACATGAGAGAGAGATTTGAGATACCACTAAGGTAGCTTCATCTTCGAAGTAATACCCGAGAAGCGAAGTGCATGGCGTTTTTGGTTTATCCTCCATGGTTTCTACTTTCTAGTTATTTCCCAGGCTAGAAAATGAGTAAATGACAAGATGTAATATGATGTATCATAAACCAGCGAGATCGGTCATTTAAGGTTGGTCTTTTCTTTAGACGTTTTCATTGGGTAAGATGTTAATCTTTCGTGAATAGAATTAAGTTTCAGAACACACTATAATACGTAGTTGCACAAATAAGCTCCGTTTCATGAGTTAGGGAACTTTCCCAACCTATTATTGTCCCGAGTTCAGCCCACTAGAAGCTAAAGACAGCAGAAATCAACTCAGAAGAAATGGATTCCTAGTCAATTATTTGCGTATAAATTGTCAGCTTAGCGGGCACCTCATTAAGTGCCAGATTTACTCTACTGCAAGATGAAGAAAATGGCGCATTCCAGTACCATGACTTTCTCCATGTTATGTACCGTCAACTCAGAATAGAAACAGGTTTTACATATTGAAAAGTCAACATTTGACCCTAGTGTACAGACTAATGTCTTGCAAGCCTAAGTGCTGCAGTAAGTCTCCGGAAAAAACCTCTCAGCTCTCACTTTCACTCTGCCGATCCTGCATATATGGTTTAGACCCACCAGAAGTTCGAGGATCGCTTCCTCGGTTTTTAGTTGGTCCGCAAAGTACAGCGTCTGTACCAGAAGCACGTTTGCCCCAGAATCGTGATTTTGCTTCTCGAAGCTCCGCTCGGATTGCCATTTTAGTGTGCTGTGAGCGAGTGGAGCTAGCCACTGCAGCATTTTTTCCACCATCGTCCTCCATTTCTCCACGATCGCATCGTCGTGCACCATCAAAGCCAAACTCTTGGCGTGCAACCTTAGCCTGGCCCTCAGAGCAGTTCTAATGGAAGCAGGCAACATATGATAGAGGTCATCTCTCATGTCGAGGGTGATCAAGTGAGGCGAAGCTGCTAGCTTCTCGATTAGAACAATCACATTAGCATAATGCACAGCTAAGGCAGCATGGCCAAGAGTATGAGGAGCGGGGATTGAGCAACCACACTGTGCATAGAAAGATGCGAGCTTAGAGTAAATTCTGTTGCTCACGAGCAACCTCTTCATATCTCTGTAGTCCATTCTGACATCATTTCCAGGCACACTCATCGCTCTCATCGATTCAACCATCTCTGCTCTGCAGTAACTGTCGATAAGGGGAGAATTGGTTTCCACATTAATGCACCCCTTGAAAGACCCCATGTAGTGTGCCTGTTTCATCGGCACATGCTTTTCCCTCAGCGAGGAGGACTGCTGATGAATTCGGTGCTCCTTTTTGTTTGCTCTATCCTTGTCAGGACGCAGCGACAAATGGAATAGATCGAGGCTGAAAGCAGATGGATGAACCGAAGATTGCATTAGAGCAGAGAGGGAGTGGCCCTTGGAGAAACAGGTGGGATGGATTTCCTCTAATTCTAACTTATCTTGGTGAACCCCGAAGGCGTGTATCATTTTCTCAAGAATCGTGAAAAGCGATCTGGCGAGGAGCCGGACGGTATAGTCGTAAGTTCTGTTACAAGGAGACAACTCGCGGAGATTACGCACCACCTGAATCTGCCACATCGCCTTCTGATGGAACTTGAACAGTTTGACGTGGTCCGACATGGGGTTGGCCTTCGTCCTCCTGACTGTCTGTTGAAGCTCCGCCAGCACCTCCTGCTCTTGGGTCAACTGCAGCGTGACGGCGATAAACCTTTCCATTTTCTTCACTCTTCTGTCCATCTTCTTCCACTTATACTCCCAACCAAACCACTTGATGTAGTTGTTTATTGGGTCGTCGAAGAAGCTTCCGATTTGGTGGTACACAGGGTCGGCACACCTCCTCGCAAGCCTGACCACCGCCCTGGCCACGTAGGCGAAATTGTCGATGATCTCGTCCATCACGAGATTCATGACGTAGCTGTCATCTTCACTTACAAGCTTCCTGATGCCCACGGATCTCGCCATCTCTTCTCTCAACCGAAGAATCTTGACGTCGCTCAAGCAATGCCATAACTTAACCACTTTGGACATTAGGCTCACGACCTCGAAAGACAGAATTCCGATCATGGCTTTCTCATGCTCTTGCGCTTTGTGCCGTGAGCCCCGCCAGAAATTGCCCAACCATGATTCGTTCACACTTTCACCTCCCATCGAAATGCTCACGGTGGGATTGAGCAGAGGAAAGTACCCGGTATGCAGCTTGTAATTTCGACAAGTTTCTCAGTTCCTGTAGCTGTATGACAATCCAACCAAATCAGATAACAGTCGAAAAATGCTAAACTGCAACTTCACCAAAGCTACAATCAATTTAGACGCTTAACCAACTATCTACGCAAAAGAGGCATAAAATTAAACCAACCACATTTGCGATGCCAACTTTCCAAGAGAGACTTATTTTTCTTTTGAAAAAGCTACAGCAAAAGAGTCGCACAATCAAGAATCACAAACGAAACTCTACTGAACCAACACTTTCCTCTAAACCGGATTTGGCAATGCCCTTGTTTTTCTAAGACGTTTCTCTGATTACATATATTCACATCCAAGACGACAACGTTAATCCAGGAACCAAGCCAGCACCAAAGGTAAACAACATGCAGGAGAGCGCGTCAAGAAGATAACTCACTGCCGACTTGTAAGACCACGAGATCGTCGTCCAAATGGAGTAAGATGAAGCAACAGAAGGTGAGAGAGAGAGAGAGAGAGAGAGTGTGTTGCGCACTGTGAGGTGACGCCGGCCGTAAAATAAGAGGATGCCATTGCCAAATAAAAAAGAGAGGAGGAAATGGGGACAAAAGAGGAGTGAGGACGAACGTCATTCAGATCAAGGAAGGATCCGAGGTATTATTTGGGGTTTATGCCCTGCGATTTCTCATTTGGATCTCCCGGTGTTAACAATACGCACGAGGACAAATCCAAGTACAACACAATGACATGTTCCTGTCGCGCTCCTGTCGTTTCCGCGATGTTCACGATGCCGTCGTCCTCCTTCCCACAGTTCACACAACCGCGCCATCGACCGTGGGCCGGAACCACCATCGTGCATGGCCCCTCTTGAACTAGACTTTTATTTTTATATTATGTTCATTATTTTTGGCTCTATTACGGAAAGTTGGAAGTTTTAACAAATTATAGAATATCTCAGCGTTGCCCGCCCGCGGTGATAAATCTTCCGCAAAAGAAATTTTTTTTAAAAAAAAGTCAGCCTCAACCGTTTGTTGCTTCCGTTGCATTTGTGCTTCACTTGCTGTTATGATATGTTATTTGCACCTTGGATTTTGTTAGGTGACGGGAACCACAAATGGTACAAAATTTAAATATTAAATCACGTTTTCATCAAATAGTTTATACATTAATTAGTTATTAGTGGATTTTAGATGATATTAGATAGAGTTCTAATTGAAAATATTGAGAAAATTGACATATCAATCTAATGACATCGATTCAATCATAAATTATTCAATTTTGTCAAATTTAGTATAAAACTTTATGCAAAATTCAAATGCAGATTTCTGCCCAGATTTTCACTGAAAAATTACTAATGCGGCGATATGCCATTTTGGATGGCCGGCGATGAATAAACCACATATTTGCGACTTCTAGTGAAAATTGACCAAAATGGCTATATTAAAATTTCGTATAAAGATTTAAATTGACAAAATTGAAAACTTTAATACTCAATTAATATTTATAGAATAAGTTTAAGACCGTGGGTAATTCTCTCGTCCCTTATTTGTCTCCCCTATTCTCAATATTCACGCTTTATAAGGCCAAATTGCAGCCACTGCGTGGGGGTTGTTGCTACATTTAAAGTCAAGCCAATTTACAAACAAACCATAGTCATTGATGAAAAGTATTTCAACCCCTACAGAAACTCAAAGAAATATATATTGAAACAAATATACATCCCCTCAAATATTGAGGTAGTTGGTACTAAACGATTCCTATAGACAGACCTCGAGAAGCATTCTTATTAAAATACAGACAAACCTAAACAATTATAAGAGACCCAGAATGGCATAGTTAAAACTCAAAAGGCCACAATTAAAATCCTAAACCGCACCTAATCGACTACAAATTGTTGAATTACGAGAGACGTCCACACACAGGCCGGCATGGAAGGACAAAGCAAGACAAATTTTCTCCGCGTAAAGCATGTGATCCACCAAAATAATGCCAAACTAAGCGTATGCAAAGCGCCTTAGCCTTGTATGTGCGGCGGGACAAGACAATTAGAAACGTGATGTTTGAGATGACTCGTTGCAATTTCTAGATTGACTTGGATCGTGCATTGTACCGTAGCTTTGAGTAGCTCGCATAGTTCTTTTCAATGAGCACGCGGTGATATCAACTTATATGGTGTCACATCGAGGACTCTTGATGTTTCTGGAGTCCTGCTATGAGATTTTGTTCTTCTCTCGTTGCTCAATGATGAGAGGAATATGCGGTGACTTCGCACTCGTTAATTTTGAAACTACATGGACCAACGGTGACACCGAGAAGTAAAGCTTGGGTGGATCTCGAGCTCCTTATTTTGTCGGGTGATCTTGTTTTGCCCTCTGGCTTTTCTCGAATCCGAAAGATCAAAGTTCGATACGAAATCGAGCGTTGTTCCATTTTCGACGCGATGGTGTCATCACGAGGAGAAGTACGATGGAGTTACGACATCGGGGCCAGTGGGATTGGGATTGGGATTTCTTGTTTGCGACAGCCCAATAGGAATGTCTGTAGCCAAATTGGAACAACAACGAAAAGGAAAGAGAGACCGTTCATGGTAAGGAGCGAAATAAGAACTAGTCTTCCCGCTTCGAATAATGTGAAGAGTTATTTTAAATGCTCAAATCTTATAAAGATTTTAAACGTTTTTTGCATCTCAAATTTTTTATATTTCAGTAACAATAAAAGAGAAAAAAAAAGTCAAAAGCCAAAAGCTACCTATCCCAACATTACCCTAATTTTTCTTATCATTAATAGGCACGGACACACAAATGAATAACACACATAAACATTTGGTTACTATTCTGTCAGCAACTAACAAGTTAACTAGCTTTATTAAACTAATTGATTAGTTTTACATTAGTAAAATTTATTAGAACTCGGTTTTAACTAGTTTTCTTATTCTATAACAATTAGGTTTGAGCCCAACATTACCGACCTCAACTGGACGTAAAAGACTTTTTTTCCGGTAAAGCCTATAATGATGGTGGACTTCTTAGGCTGATTGATTGCGAGGCCCATAAACGATTTGTGGGTAATAAGTAAGTATATTATTTGAAATATTATCATTAGATCAAATTGCCCATAATTATATTGTGGGAGTTTTTTTTTTTTTCTATTTTCAAGTTTATGAAATATTTTCCAAATTAGTAACAAACATCCAGTATAAAGTGTTTATGAAGCATGCCAATCTAATTGATTGTCTAATACTAATGTCCACCTTGAATTATATCTAAATAAACAGACTATTATGTGATTCGTTGCAAGGTTTCTCCACTAATTTTATGTGCAATTTAATTTCATTGTAATTAGAAAATCACACTCGATTTTCCTGTGCATCTTGCGATATGGTGTTTGGGAATGCACATAAAAGTTGTACATAAGCAGTACGACTAAGTTGGATTGATTTATAAACTTGATTAATTAAACCGACCAAATTAGATCTATTTTCTGATTAAATTGAACAAAAGATACAAAATTCAAGAATCAAATTGAACATCACATGGATAAAAGCAAACGATCATGTTACCCTTAAAAGTAAATTGAGTTCATCAAGAAATATTTATCCAAGAAATTGGTTTCGGTTACCAGGTTTACTGGTCATAATCAAAACAAAAGAGAAATGCAAACTCGATGTCTTTAATCAATAGCCTACCGCAAACTTTTTTTTTTCTTTTAAGGTTCCAACCGAAGTCCTAGACATTTCGAGCACCATCTTTTGCCCATATCTCCATTATTACTCTCCAGGACCTTCTAGCATCCCAAGTTCTCGATTTTTCCCCACATATATAAATATGCTTAGACCTGCACGGACAGGTCAGCGACAAATCGATCAGTTTCCATCCAAAAAACAACGCCCTTCTCAAGCTTTAGTTTCTTCTTCCGAAGAGCGACAGAATCATGAAGCGAGTCGACCCCCGGAAAGGTACAACGACGCTCCCCGTCGTGACCCGCGACGAGGAAGGCAAGAAGAGGGTGGAGAAGGTGGAGGTGGAGGCTCACAGCGTGGACACCGTGAAGTACATAGAGAGGAAGCTGCTGGACAAGGGCGTGCAGCGGATGGAGCGCCACCCCGCCGACGGCCTCGGCGGCATCGGCCGCCCACCGCCCAAGTCCGGCCGCGGCGGCAAGTACACGTGGGAGGGCCCAGAGGATCCGGCGGAGAGCGAGCTGGCCCCAACACCGCCAGCAATCGACGAGAAGGACCCGAACTACGTGGACGAGGAAGCGGAGGAGAAGGTGATGAGAGGGGAGGACGGGGAGGTGGCTGAGCTGGTGGTGGGGGAGGTGGAGGTGCCCAAGGTTCGTGGGGTCGGGGTTGCTAGGATTGAAGTTGATCCTAAGGTGGTTCAACTAGAGGATTCAGTAGTTTGATGAGACTGTACATGTCTAACGATCTACGTCGACACTCTCGACTGATCACAGCTTATGTTCTTCAGTAATGTCATTGGGATTCCCTGTATGTGTATTGTCTTTCATTTTTCATTTTATACTGTCTTCAGCTCAATGCTTTGCGCCACACACGAGGATTTTGGATTTGCGTCTGCAGTATACCAGAACAGACCAAATTTGATTTTCTCGAACAGAGAATGTATCCTTTGAGACCAAAAATTTGTTTACATGGATCAGGGTTGCATCTTTTGTTCTGTCACTTTTTGATTATGAATAACTTTAAGAAAATCGCCTTCACTTAAAAATCTCCCAAAACCCACCTCTATTCATCCCGCAACGAAGCTTTGATCGAATCACTCGGCGGAAAGCTTTAGAACGGACTCGTTTGTTGGACACTATCGATGTCCCAGGTTGTCCTCGGATGCTTTCAGATCAGCCGGTAAGGTCTCTTCGATCTTATCATCGATCACGACCACCTCTTCGGTTGCACTAGTGGGATCTTTTCAACGTGCACCCCCATGCTCGCGTGCCGCCCGAGTCTCTCTCACAATGTCCGTAGGTTGAGTAAGTTTTTCCTTCATGGCTCCGGTTACACTCCTCCCCGCAGTGAAGATGTTGTGTTTCGCCGCCTTCGCCCTATTGAACCACAATCATGATGGTTTTGATTTGCACTTCATCACTCTCATCATACAACTGAAAACCCAACAAGTAATGAATGGAAATCAAATTTACATGGACAAAATCACACCTTGCAACCTCATATTCCTTAGCCATCTCCGCCATGCGAGCTTCTTCCTCCTCGTATTCACTTGCCTTCAATTCGAGCGCTTCCACTTTCTTCTGCTCATATTTCTCTGCTTCGCTCTCCCTTCCCTGCGTCCCTATGTCGAATTTCGTGATTACACTAATCAACAAATTATGTGCCTAGAAGATTGGTGAGAAGTGAGCTTTTCCAGCCACATATATCGTTTCGGCCAAGGATATTTCTCTGCTTTGTATCCCCTCACGTCTGTCACCTTACCGCTCACCTCGTCTCCTTCACCGCTCTTCTTTTTGGTGGTCTCCTCGCCTTACACTTCGCCCGCCTCGACCGCATGCCCGACTTCGGCAGGGGTGGCAGACTCGCTACTCTTGCCCGCGACCGCTTCCTTGGCGTGCTCGTACGTGTTGGGGACTGCGCCGAGTAATGATCCTATCATGCCTGGTATCTGCTTCTCCCGCTGCCCCGTATGCTGCGTCTGTGAGTCATTTCTCTCCGGCTCCTCCGCTTGCCGGGACGCCATTTTTCGCTGACCTAACAGAAGTCACGTGGTCGGTCGAAAGTTATGAAGCAACGACTACTAAATGCCAAGCAGATGAAGATGAACTTGACCTTACCGGCGACACTTGGAAGTACCAGCAACTGGGTTACAGCCACCTGTCGCGATCGTTCAGAATTAGTGACACGATGAAAGTGACCAGCTGTGAGCCTGACGTGCTTGTAAATTGTGGATTGGAAACTCGTTCCAAGAAAGTACACATTTTTACATTATTTTTTTTGGGTATATCCAATATCCAGCCCCCGACACAGTGACATCATGTCGACCTCGATCTGGACCCACAATATGCTAGGAACAAGCTCTATCTAAAGCTCGAGTTTGAGCTCTCATAGCCAAGCTTTTAATAGAATTTTTCTCGAATAGGCACTAGAACTTGATACAGGTGCGGAGTGACGAATGTGTTTAAATGATAATGACGTAATGTATAGTTTAAATACCGCATCATCAGTCAAAGATAGAGATTACGATTGATGAAATTCACTACTAAAACTTCAAAAAGACAAATCAAATGTCAAAGATAAAAAAATCTCTGGATAGGAGAAGCTGATTACCAAGGCTTAAAAAAATATATCACCAGCCAATATAATGATTCCATCAACCAAGGCTAAAAGATTGAGATTGCCTTTTTTTTCTTTTCTTTTTGGTGGGGATGTGAATTTGCTGTTGGTCAGTACTGTTCTTCCCGAAATCAATGATGTCTCAGTTCCCTTATCTTTTAAATGAACATGCTACAAGTTTGTCTTTCTTTATGCACGAAATCGCATTATTAATAACATCAAAAGCCTTTTCAGCTCTTGAAATTGTGCAGAACTGGACTAGGATTTGCCAGTGGCCAGTGCAATCTGTTCCGACTCCCACATTTACAATTCAATTCAATAATTTCTCCCTACCCACAGATCACTGATCGTCGCTCAGTCTAACATTCAGTCGCCTGAGCCACACGGAATGGAGTATCATGTGAAACACATCATATCTCTTGGGCGGAGAGTGAACCTCGAAATGCCTTCGGACCTGCGTGACTCTCCTCTGCATCCTTATGTACTGCCTCGGTGAGATGCTAGTGAGTATCGTCTTCAGATTCGGGATCTCCCTCACTGGAACCTCGACCGAGAACGATCTCCACTTCAAGACGTCGCTGAAAGGGGGCACGTAGTGATCCGAGATCAGCACCGGCACACATCCCGTGTAGATAGCCTCCACCACTCTCGGGCTCGCGACCTCGTAGCCGCTCGGGCAAATGCAGAACTTGCTCCTCCTCATCATGTCATAGTAAGACACGCCCCGAGGGAGGTACCGATGGACCTTCATGTCATCGTCCTTGTTTTCCCAGTGCTGAAGGAGAATAGGCCTGACGGGCCCGTGAACCCCGCCCGCGAAGAATGCCAATATCGGGCGCTGCGATGGCGATGGCCCCCCAATTAGGCCATGTATCGCACCGGTGCGGAGATTTACCTCCGGAAACGAGACGTCCTTGGATGGGTCGAAGCCTTCGGAGGTATTTGCATTACACAAGACTCGGATTGAGTTCCTGTGAAGATGTGGAACAGAAAAGGAAGCCATCGGCCCCTGCAAAAGAATCTCAGATTTCAATCTACTCAACTATTACTCATGTTGTTGTCAAGTCTCGTGCATTGTTGCATCCTTGCATGCATCAAGTGGAGCAATCTAGACAATAAATCAAAGACCTACCCAGTCATGACAGGCCAGCATAAAATGATCAGCGCCCAAGCTGCGATTCCAGTATGGGTACTTGCTCGCCACAACATCGATGTAGTCAATCACAGTTCGCTTTATGGGGCCGAAATCGTGCGAATCCCGCACATACACGAACTGGACCATCATCGCCACGCTGAAAGGGAGGAAGAAGACATGTGCTTTGTGGGGATCTCTGGTGCGGAACCGCTTGTTTATTTCGATCATGTGGATGAAATTACCTTCCATAGCATATATGCTCTTGCAAGGACCATTGTGGAATACAGGGGGATCGCCCTCCTTGTATACGAATATCTTAAACTGTTTTTCCATTTCCAGGTAGCTCCTGCAGTTGGAATTTAAGTCTTTTATCAGATGTGAAAATGTCAAACAAAATTTTTATACCACCTGTTTTTCTTGTATTTTGTAAATTCTATGAAAATATCAGACGCAAGATATACTTACTTCCAGTAACATGTAATATTAAGTAGAATTAAGAGGCAAACATTACGCTCTGGGGTATTGTAGTCAAAAGTCTATTCCATATCAGCTGTTAATTCTCGATCAGGACCCACTAATCTTCCATAGCTTCTTATCTAAAGATGCAATCAATTGAGTCCAACTGGTTGGTGATCACTGATGTTTAATGACTCGTGCAAAGACATCCCATTAATTGGGTCAATGTTGGATGATCTGGTAGTGTCGCTCTTCAGTTAAGATACAACCGACTTTTGTCTGCATCAACATGATGGTGTCACAGTCTCGCTCTCTAATTAATCGGAATTTGTAAAGGTTGCGAACAACCCCAAAGAAATAAAAAGCAAAAGCCTTGTAAGTATTCAGATCCCAAATAAATGAGTCCTAATTGGTAAGTTTGACTGATTATATGACATTGCTAAGTTCATTCATCAGAGACTTGGGAATACATTACCTGTGAAAGGCAATGGCATTCCTGTACATTGGACCTATGGGAACGTAGTCCGGGTCCTCCATCGGGTTCCCAGTCTTAGCTTCTCTAATCCCAGATCTAGCTCTTCTTAGCCCCGCTTCTACCCTCTCTAAATCAGTGTCTACCCTTTTTTGCCACACTTTCTCAACAAAACCATAAGACTCATTAAAAGCGGGCACATCGCTGGCGACATTTGTGGAAGAATCTGAGGTACCTTCCTGTGTCGCGTTCTGGCATAATTGTAGGCATGAATCAGCTTCATGTTACCAAAATGAGGAATGCAAATAAATTGAGGGAGGGCACTTCAGAAATGCTAACAAGGAATCATACTAGCAGTGGCAGTCGCTATCAATTACCAATAATAAAACTCACATTAAATGAGGAAATGCTTTACGTAAGGTGATCACAAAGTGGAGTGGAAACTATGGTGCCATCAGTCACTAACATAAATGCATGTAGATTTCATTTTCTTGTTCCAATACTGGGGTGCCTCCCGTGCTTAGCAGACACTTTTGAAGGTCATTTCTGAGCATAAATCAAGACAAAAATTTTGCTCGAGAGAGAGAGAGAGAGAGAGAGAGTCTTCGCTGTAACATAGCAGAGAAGCTTATGAAGTTTGGCACCGACACCGATCGGTGACTCTGCTTAGGTTTCCAAACAGATGCAATGAAACAAAACAGGATGCAACCAGGAATAAGTTTACCAATCCCAACAGGTTAATTAAGCTCGTAAGAACTAAAATCCAGGAAAGCTTTATGAAGGGTTGATGGGCATTTAAGAACTAAAACCCAGAAAGCTTTGTCACTCTTATTCTTGCACACAACCAACTGAAGAGCTACTGATGAGAATTTTCTGGATTATTGATATAGGTAATATTTTGGCTCCGACAAGTTAAAAAAAAACGTGTAAACGGAAAATTGTCTGTCACACGAGCCATCTCATCAGTAATTAACCAACTTATCTATCAGAATAAGCGTTCCGTCTACTGTATATCAAATTAAATGTCAAGAAAAGGAAAATTACACTCGGGTTATTTGGTGGTCTTTTAGCTGCAAGTGGCAGAGGAGCAGAGGGCTCGGGGGCCAAAGAATCAGCTGAGTCTGCTCTCTCCATTTTCTGAACTCCGACCACCACCAGCGGAGGGTCCGGCGCTGGAGACCCCTCCGCCGAACCTGCGCGGCCGCTCCCGCCGTCACTGGCCTCTGCATGCAAAACGGGAATCTGCAAAGCAGCATCCACGGTCGGGGTCCGAATGGGAGAGGAGTAAGAGCGAGAGGAGCTCCATAACCACGAGTGCTCGAACACCAAATCCCCGGCCAGAGACTTCCGCGGAGCGGCGACCGAAAAGAGTCCCGCCACCGCAACCAGCGGCACCACGAGAAGGAGCAGCTTCATGGACGGTGACACAGACCAACATGCACGAATCCTTTTCTCACAATCCATCTCTCTCTCTCTCTCTCTCGATCACTCTCTCTGCAATACAAACCCCAAAAGGCAGGGTATAAGAGGTGGAAAAGATGAAGATGGTCGTGAATGCTGGTAAAGCGGACTTGCCAAGTGTTTTGCTCCGACTCTGAATCTATCCGGGACTATACTTTACCGAGAGAGAGAGGGAGGGAGAAAAGAGGAGAGAGAAAGAGATAGAACACACATGGACATGAATGGTTTGCTCAATGACGCCAAGCGTCTTTGTGCCCGGACCTCAATCTCTGAGTTTTGCATGCAAACTTTTTCGTATTCCCTGCCCTGCCCTTCCGTTGATTTCTTTTCCTGGATTCATTCCGAAAATAGTAAAAAAATGTAAATATCTTGTTCTCTTTTTCACGTAAAGAAAAAGGTTTGGACAGCATTGGCAGCTACCTTCACATGGAGATTAGACCGCTCATGAAGGGTCGAGAGCGTAGTGGGGGAAAGAAAATATTACTAGAAACATCAGAAATCGAGAAATATATTTCGTATAAACTTTTATTCGAAAGGAGTAAAACGGAGTTATCAATATCAAACACTTTATACACGTCCGTGCTTTGCCCCTGCTTGTCCAACAACCCTTATCTTATACGCATGGTCGAAATACCAAAGAAAAGTCTACGTAAGGTGAGGAGGAAAAAAAAGGGAAGTAGCATTTTTGGAAAAATAAAAATATAAAAAAAAAAATCTCTCGACCTGTCAATTGTCATAACGGATTTGTTGGATTTCCATTTCTCAATGTCTCGCATTTTGTCGAATTATACATTTTAAGATTTTCGGATTTTGAAATAATTTCAGTTTATTTTCGTTAGAAAATTGATCAAATATTTCGATATGCTTTTCATTACTTATTTAAAATATGGAAAAATACCAAAAAAGCTCTAAATTTATTGCATTTATAACAATTCAATTATAGATCTTTCGATTAGATCAATATAGTTGTAAACCTTTTACATTTATGCCAATTGAATCGATTATACTAATTTTACCTAGAAATCGTTGATATGAACGTTGATAGTCCTACTACATGGTAAGATTGTTGCCGATGTAGATAAAATTTACGATTTTTTAGGAAAAATATTGAAATTTTGTAAAATTTATTCACATCAGTGCCAACCGTGTTACGTAGGACGAATGTCATCCATGTTAGCGATTTCAAACCAAAATTGATCAGATGAACTCACTTGACATAGATACAAAAAGTTTAGGACTAAATTAATTCAATTAAAAGATTTAATACTAAATTGTTATCAATGCAATAGGTTTAAGATTTTTTTGTTACTTTTCCCTTCAAAACCTTTTTGTCTATTTTTTTTCATGAAGAATACAAGAGGCTTCTGGTTTTCTACTTTCGTTATACTATCTTGAATCCCTACTTAATTTCTAGGGCAAGCATCATTATATTTTAGGTGTTATTTTTGTAACCTGAAAATGCCGCTACACGGTGCATGAAATTTCTTCAATTGGACCTAGGATTTACTCAGTTGATCCCCACCAAATCGATGTTTATATATTCACAGTACGATTGCATTTATAAAGAAATTGCACTTCTTCAAGAAGAAAGATTTCTCTATCTAGACTTACACGATTATATGCGATTTATACAGACTTTTAGTAGCTATTTTTTTAGATTGCCTACGAAAGAGTTACAAAAACATATATTAACGTAAATCGTCTTGCTGGCACTCGACGAGCATACTTAACACCAGTAATTATTCAATTTTGAGAATAATCAATACATTCGAAATGGCAATATTTCTGTAAGCAGTTTATCAAATGCTCTCGCTGCACTTTCTAGCAAAGAGAACTCCAAAGGGCAATTTCGCCAATGGAGCAGCTCTCGGATGATCTGGCCGGTTGCCTTGCCTGCCCCTCTCGTGCGCACGGCCCTCTCATTTACGGCGGCGACGGTCAAACACATTTGGCTTCGACGTGGGAATTGACGCACTTCATTTGCATTGCCCCACCGGCACCAGCACCGGCGGAGCCGTCCACGTCAGCTTCATGGATCATCGACATCATGTCCTCCGTTCACGGGACAGAATCGCCTCTCCAGATGATTACTGGATTAATTTCGTTCCACCTCCCGACAATTTCTTCTTCTCCTTTCTCTTCTTTTCTTTTCATTTGTATTGACACTTTCATCGGAAACCAGTTTCAAACGATTGTTCACGGCACGTTCTCTTCGTCTTTGTCCCTTACGATGCGATGACTAATTTCTTTAGAAAAAGACTTGAAGAACTTCTTCACTTTTCACACCTCAACCCCATGTTCCAAACCCTGTTTTTTCTAAAGTAATAAATTTGCATCTTGAGGTTTTCATTATTAAGCATCAATTTACATATGATGTTGATTTTGTAAACATACGTCAATTCCTAAAATCTAATGTGCAATGCATTTCTGAATTTTTAATTTATTCAATATAATTTATAAATTTTTTGTACATATTTAATTCAATTCATAAACTATATGAAAATCTCAAATAACGTCATTTGAGTCTAAAGAGGCACTTTACTAGAATGCCGCCTTTGCCGATATCGTGGAAAAGATGTGGCTGCACGTGATGTCACTAAACAAAAGGGCAGAAGCCCATTGACCACAATCACACTTGGGAACAAGGAGGTGAGGTTCTCGATTGTCACCCCTTGTAGTCTGACCACAGAGCGATGTGTCAGTGATGTTGTTGGTTAATCACACGTGCGAATGTTGAGTTCAATTCTTCCTAGGGCGCTCACCTTGGATTCATCCAAGTGCCACAAAAGGGTTCTATTGCAGTCATGTAGAGTATATATATATATGCCATGTCAATCACCACTGAAAGTAAATGCTGTGTCAGAACGATAGTAACACAAGCAACCTACTATAATAGAACAAGGCAGACAAGTCACTCCCCCGGCCAATCATCCCATATAATGGTTCTCGCTCTCTCACTCCAAGGCAAAACATCATATGATACCCTCTACAATTGTAGAAGAGAAAATTTTCCCTCCCCTCTGCACTTGTATCCCCTATTTTGGTAAGAGAAACATTCCCTACATGTATTCACTAGTTCAGTGTAAATTTCTTATTATATTAGTCACTACCACCTATATGGTTGTTTTACTTTAGGCAGAACATCATATGTTTAACCACTTTTATCATTTTATATATCATTGCCTTAGTTTAAATCCATAGCTTCATCTTGCAGTACCCATTTCCTCATGCTCATATGACCTTTTTAGCATAAGAGGCTTCTTCCCTTTGGAATTGGCATTTGCCAATTGGCAAATACTATGAATCCAATATAAAGGATAGTGAACTTACATGACACAAACTTTCATTTTCAATTCATGAAAATCCACCTCACAAGAATGATACACAAATGTGTGGGTATATATACACATAGAGAGAGTTCTCTAAAATTACAGTATCCTGCTACTTTTTTCAAAGTTCAATACTTTATTGATATAGTCCTATACAATCACATAATTCCCTCAATTTAAGTAAGATTATGTGAATCCTCCATGCAATAGGATCTTCAATGTCAGAGCAACTTCACGCCCTGCTGCAACAGAAGGCGTAACATTCACATAATTATCCTTGAGAATGGTTACTCATCTTAATGCAAACCACGCCATAAAGATACCAACTTAATATAAAATTAGATCATATAACATACTCATGAAACTGCAAAAGACATAGGTATTTCCCTTGAAATGTTGCCGCCAGTCTCATAAAATCATTGAATTTGACCTAGGATCGATTAATACTTAAGCGGTTGACCAGCCAAATACAAGGACTAAAACACCTATAAACATAACAAATTATTTCTATTCATCAAAACTAACTTTGACATCCATTTTGCCGTCCAATCCAACGGTCAAATTTCTATCCTTTGGGATTGCTTGTATGTTTTTCAGTGTTAGGAAGATTGCAATTTCCTGATTTCGATTGCACATCCCCTAATTAGGAATCGGTTGCATTCCAATGCAATAAAAATCGGGTCGAGGGAATTTTGGAGGGGAGGGAGTAACCTCCGGTCAATCGTTGGTCAAACCTTTCAATAGCTGAAAGAAAGGTCCCAGAACCCAAAACCATATTTAAGATCTCGAAATAGAACGAAACTTTCCAAACCTCTGAATTATGATAGATAATAATTTTTTTAAATAATAAGTTATCGGACCTACACCTGATTCATAGACCCAAGCCTTAGCCCTGATACAAGCCCAAATCTTGAACCAATGATTTCGCAATTTCACCTAACAGTATCGGACTCATTGGATAGCTCTCGACAAAAGTGTTCCAATGGCTCAAAGAAGCATGTAATTTTAGGGATTCTTTTTTATTTAGTGCAGGTAATTTTAGGGGATGCGAGAACATTGGTGTGAAGAAGTTCACCTCTTCGAAATAAACCAACTAAATCATTACCTCACTAAAGAAGTAGCTTTTTTGCGAGTACCATGAAGTTTTCTCATAATTTCAACTCCAGTAATCCAATCACCTAATAGCCGCATAACACTGATAAATTTTGTCAAAGACTTCCCTCCTTGAAAGCTGATCTGATGTTTTTTGCTGTCGTCCATCCCTTTCTTTACTGGGAGGTATCACACTATTGGTAAACAATTTACATCTACTCTTTCTTGCAAAAGCTTAAACAAATTCTATGGTACAAAAATATTTAAGACAACCAGACACGATAATGAAAAATATGGGGAGAATAACCTGCATGAGATCTACCATCGGTCATTGCATGAGCAGCGCCCACTTGAGAAGTAGTGAAATCCCGAAGCATCCCTCAAGAGTATTTGTCTATTTGTGATGGCTGAAGTGTATTTCAAGAACTGATGGCAGTCCCCACAAACGCTGATGTTCTTTACAATCTTGATGGGTTTGCCTGGTCTACTCATCAAAAGCCCGAATGCTGCAGCAAGTTTTGCACTGTGATAGAACAAGAAATCCAATTTCTGATGTTCTCCGACTTCATGAAGAACGAAACTTGTGTCAGGCACATACCCAGCTTTTTGGCATTCTGATATTAGGATTTCCAACCCGCTATAGATGTCCTTAGCTTGGGAATGGGACTTATCTCTTGTATAAAATGATATAATCTCGTTCTGATGGATGACCCAACTCCGTGAAGGCTGTTTCTGGAACCCTTTCACTCTCATTTCTTTCCTCACTGTTTCAGAGCAATGCCATCTTCCAGATGCAGAGTACAGGTTTGCAACAAGCACATAGGTGGAAGGATCTTGTGGTTCCATCAAAAGTAAATGCTTTATAACTCTTTTGCCGAGAATTGCATTGGAATGGATTCTACATCCATCAAGCAAAGCTCGCCAGACTGAAGCCTCTGGCTCAAAAGGCATATTGCTGATTGTTTTCTCTGCAAGCTCAAGAAATCCCCAGAATCCTAAAACGCCAACAAATGATGTATAATGCTCCTGTGAAGGTTCTATATCAAATTCTGTATGGATGGACGAAAAGAATCTACAACATTCATCAACTAAACACATTTTAGTATATTTGTAAGCTGATATAACTAAAAGGATGCTGATCTTGTCAGGCTTTATCCCTGCATCGTGTAACTTTGACCAGACAGTGAGGGCATCATCTCCCTGCCTATGTATGATGAACCCTGCAACCAAGCCATTCCATGAAACTACATCATGTGCAGGCATAATGTTAAAGACTTTTTGGCAGCATCCATATTCCAACACTTTGAGTACATACTGATCAATGAGTTTGATACCTCTAAATCTGAAAATAATCCAGATTTTAGAACATGACAGTGAATCTGCTCACCCATCTTATCAGACCCTAAAGTTCCACAAACACCAAGTATTGAAGTTGATGCAACTTCATCAAGAATTATGCTCCCTTCTACTTTACAACGGCAAAATAGCGATATTGCCTCATCCGGTAACCCATTTCGTGCATACCCACATATCATAGAAGTACAAATAATAGAGCTATCCCACTCAAAAGGCCACCGTTTGAACATCTTTCCAGCATCCACCATCCTCCCACAATGAGTGCACATATCAAGCAAAGCTGCTTCCACACAAGCATTGGCCAGGGGACCAAACTTGATAATAAACCCTTGCAACTGCTCACTAAGTTTCCCTGCCCCAAGCAACCCACAGGCCTTAGCAACAGTAGTTAAGGTGTAGTCAGTCAACTCCAAGCCCTCCTCCACCATACTAATAAATAAATCTAGCACTTCAAAAGCTTTGCCATTTTCACAAAGTCCTGCCAAAAGGGCATTGCGAGAAACACAATTCTTCTCTGGCATTGTATGAAACATCTCCAATGCCATATCAATCAACCCAAACTCTGCATAGGCTCTGATCATCTCTGTCCAAGTGATAACATCCCTCGTGACCATCTTCTCAAACAAGGCCTCCACATTGTCTATGGTTCCACATTTTATGTAAAATCCAATAAGTGCATTGCTCACACTCAAGTCAGTCTCCATACCAATTCTAATGGCATGAGCATGAATTTCTTTTCCTCTAATTAAACTACTAGTATCAATGCTGGCAGTCAAAAGCATGGAAAGCATCATATAATCGACTCTAAAACCATCAATTTGGTCCATTTGTTGAAAAGCTTCAAACGCTCTCTCGTACATTTGGCCCTTCACCAATCCTGAAACTACAGTGTTCCAGGAAGCAACGTCTCTCCTAGGCATTTCGTCAAACAATTTAAGAGCAGAATCTAGACATTCGCATTTGTTGTACATACCCATAAGTGCATTCGAAACGAAAGTGCTTTCTAAATAACCCGTTTTAGCCACCAAAGCATGGACTTGCAAGCCTAGCTCCAATTCAGTCAGCCGTATACAAGCGGTCAGAATCGCAACGAAGCTATACTCATTCGGGTGAATACCTGAACCCATCAATCTGAAGAAGACCTCCACCGCTTCGAGTCCCCGGTCCGCCTTAGCGAGACCAGAGACGACGGCCGTATAAGAAACCACATTGGGATGCGGCAGCCCATCGAAGACGCTGTAAGCATCGGAAGTGCGGCCAAGCTTGAGGTAGGCCACGACGAGAGAATTGCCCAAACTGGGATTTTCCTCGAGCTCTAGCCTGAGGACGACAGCGTGCACGGCTTTGGCGAGGTCGACGTCGCCGCATCTCACGGAGAAGCGAAGCAAGTCGAAGCAGTCGTCGGTAAGAGAAGAACCCGCCGCGTCCGGCGGGGGAGGGCCGTCGAAGGGCTCGGACGCGAAAAGGCGTCGGCTTTCGGAGCGACAGGGTTGTGGGAGCGGCGACGGTGGCAAAAGGAATTGGGTGGAGGCGGAGGCGGCGGTGTCGGCGGCGGCGGACTGGAGGAGCCTCGGTTTAGGGAGAGAGAGCGAGGAGGAAAGTGGAGAGGAAGAGGAGGAGAGTTTCGGGAGGAGAGAAGGAGAGGGAAGAGCGGCCGAGGGCTGGATAAGGGCGGCCATGGATGCCGGGCGCCAACATGATACTACTACCGTTTGCACAGATTGCTGGTATTCTGGCCTCCTTCTCCGTCCAATGCGATTCGATCAGCGGCCCGGTTCGCCTTCTCAACGGTCGAGCCGCTGGTTAAATCGGTTTGATCCGGGATTTTGGCCGATTCAAATTTGACTGATAACCCGGATCGGACTGAGGGGCAATGTCCGGTTCAATCGGTCGAATGGGTCGGATCGGTCTGATTAGAGTTGAAAAATATTGAAGCTGGTGAGGCGCTAATGTAAGATGGAAGCATGTGATTGAGAGAGAGGAAGGGGAGAGAAATTTAGGAAAGTATAGACAGAAGATTTCAAAGAGAAAAAAGAAGAATTCGGGGAGAAGACGATTCGGTTTAATATTCAATTTTTTGCAAAAAAAAGAAAAAAAAGAAAAAGAAAATAAATGGCATTTTGAATTAGAAATAAGTTATTAAATACATGAAAGACATTATGAGTGCCGAGTATGTTCCATTTTGTTCAGCTTTAAAATAAGCTGATTTCTTTGTTTGATGGCATTTTTTTGTATTTAAAACATTAATACATTTTGACGATACTTTCTCTTTATCCGCTTTTGAAATATAAATTACAACAGGAAAAAAATTTGAATATTGCTAATGCAAGATAAAAGAGGACGAAGACTTACATCATATCAGTAAGAATGTATTTGAGGTATTTTCTCTTTATTAATTTTTTAAAATTTAAACATGATAGTAAATGAAAGTTTGAGGATCACAAATCAATAAACTAGTGCTTATTGATTAAATGTTGATCACGTGGCAAAATCACGTCATGTGTCGGTCATATGGCAACTACAAAGGTAAAGTGTCACGTGATGAGTAGGGAGGCAGAAATTCTCTCAATTGTAGCTTTTACTAGGTATATGTTACGAGAGAACAATAGAAATCCAATACCTTCCATCCGAGACAATCATCAAGAGAGAACTTAAATTTAAGCCTTTTAAGATATCTACTTGAATCCACATTTACTTAAAAGTTTATCATGAATAAAAGATTTGAATGAATGTGAGTCCAATTAAATGTTAACAAATTTGGATTTAAGCTTCCTCTTGATGATCTCCTCCGGCGAAAAGTGTTAGGGTTATGTCGTTTAGTCATAACAATATATAATGAACGTACTATGAAATTTTCAATAAAAAAGATGGACAATTTTGTAATTTTAATTTATTATGAGCCTTTTGAAATTGGAACACCGACCACGTGTCCCTGTGATTTTTTATTCTTTCCTTTCTCATTTCTTTTCTGGAAATAGGGGAACGTGTTTGATCGTCACCTCAGAAAGTGGTTAATTTGACGGAAAGGAAAGAGAGATGCTGACTTGCTGAGCACCGGAGGAAATCACCCATAGCTTGGTCAAAAAGCAACAGACACGCACACTACTCCTCTAAACAAAAGAAAAGCTAACGCGACATAAAAATGCAAAGAATCTTTTAGGCAGCTTTATAGCAGCACCATTCATGATTTCCATTACATCAAGGATTGTCCTCACAATTCTCAATTGAACTACTTGCTGTTCCATGCCTCCTTTGATAGTCGGCGTTCGATTCGTTTGCCAAAAAGGGTTCGATCGAAACGAGCCGGTCTGCTTCGGGATGGATGGTACATCGCCAAGACCGGAGGTCATGATCATGAAGCCTGTGTTTCTGAAGGCCGGAGTGCCTCTAGTTCTATCCCTGGCGGGTTTCGTATGTGCTAGGATCATGTGGAGAAGAAGCAGCAGGACGCAATCTAAAGCTTCTTTGTCGCAAGACCAGGCGAAAGAGAGCGACTCCGACGGTGAAGATGGTGGATATGATGAGCATGAGAGCTCTCGCAGCTTGAATTCCACATGTACGGACTCGATAGAATATGAAGAGCGATTGGCAGCGAATCCAGAGTCTTTGATAGGAAGCTCCTCCCGAGTTTGGGAAGGAGAAGAGATCTTAGCCCTGAGAAGCACGGTCAGGGATCTTCAGGAGAGAGAGCTGAAGCTGGAGACGCAGTTCCTCCAGTACTGCAATTTGAAGGAGCGAGAATCGATCTTGATGGAGATAGGACACGCGTTGCGATTGGGGATGTCTCAGCTCGAGCTTCTGGACAGGGAGGTCTTGCACATGGAAGAAGAGAACCAGCGGATTGCCGACGTGGCCGCCGAATATTTCAAGGTCATGGAGGAGCTTCACTATTGGAAGTCTCAGAATGACAGGTTCCTTAGGAAGGTGAAGAAGCTGCTGAGGAAAGTGAAGCAGCAGGCGAGGGTCTTGCGAGAGAATGATCTGAGGATTGAACAGAGAGAGGGGGAAATTCTGAAGATCCAGAGAGCTCTTGAGTCGAAGACGAATGATGTCGAGAGAATGGAGGGTGAGATTGATGGGCTAAGGGCCATGTTGGATCAATCGGAGCAGGAAAAAAATGAGCTTCTGATCGAATTGAGTATAGCAAAAACATCAGCTCCGCCACTCTCCCAGGTTTGAATTCCTGGTTTTTCGTTTCTGAGGTTTCTCGACACTGTCCCTGTCATTGAGAATTCACATGCATGATGAGGACGAGAATTATAAATCCGTCGAACGAAGCGAGTCATCTAACTTTTGAAATGTCACGACGCTAGACGATCTAGAGAACAGTTATTTAGTCATCTAGCTGAGGTTATTTAGTCATCTAGCTGAGGAGTTCTGGCTCATCTTCGTGTCCTCTTGTCCTACGAGTCGATTTGCCTAACAGGATTGGCTTTTTTGGACAGAGCGGAGTGGAAGCAACATCGACGGAAAATTGCAGTCGCCTCCTGAAGGAAATAGAGCAGCTCCGGACAGAACGGGCGGCGGAAGAGAAGGAACTGATTCACCTGAGATGGAGCAACGCTTGCCTAAGGCATGAATTGACGAAGAGCCCCCATGTCGACGAGCAGAACATGGCGAAGGGCCATTCTTCTGAATTGGCCCTCACAGTTTCGACTAACATTGAAGACTGTGACTGCGAGGATGGACTGAAAAGGTCGAATTCCACAAATGGCGGGTACTCCTCTTACGCAGGAGCCAGCAATCATGTCCACTCGAAGAAGGCAAAGATACTGCATAAGCTCAAGAAATGGGTGGAGGGGAATGACAAGACGAATGCGAAAGAAGCTGAGAAGGCGAAGCACGAGGTCGGGTGCTTGGTGAGGCATTCGATTGCAGATGATGCAGAGGAGCAGCAGATGGCCCGCGCAAGATCGTGTTCCAGCACATGAATGCGGCTGCAACCGAAGCGAGCAGCGCGGATCATCATCAGTTGGCAGCACAATTTGCTAACACCAAACCATGACACGGTTTGTAAAAGCTCATTCGTGGTTGTAACACTTGAATCGTCCTGCACTTAATTGCCGATAGTGAGTCCGGCATTGTCTCGCTGATCTCGCCCCCCGTGAACAAAGTATTTTCTGATGCTCGGATCCGCCCTTGCAGTTTCTCTTTCTGACAAAAGGAATATCGGAATGTCAAGAAATCATGTTTTGTGAAGAGAAGTTATGAGTGATTCCGGAAAATTCCAGACAGAAATAGATTTTCTTGACCAGTGGAAGAGTATAACCGAAGCGACACTTTTAATAATGCCTTGACATTAAACTATTTCGTCATTAAATAATTCACTTTATAATTAAATATTAAAATTAATTATTTAATCGAATATGATTAATGCACAAAAACCCACTTTTTAATAGTCTAATAATACCTCACGTATCATTATTGTACAAAATCCACGAGTCTATGAGTTTAGAGGTAATGTCAGTTGGGGACAATGGTTCCTCCCAAACCCTTAACTTGCATAACCTTGGAAAGTTCATTTGATTGATCTATATATGAAAATACTATCCAAATTCAAAGTCGTCACTAATCTATTGGGCAGATTAAAAGCCAAGTGAGTCTTGAGATGTCATCTCACTTCTTACGTAATCAGAGATTCTAGATACAAAAATTTGATTAGGTTAATTAATCTAAATAACATCCTTTCAGTACTTAAATTTAATTATTTGTCAACTAAAGTGTCCATGCAATCTTTTTACCAAATTATGAATTCTAAAGTTCTCATTTGCTAATTGTACATGCCTCCTATTAGTCTTTTGACCAATTGTCAAGCCCTTCCTAGCGATAAACTCTCAAAGCCCGTTCTCAAAATTAACCCTGCATGACTGCACGCAGCTCTAACCCCAACTCTTGCTATGACTAACTTCTGCCGGTTTTCAATAGATCATCACTAAAACATCATTAGAGACCAATACATCAACACTCAGCCACTGCGTTCATAATCGGTCCTCCGCCACAACTGCTACTGTCGATCAACGTCTCAAACACCACCGGACCACCATTGCCGGATGCCAGCCGGTCATCAAAAGTCATCACCATCATTCGCAATCCACTTCGCACTCTTGGACATAACTTTTGCAGAAACTTACATTAAACAGATATGGAAGAAGAAAATCGAGATGAACTTCAGCAGGTTTACATCCGGCCATCGACTCCACGCCACCATTTCACTGGACGTCATCACCCATGTGCAGGAAGAACATGAACAAGGGAAAACAACCCATGTTCACATCCATTCTTTACAACCAATATAAAGTACTTCACTTTGCGACCAACAAAACCATCGCTGACAAATAAAATCCATCAATACATTCTCATACTTGAACAGCAGTAGGGACTAATCTATGACAAGGTCTCGCAGAAGACTCACCGGACAGGTTATATGCATTACCAATCTAAAGCATAGACACGGGAGTAACACGATTTCATCACTCGAAATCGATTCCTTCGCAACAGAAGCAGTCTGTATTATTGAAAGAGGTATCGTTTTCAGGTGATTTTCTCATGAGCATATTTCCGGATTTCGGATTCAGAACATGGTAAAGTAGAGGAATCAAGGTTACCTGATCAAGAAGCCAAGGTGAAGTCACGAACGATGACTGAATCGGCGAGTAAAACTTCTACTGTCGTTGAGTATTGGAATCACATGCAAGGAACAAATTTCGAGCAAATGTCTCGTTACTTTGAGATTTCCGAGCGCAAAACAGAGGAACACAACCGTCTCTGTGCTCTTCTTAGATCCGATAACGATGGGTAACTGGCGATAGTAGGCAGCATCCGACAGCGGTGGAGAGAGGAATCCGGAAGCTTCCCTAACTCGGCCTTCCTTTGTGAGCCAATTTCTTTCACTTTCTTGCTATCCTCCCTCTGTGAACTCTCTCTGGTCTGTCTTCGGTGGATTGATGGTCGATGGTGACCAACGGCTGATGGATAGTGAATTAAAAGCCCAAACCCAGCAAGAAGACAGAAAATCTAAGTGTCAACAGAAGAAAGTCATTTACCATATTATGTTTCAAACATCTGTGTGAAGTTGACGACATCAATGATTCCTACTTTTCTCAAGAAAATTCCAAGGGGTTGCTCTAGAGCTGGCCTGTTTGTCATCCTTAACAGGGTGAGCATGGTTTCAGGTAAAACTGGAACTAAGAACTGGACTAGAACCTAAATTTAGTTTAGGTTTCAAAATATATAGAATAGGTTTCAAGTTCAAAAAATTGGGGAATCTATTTCGATAGGTTTTAAGTTCTACGTTGGTGAAATCTGAAACCTATAATCTAGAATTTAGAATAAGATTTTGTATTTTTTTTATTTATATCTTTGCATGATCCTATAGTATTTCATGGCATTTAATGATAAGTGTATAATATGAAATTAGTTTGTGTTTATTGAATTGTAGAAATATATGATGGTCATTAAAGGTTATAATACACTATAATCATTCAATAGAGGTGGAACCTAATAAACCTTAGAATCTGTGATAGTAGATTTCAAATTCCAAAATGAAATCTATACAAAACCTACTATGCTCACCCTAACCTCTTATCCATGTTCTAGGTTTAAATCATTACACTTGTGCATAATTTCATGTCGCCATTCCCATAAGCATAGGCTCATGTATTTTTCCTTTTAACTTTTCTTTTTTATTTCATTTTTAATTAAACAAAATGAAAATAAACACAATAACAAAAATCTCCATTTATCAATAGCAACAATCCATAAAAAATAAACACGGATCAAAACATGTAACTGAGATTCATCGATTTTCGATTTGATTTTTGGTACCTGATTTCCAATTCGATTCTTACCTAGGAAGCACAAATCGAACTGCACAGTATTGATTCTATTTTTTTTTTCTTTTAAGCTGGTAATCGCGGGTACCTGGAGCCAAAATGGTCTCTATTCGATTCTATGCTGACCGATGCTCCCCCAAATTATTTAGGAATAAAACGCATGGAAGAGTTTTTTCCCTTTCAATTTGAGAGGAATGAAGGCCCGTAGAAGAAAACTTATCCGAGGCGTTCTCTGATTTCGGTCTTGCCAAAAATGTGGACCAAATTCATTTTCTATCCTCTCCTGTGCCTCACTCTCTCTCTCTCTCTCTCTCTCTTCTATAATCCAAAAATATCAGACGAGATCAAAAGCCGCTATATTTCCTTTCCTTTGGTTTCCTCTGTTTTTAACTGTCACTGCAACGAACTCTGCCATGGGACTCTCTCTTCTCCCTCTCCCTCAACCCCACACCTCCTCCCAAATCCACCACCTTCACACCCTCTTCTCCCCAACATTCTCCATAAGTAATCTCTCTCTCTCTCTCTCTCTCTCTCTCTCTCTCTCTCTCTCTCTCTCTCTGAGATTTCAGCTGATCATCATCCCTTTGATCTTCTGATTCCCCAGGAAGCAAACAAATACGGAAGGTGCCTACCGTTGCTGTTTGCCGATGCACATCATCTTCATCCGGTGATCCTGCAAAAGCAGAGCTCGCGCCATTGCCGTTGCGCTCGGAAGAAAGAAGAGCACTCCTGGCTTGTCTCCTCCTATCAGGTTAGTTTTTGTCGTCATCAGAGACGGTTGGCGTTTCCCGCCCTTGTGCAGCTCGGCTTCATTTGGTCTAAAGGCTATTTCAATGTGGTGTCGTTAGATTGACATTGATTTCAAGATTTTCTTTTTCGATTTTTTTATCGAGTGGATTGATTAAATTACCAGTTTTCAATCATTGGAAATCGGAATCGCGAGTATGCATCTATAAGGCATGCCCAGAAAATGTGGATTTCTTTCGCTGATTGTGGAACCACAACACGACGATCGATGTTGCTCCTGTGCGATCATGGAGGAAACTGCTTGTATGAATGAAATGGGATGTTTAACTGCCCTATACAGTGTCTTTGAAAGACAAAAAAGAGAAACTTGACCAAAGCACAAAACCTTTCCCTTAGTTTTTTAAACCTGAAGTCTTTTGATGGGTAATTTGGAGTCGCACATTCTTTTTTCTCACCTTAAGTTTTGAGTTTTACACGTTGAATACTATAGAAGAGCGGGAATTCGCCTATCGGACAATTTTTTGCATTAGAACCTACCTAAAACTATTCATCAGGGTCCTGTCATCGCTCACAGCTCTCTCAAGTTTTATTGTTGTCCTAATGAGTTGCTTATATCAGCTGCTGGCGCGTGCGTATCTGATGTGGCTCAGGCTGTTAGCACGAGTAGAAGAGCTGTAAGTTTCATCACCTTACTTCATTCTTTGTTGTAGAGATGCTGTTTACATGGGCAATGATGCACTTTTGGTGGTGCTGCAGCTTCGAGGAGAGAAAATACCCGAGAGTGATTTCAAAACCCTCCCCAATGGTTTGAAGTTAGTTGCCTGGATCTCTTTTCTTGTACTTTTCTTTTTTCATTTATATTTTTCATAGAGCAAGTTTTGAGCCAAGACTCTAAGTGGTGCTTTGTTTTCTACACTTTGGTAGCTCATTCTCCTTAATATTCAATCTATTTTCAACTATTTTAGGGCCAATGTCAATAAATTGATGCAATATTATCATGTCATAATTGCAGAGCATGTGACTTCAAATTAGATTGCATAGTTCATTTTGAGCAATGGCCTAGTAAGCAAAGCAAATGATCCAGACTTATGCAGAATTTAAAAGAGAACATTCTGCAGAACTTAAGAGTGTCGAATGTCACAGAGTATTATTGCTCTTAAATTGTCACGATTTTCTACTTTGAGTGCAATTTATGCTTTTTGTATCTCAAAAAGTTATTTGGAGGTGTAATTTTGGTGCGGGTGGAATCATGTATGGTAACTTTGAAAATGTTTTGCTCCAGGTATTATGATATAAAAGTGGGAGGTGGAGCTGAGGCTGTGAAGGGATCAAGGGTTGCTGTACGGTTGTAATTCATTTTTTAATTTCATTTTTCTGATAGGCTTCAGGCCTTTTTACTTCTCCTTAAAATATTTGTGTTGATGTGGAAAAATATATTCTCCTTAACCATGTGTTATGATTAATCCAATAATGAATCACTATGTACTTTTAATGAATAATAACCTTCATCAGGTCCACTATGTTGCAAAATGGAAGGGCATAACTTTTATGACTAGCAGACAAGGGCTTGGTGTGGGTGGAGGCACGGTAAGACTTCAGAGTTCAAATTACTAACTGGAAGCTTATTAGTAAGTTCTAATCATTTGTGTTCGACTAAAGCATGAAGGAATCTGTGGTAAAAGCATAATTTGGATCCTAGTGGAGCATTATCGGTGTTTTAAGTTAACTTCATCAAGAGTTTTTAGTCATTGCTATCTGATGATCGAACTGATTCATGGTTTAGTTAAAACTCAACTTGATATCAGTTCTAAATCTGAATCTATTGTTTGTTAGCAGAAAAAAATTGGGGGGGTTGTGTGAATCTTCTTGGAACGGCAAAAATTGAACTACAACCTTCTCTTTTTGAGTAAGCAGCCTTTGTCACGTGAGATCCACTTCCTCTGGTCACTCCACAACTAGTATAATTCCATCAACAGAATTAGCGTGGATGAAGTTTAAAAGCTGAAGTTTGTGGCTTCACGTTGTAAGAGTCCAGTTTGAGAATTAAGTACATTGTTGGCATACTCTTTTATACTTAACATTGTCTTCCTTTCGTTGGGTTGCAAGTGTGACATAAAACTACTTCTTTATGCTTTCAAAACCTTTGATCAGTTTACTATATGCTCAAATTCATTCAATCTGGTTTAGACCATTAGATATCTGTTGTAAAGTTAAAGATAGTCGACACAACACTTGACGGAGAGTGATGTGGAAGGGCTCATTATGACGCCACATCAGAAAACATCAGCATTTCTTTACTTTGCAATGGATAGCTGACAAAATGGCTTGTTTGAAATTATTCCTAAAGCCTGGTGAATGGATAGGAATTGTTAAAAGCTCATTGGCCTGGTTGAAATAGCATCTGATTAAACCACCAGAAAGGTAGTTCATCCTAAGCTCCTGTTAACATATTTAAGTGAACAGATCTATGTATTTGAATAGATCTTATCTTGTTTTAAGATGACATGAACCCCTGTTTCAAGAATTCATGCACAGCTACTTGATTTGTTGATAAATATCTAAACTTTTATTTACATCTTTATGACATGATATCTGTGTTTCCAGTTTGTATAGGTCCCATGGCATATCATCCTTATGACATTAGCTTGGTTAATACTAATATTTATTAATTATTGCAGCCATATGGATTTGATGTTGGCCAATCAGAGAGGGGAACAGTCCTTAAGGGTTTGGACTTGGGTGTTCAGGGCATGCGAGTAGGTGGCCAGGTACTATCTTTTATATCGTGGCATGCTATATCTCTGTCCACTTTGACTGACTCAGAACATCATCTATTTTTATTTTTTGTTTAAACGTAAATAATTGTTTGTCTGCTATGGGATACAATTCTTGAGCTGCTCTGTCTACTGTTTCTAGAAGGAACCAAACCCAAACTAGGAGGTATGGCCTTGGCAAGTGGTTCTTGTATTAACTGGCAGAAGAGCTGCCACATCACTTTTGCCTAAGAACATCAGTGAAATATGATAACGAGCATTAGAGTACATGGTATGATATGATCTTATGGAGTAAATGCAGTAGATAGGTTTCAGTAGCACATGAGTGGATGATCCATGGAGTGGCAATAAGACTTCCCTGTACTTGCCTCTGTTCTAATCGTATTCTCCTTTCTTTTTCTGTGATTCCAATATGAATATCACCTATTCTTCTTGAACACAGAGATTACTAATAGTTCCACCTGAGCTGGCTTATGGAAGCAAAGGGGTTCAGGAGATCCCGCCAAATGCAACAATAGAGGTAAGCACCTCCTTTCTGGCCTTCTCTGCACTTTGATTTACGATGGTCATTGTCTCGTCCAGTGAAGAAGTTGTTACATTGTTTGTAAGCAGCTTATTGTATTGTATGGACAAGTTCTTCTCATACTCAGAAGGAGCTTACAGTATCTTATAGGAAACTAGTAAATGATAAGTAATGTGTGCATATCCTCAAGTTATTTTAAGATGGGAGGACTTCAGAACATTAACCCATCTTGAATTTTATCTGAAGGCCGTTGCAATCAAAACAGAACCAATCTATAGCTAGAAAGAAGGAATTGGTGTGATGCAGTTCCACCACTTTTTTCTTTACTACTAGGAGAATTCGAAGTGTTCATTGTATCCAGGACTTCTGCTATTCTTGTTATCTTGCTGAAGTCATACTGCTGGAGGAAGGACGAGAAAGAAATCGTTGTCTGACTCTTCTGTAGCCCTTTGCACAGCCATCTCCTCACTTGATTTGCATGAGACATTACCCACAAGTAAAGCAGTAAAAGTTTTCAGGCTCCAGCTGTCATTTCTATCTATTGTCTGCAGATCAGAACAGATTTTATCTAATTTTTTTCTATACTTCCCTTTTGCCTTGGAAGGTTACATTTCTCACTGGACAAACCTTTTTGAGACATCTAATATGGGCAAATGTTAGGCTCCCATGATTAAAGCAGGAGCATCGCCAGTCCACCTATATGTGAAATGCTTTGACTCTACTGCCTTAATTCTCAAACAAAAATAGCATATTTTTATGTGCAACCAAAACTCATGACATCCTTGCATACGGCTATCTTCACATGATTTCTTGTAGCCAACCTCACATAATTATTCACTCTACTATCTCCTTCGGTGTTTGCTTGACCTCTGCATCCTCTCTTGTGGAATTGCAGTTGAATCTTGAACTCCTGTCTATCAAGCAAAGTCCCTTTGGGTAAGACATGCACTTTAAGGAGAGACCAAAGTATTGTATTGACCTTAATATGTCCTGAACAGTCAATGAAAGTGATTGTTTGTTCTGCAGATCTCCTGTCAAAATCGTCGAAGGTTAGATCCTGTATCTTCCCAATTGCTCATCATGCGGTGTTTCTAAGCAAGATGGAAACAAGATGCTCAAAGCTTTTGCAGAAACTGAATTTTATGGAGCACAAGTGTTGCAGACGATATTAGGTGTATGACTAAAGATGCAAAAGTCTGCCATCCTGCAAGTTGCTCAATTTATTTGATTAGTCCTACACTTACCGCATGAGAACGTGTCTTTTTTAAATGTCTACTGAGTGCATTAATCAATTACTGTCGTTTTATACCTGATATTTACACGATTCTCTCCATGCTCTATCAGTTCAGAGAGAGAGATAAATGGATTAGAGAGAGACTCTTGAAATATGTGAGAAAGATAACTGGAATACATCATAAAAGAAAGCTGTAGAAGACACAATAATGATGCCAAGCTGTAGAAGACACAATAATGATGCCAATTTCCATCCAGAAAACGGTCAAATCCCAAAAAGAAAAAAACACCTGAATTTTGGCTTGTTGGACGAAAAATTCCTGACTGTTCTGTTCAAACGACCAAAAAAACAATTTAACTTTTTCCCGAGGGACAAAAATGCCTTCTGTTAAATTTTATGTGCAAGCAAACTGGTGTGGGATGTTTTAGAGCAATAGATTATTAGGGAATAGAGCTGCAATGATATCCTAAAACGTACTTGAAACAAATTTGTCCTAACTAACAGGAATGAAAAACGACGATATTTCAGAGAGCAGTGTTGTTTGGCTTTTGTTGACAGGTCTGTGGCATCTTTTGGCTCAACCAGGCGAGTTTTACTCCACATATCAATACCTTTGGCTACATCATTTGCCAGGAAAACTTAAAAAGTGGGTATTTTTGTCTACCAGGTAAAAGTTCCTAAGTTTTTCTGGGTCGTTTAAAAAGTCAGGATATTTTTGCCGAAAGTTCATGGGTTTTTTTTTTTTGTGATGTGGCCGCAAAAAAAAGTGGCACATTACTCTTGGGGATAAAGATGGTATAAGTGTTATAATTTTCATATAATACTTACTTGAATGCTGTAACTTTTTTTCCAATCACTTAAGCCATTTATGTATCATAACTTTTCATCAATCACTTAAGTGCTAATTTTATTTTTTAAAAACTAACATGGCATAACACTTGTGATGAACATTTTTTAAAAGTTATTACACTCAAGTTATCAGGAAAAAAATTATGGCACTTAAGTAATTAACGTACATAAGTTATGGCATTCACATGATTGAGAAAGAGTTATGATACTCAAGTGAGCATCATATAAAAGTCATGATATTTGTAGTGTCATTAACCCTTACTTTTGGCAAAATCCTATGAGTATCTCAAGGGGGGCAAGAAAGATTTGTGAGGCAAGCTCAATGTTTAATTATGCATGTACAATTACCTTTCCTGTAACTTCTATTCCCAGATCTCACGTATAGAAGCATATTACATAGCGGCACCGTCACTGATACTAGAGAGTTAAGTAGCAAAATGAAAGGAAGAAGATGGTCTTCAGCCCTTTTTTTCAAAGTGATTATTGACTGAATTCTCTCATTGCAATTGTAGTAACATAGATATACAAATTATCTTATCAAACGCCGGTTTTGTCTACTGCACTTTTTTTTGTGACCTTAACTGTTTTCTGAGTAGGCTGGTCTTGCGATTCTCTCCATTAAGTTCGAGAAACAATCCTTGCTTATGCATGTTTATACTCTACAGAGAATAAAATGTTCATAATTTATTGATAGTGCAGCGCCACTGAGCTGTTGACTTATTCCTCATTAACTATTAGCAACGTTATGATGTTGTAATGTGACGTCACACTATACATATGTGTGTGTGTGTGTCAAATTTTTAGTGGCTGTGAAAAAAAAAAAATGCCCACCACATTAGTGGATGATGTGATGGTTGCTAATCACTGATACTTTCTCCTCAATAGTATGATCGAAAAAAAAATCCCCATAAATTAGGAACAAAACCATTTCTGGAAAAATCTTTTTCTTTTGAAGGATTTACACTTGTTGAACATCACTTCCACAGGATGCGAGGGGAATCAGATTTCCCCTAGGACAAAAAGTTTCAGTGACCTTAGATTCCTGTACCCACTTTAGAATTTTTAAATTTTACACACCCACTTTATTCCCATTCTAAACTCTATATCTACCCTAGCCTCTTCCTTTGTCGTAGCATCCAAATTTTCGTACTTTCTCCTCCTCCTCCTCCTCCTCCTCCTCCTTTGCATGCAACAATGATCATGCCAAAGCCAAGGCCTAGTCATAAACTAAGCCTCCTCTGTGGATTCTTGACTGTTCATCTTTGCTTCATCCATCAGTGTTCTACACAAAAGACATGCCCAAACTGTGGCTCCATGAGTATCCCCTATCCTCTGAGTACCAATCCGACCTGCGGTGATCCGGATTACTCACTCCACTGCGATGCTGGGTCTCAGAAACTGTATTTCAATGCACTCAACGGAAGCTCCTATCTGGTGATTCGGATCTTGGCTTCCTCTCAACGGATGGTCGTCCAACCGTCACCCTGGATTGGCAACTCGTGCGTTACCCGCGACGCACTAGTTAGCGAAGGCCTCTGGTTGAATCAAAGTCTCCCCTTCAACATAACTTCGTCGAATACAATCTTTTTCTTCAACTGCTCACCTCGGCTCCTTGTCTCTCCTCTCAACTGCACTTCCTCGAGTCTCTGCCACCGCTACCTGGACAGCTCGGGGCATATCGATAAAGCCCGAGCAGCTCAGTGCACCAGCAGTCTAGACCCATGTTGCACCTTCGTGGCTGGCGGCATGCCTTCCGCTTACAAGATCCGGCTCCACAGTTCGGGTTGTCGAGCATTCAGGAGCATCCTTCATTTGGACCCACTTAAACCGCCCAATCAATGGGAAGAGGGTATCGAAGTACAGTGGGCCTCTCCACCTGAACCTCTCTGTAGATCACAGCTAGATTGCTCTCCAAACTCCAAGTGCTCAGGAGTTGCACCAGATGGTCCCCTACGCTGCCTCTGCAATAAAGGTTACGTACGCGACCGCACTTCAGCGACTTGCTTGAGGAAAAAGAAACATACTTTTTCAACCCTCAGTATAAAGGTATCAACCGGTGTAATTTGTTTTCTTTGCCTAGCCACAGTAGCAGCTACCGTCACCATAAGAAGGTCCTGCAGGCTATCTAATAGGGCGAAACTGGCCAAGGCGAGAGAAGACATGTTAAAGTCGACCAATCATGGGAAATCTGCTAGGATGTTCAGCTTGAAGGAGTTGAAGAAAGCAACTGGCAATTTCTCGAAAGACCGGCTCTTGGGAAGTGGCGGGTTTGGAGAGGTCTACAGAGGCGAGCTTCCAGATGGGACTCCGGTGGCCATTAAGTTGGCTAAAGTGGGGAATATCAAGAGCACACAACAGGTACTGAATGAAGTCGGGATTCTATCTCAAGTCAATCACAAGAACCTAGTTAAGCCCCTCGGTTGTTGTATGGAAGCTGACGTGCCATTGATGGTTTATGAGTATATCACAAATGGGACGCTCCATGACCATTTGCACGGAAAGAGGTCGACATTTCTAGACTGGATGACGAGGCTCAAAATTGCTCTGCAGACTGCAGAGGCACTAGCTTATCTCCATTCCGCAGCGAGCACGCCTATTTACCACAGAGACGTCAAATCCACAAATATCTTATTGGACGATGACTTCAATGTGAAAGTTGCAGATTTCGGGCTCTCGAGGTTTGCCCAGCCAGGTCTTAGCCACGTTTCAACATGTGCTCAAGGAACATTAGGCTATTTGGACCCGGAATACTACCGCAACTACCAGCTGACTGACAAGAGCGATGTGTACAGCTTTGGTGTCGTGCTGCTCGAGCTTCTGACCTCACAGAAGGCAATTGACTTCACTCGAAATGAGGACGATGTCAACTTGGCCATCTTTGTCAGCCAACAAGCTAAAAATGAGGATCCGATGGGAGTTGTAGACAGGAAGTTGCTTGTGACAGAACCTTCTATTGATATATTGAACAGTATGAAGCTCTTCTTGGAGCTGGCATTCGCCTGTCTCAGGGACAGGAAGCAGGAAAGACCAAGCATGAAGGATGTTGTCAAAGAACTCCAGTACATCACTCAACCTGTATGTCAGGCCGACTGGCAGGGTGTCCCGGTGTTGATGGATCCACAATCATCAGAGGGAACTTAACTTCTTGTCCGCCACGTCATTAGAATGATGTTATCATGAATATTCCCATCAGAAAAGGAGATGGAGTGTTGCTGATGTAGTGGAAACGACAACGCCAAGGGGTTTCGATAAGAAAGCAGTTTGAGGAATATAGATTCGGTGGGTCAGGAGAGAAATGAGGGAAAGTTTAGGCATCAGATGCTAAGCTTTGAGCAGAAAGTATGATCCATTGAAGTGTGGACCTGTGGATCTCATCTGAGATTGGTGGAATCTACTGATGGTCTTGTAACTTTGGCACTATAAAAGATGAGTTGAGAGATGGAGAGTTGAGAGATGGACTTCTAAGTATTAACTCTGCTTTCTTTTATGTTTTTTTTTTTTTTTTTTTTTGTATCTTTGTTGTACTTATTTTCCTTGTCTTTTCCTAAGATCCCAAGGTTTCTTGGTTCTGTTATTTGCTTTAGATCCATGTAATAAAAGGAGGCAATGAACTAGGCATGCTTTGTTGTCTTTAAGACATCACGATTCTTGTGATTTGGCCCTGGAAAGGGACTAGGAAGAGGCAACGCAGCAGGCTCGCGGATCAACGGCATGAATGAACGAAAAATGAATGTGGAAAAGCACTTCTGTCAATGAAAGCAAATCTGGTTAAATGCAGATACGCTACGGAGGTCAATGAATTGATGTAATTCAATTGAAGAAGCAAGTCCTGAAGGAACGCAAAAACCATCGTTTTGGCAGATACATTTTAGGTGACGACTTATATCCCTTAATAATAACAAAGTGGCATAACGAGCCAATTATAAGTGGGTCCATCGCCCATGTAGTGTCGAAATACATGGATAGTGATGATTAATCGGCTATTACCACTTTGTCATTGCCTTGTAACCTTCTCGAATATAGTCATCTCTGTGACACTGGTGCGATGTGACTCAGATAAGCGTAATAACTTCGAATAGTAATACGACTCACAAGATCGTAGTCACGCATGCCATTCCTTTCCCCAGTTTCGGGGTGCTCCAACATCGAAACAAACATTTTTCTAAGTTCTTCGTCGGTCATTGCAGGAGCACGAATGGGACCATATCTAGCACTGGCGAGAAAAGCGGGATGGCAGATAATGCTGCTTCACTTAGAACCAGACACATGCCGAATTGTTCCTTGCTTCCCACTGGCCGGAAGGAAGAAAAGGTAACAAATCCAATAAATAAACAAGACAAAGATATCATAATGGCATTAGTCAAAAGCAAAGGAGATTTGATCCGTGAATTCTTTCGTAAAAAGACTAATCATTGTCTCCACAGCCTTTTTTTCCCCCCCGGGGTGGAGGAGCAATCGTGCGCACCACACAAAGTTTATGATGGAAGCTTTTCCAAATACAACAATAAAAGACAACCGCATCAAAACAATGAGGAACTTTTGTGACAATATTGTTAAAAGAAAGCGCAGCCCACCAAACTCTTGGAAAATGAAGGGGCACAAATCTTCTTCTTTTTTTTTGGGTCGTATAGGATTCTCCTAAATAGCAAGCTGAACATGCCCTAGTGATTTTTCCTTTGATGCCTAAACATTCTATTTCTTCCATCGGGGTAAACGTCTTCCTTGGTCCTGGGTCCGCTATTCGGGTCCATCATAAATATAACGAATCTCATGTGGACCCTATATGGATGGCTATGATGCATATACTCGGGCAGATTCGGGTGTCCTTGCAAAAAAAATCCCTTTGGTTTGAGGCAAAGATGTCCCACAGCATCCATGACCACTAGACTGATAACTTAGGTCAAGATCAACATGCTCTTATGATTTTGGCGGTGGACCCAACTTATCTTCTCTCGGGTGTGGAAAAACCAGTGTTTCCACAGTGCAGCTAAGTTCATATTGGGCCACCCACGAGATTTGTTAGTTTAAAGAATGTATTCCCACCAAACAAACAAATCTAAATCAGTCCTCGTATGAACTTACTTGCCAAAAAGTGTTCTTTGGTGTTGTTGGGTAAACCTTGCTTGTGAAAGTGTTTTTTCACCTCTTGTATTTGTAAAGTCGATCGAATGTTTGAACAAAGTTGCTCGCCTTTGCACATGAATCTCACTCGTTTTAAATACCTATTTCACCCGTTTGTTGCACTTGCAAAATGACATTTTCACAATACTGAATTTCTTTTACGGTCGTTTTAAATTTAACATATTGTTGGGCCAACTTATCTTGAACAGCTCAGCCACAATATCAATGATAACTCTTAGAAGTTCAAATGGAAAAATAAGTTCTAGAGCCACAAAAAAAGGTTTAAGATTAAATTAGCAAATCATCAAAAGTTGTATGATCAAATTAGCAAGTTATGAAAATATTTAAAACTAAATTAACACAACTGGAATATTTATAACTGAATTGACCGCCGTATGATAGGTTTATAACTTTCTGGACAATTTTCCCTATGAAGGGAAGTATTAGTATATTTAAATATTAAATCATATATTCATCCAATTGCTTAAATTTTTAAAACAATTAGCAGTTATTTCATAAAATCTCACATTTCCATTGAGAAAAGAGATTACATTTAACATTTTACTTTTCAAGAACTTATGTCTTGAAAATATATGTTGATTGCAAATCAATTCTTAGGGGCAAATTATCCTAATCCAAGTATAGAGTTCCAGAGGGTAGGGTGAGAAAACTTTTCGGTTGCGGAAACATAGTTTGCCTAGGAATGATTTTTCTAATTGAACTTCCAGGTATTGGCTCAGTATTCAAGAACTGTATTGTGTGCGCGTGTGCAGAGAGTTGCTATATCCTAGTATTTCTTTAATTCCTTATACAAACCAGATTTAGAATTGTTTT